>CM060968.1:46039955-46539955 GCA_030765045.1 Tenodera sinensis
TGTGACAAAGGAATACCGCTGAAAATATACGAATACAAACCACGAGGAAGAAAAGGTATAGGATCCCAAGGAAGAGATGAAGCTGACAAAGGAAGATGGAACAGGCAATCCATGGAGTGTAGAAGAAAACATCCGAACTCTTCAGCTAGGTTCTAAACTGAAACGTGATCTTTTATGTTAAGGGCGATAAACGTTATGTTGCAGAACATATTTGCTCATATGAACACAAGTGTCAGATAACAATAAGTTCCCCTTCTTAGCAACCCTTTTCCTTGGACACGTTTCTATAGTAACGGGCTTTCCCCGAACAATAGATAGTTGGTAGTGTGTTGTGAATACGCAAGGCGGCGTCTTTCCTGGCGAAATACATGGATACAGCAGCACTATGTACAATGTATGGACATTAATAATGCTTTCAACATCCGTGCGTGAAAATAAACTACTGTAACGTGCTGTGGAATCGGAGGACATTTGTTTTCCAAGAATTCCCTTTGAGTTCCCCCATATGGAGGAAATACGTGAATATTTTCACTTCATCGTCCTAGTTTATGTTAGAAGAGCTGTCTTTTAATAGGTGTCGAGTGATTATTTCTTCACAAATTTTACGTTTAATATTTTATGCCATAATGTAGTACTTATACGCCACTGTAATGGACCTCATAATGATTCTGCAATGCTCCAATCAGAGGTTCATGAGTTCATAGTGACACTGCTAACCGACCAATCAAAGGTGCACAACCTCCACACGTATATTGTTGTCCACTACAATGGACAGACTATGTGGTATTCACTTTATATATATACTAAAAGGTAGTGTTCTATAACGAAATAAAACTATTAATAATCGTCATAGTAAACGCATTCCTTTGATACAAAGTGTATAAACACTGCAGACACGCGCCCGTTTTTTACATTTGAACTCACCCTCTCTCCTTCAACATAAACAGTCTATAATACAAGGTCGCGAAAATCGCTCACGCTGATACACCCCTCGGTTATCATTACCACCGTAAATATGTAATAATGGGTTCCTGAGCAGATTTATAATTCGTTGATTTGTAATATTTCCTGTCCCTTAACTGTGTTTTGGGCCAGAATTATAAACAGACTATAAGCTGAACATTTAAAATGTTCAGCCAGATGCTTCAAGATTTAAACACATAAACCCCAGTATTTGTTTTTATTTGTTTAGCATTCAAAATGTGGAAATATGTTTGCCAAATCATATTTTCCTGCTATTCTTATGACTCCCTCTTAGTGAATTTATTCTCCTCTTTACTTATTACACTAGGCCAGCGTGGAGGCGGTATAAGTTTAGTTTACTTTGATAGGGAGGCAACACTTTTCCGCAATGTGATCTTTATAATTTGTTGCGCATCCCCAGTTTTGGTATCATCAACCCCAAGGTCTGAGGTTCATGATGAACTGAATCTAGCTGATGCTTGAAACCCCTTCAATTTTGGAAATTGACTCCCAAAAATAAGGTCTCTTGGAAGCGGACGTGTTGGGACACTCGCTCTAATGTATTTATACATTATATCACACAAGCATTCACTGCCATTCATACCTCCAGACTCTGGGAAGAATAGGAAACAATCTTGGTTAGAGAGAATTCCCGTCCTGCAGCCGGGAATCGAATCTGGGACTCATCATATAGCACTGTGCAATCTCCTTATCCTTTTATAAACATTTTAAAATCTCTACATATTATCTAACCTTGTGTATACTTCAGGAAAGGTCCTTAACCAAACACCACTGGTCTGAGGTATTATCTTGTCCAAGCATAACTTGTAATTTCACTGGTTACACCTTAACGCGTGAAGATTTCTGCAGGCGATGACAATTTCTCTCCTCTGCGCACAAGATAATAAATACACTGTAAATCAGACTTAAAACACAAACAAAAGAATTGGTCATAGCTTAAGGTAACGTAAGCGAGAATCAGAAGTAAATCTATCGAGATTTCATAGCCCATCAACAACAGGCGATGCAGGTGCCATAATTGTTCGAAAAATAAACATATGTTAAAGGGTCACAAACAATAGCATTCTGTGTGTGCCTGACAGCCTCAAGAGAAACACTGTGGTATGACGGAAGCATGTTCTTTTGGGATTACTCAATGCCTACTAAAATCTTATAAAACATCAATCACCGATCCCACAGAATTTTGCCATTCGATTTGTTACCTTATAATTGACAGCGGTTTGAGGTGTGTATAGATGCAATAGTGAAATGAGGAAGTGTGCAGCTGGTCAAATGAAAGTATTCCTTCACCAATAGAAGGGAAGAAACCGCTTAATGCTTTTTACATTGTTGACTAATATTCACTCAGGGATCATGCTGCATAAGTAGTTTTAGGTTGGCATATAAATCAATACAGGTCGCTTAACCCGTTGGATAATCTGACGCTCTTGTATGCTTTCTTTTTAATTGTCACTCCTAGGACTTTCTCCGCTATCGTGGTTTCATACATATTGATTGTATAGAACATAAATATAAATTATTTTTACTTTCACTACTACGTAGGGTTGCTGTTTAAGTTTAATATCTTTTAAGGATGCGACACAAAGATTTTGAATAAAATTCCTCCACCCTAAACTAGCCTTTACATGGACATTTTTAGAAATTTTGATTTTCTCAAAAATATCTGATAACATTTTGATTAAAATGTCATATGTTTAAGATTTTTTTACGGCAAATAAAATACATATTTAAAATTTTCTAGCAATAGCCCATGTAGTCTTGTTTACTCTTGATGACTTTTGCATAACTGTAAACCGTAAGAGATAGCCCAAATCTTACTGTAGAAAAATGTAGAGCTCGGTTAAACACACAATTTATGTCCAAATGCATTTTTTATGGTGAACCATTTTGGAGATATTCCTTGTTATTTGTGTGAGGTTTGCAATACTTGAACTTCTTCAAATGGAAGGTCGTTATGCACTTTTTTATCTCTTGGCTGTTCAACGAAAACGAAATTTCAAAGCCATCACATAGTGACCAGCTTTAAAACCGGCTATCACTCAAAGCCTCCTTTACTCCCATATTTTCCTTGCACCTACAAGGAAATTAGCAATGAGATAATATCTGTAAATGTTTTTCTGGACTTACATGAAGAAAATTGAGGAATACAAGTTGTAAAAATAGTTAGTACAAGAGTAGAGAAAGTCATATGACTGCAACAGATCAGACGTTTTTTAATATTTTATCTAACAAGGACAACTATCTGAAGAGCAACGGTTTATAAATTTGATTATAGCCGGACACTAAGCACCAACCCTATAAAATAATGAAAGTTTACAGATATGTATCAATGCATGAATTTTGATTTAAGAAAAATGACCAAAGATTAGTCCATCTGTCAAATCAATTGGCTTGCAGTTATATCAAGAACGTCATATCTACGAATCTGTATATATCAAAATTTCTAGGATTACATTTCTTCTTCGTGAACTAAGAATTTGCATTCCGCTCTCTACTTTTTCGAATGCTTATTTTGCTCTATCAAACATTCATACTCTATGACAGCATTTTTCAACCTTTTTACACAGCGACCCCCTTATCTTGAACTTCAAAAGATTCCTACCCACTTGTATTGGCAGAAGTTCGAGCAATAGGTGCATTTCGCTGGGTTTATCACCCAAGTTAGTGACCCCAGTCTGGGGTCCCACATGGTTGTTCTATAGGTCCGTCTGTTACACATCCTCGCAACGTGGCCTCCCCATATCCATTTGAGACGCTCCGCCATGACAACTGCATCTCCCATGCCCGTTCTCCTCCTGATCTCTTCGTTGCATATTCTGTCTCTGAGTGTTATGTGAAGTTGTTTGCTTTCCATTTTTCGTTAACGTACCTGGATCATTCACTTCATTTTCTCTTTTAGCGACAATGTTTGAATGACATACAGTAGAACTGGTAGTACGCATCTCTCTGTCCTGAAGCTCAACTTCAGTGTGTCATCATCAGTCGCAGACATGCTAAGCTGAAATTACTGCTAAATCTGCATAACTCGAGAGCGGTCTTTTGGCGCTGCTAACTTCCAATAATAGATCACGGTGAACGCTTTTGTACTACCCTAAACACACGTGGATTTTAGCAATACTCGCTCTATTATTAACTTAAGTCCCGCCTACATGACTATCCCAACCGACGTTCCCACACATATTGCCAATTCTTAATGCTGCTAATTCGTATCTGAAACGAGGCTGTTACTATGTGCCAAGCAACAATTCCGAGAATTTCCTTACTTCTATAATTTTCAAAATTCTATCTATGAGCTCAACAGCTGCACCTCTCCAGTACGTACATCAAGAGGTATATCTTCAGCACACAATCAATCTGCAGAGCATTTAAATGAATTTGGTATGTTTTCTTACTGGAAAATTCTCAAAGTTTAAATTTCATACCTACATTTCATACAGTAAACACGAAAACAGCCTCCATAGTTTATGCGTTAATTTTTTTATTTTCTTTCTTCCTTTGTTTCACAAGTTTTCTCAACAATGAATATAATGTTTTAGTCATTAAAATTGTAGTGAAATGAGATATTATTAATCGCTCTAGAAATAATATCTTCTACAAATACATTTTCCTCTTAAAAATAAAACATAACGGAGAAAACAGGGAACAGAGAAATGCAGAGAAAGAAAAAGAATAATGCAGTTACCACAATGATTCTGGTAGATTTAAACACAACTGCACATTTTCCTTTACAATACATGTTTATAGATTCTGCGTATTGTCACAAAATGTTTTATTTATTTGCTCCAGTAAAACCCAGCCAAAGATCAAAGTTAGAGAAAATAAGAAGTGTATTTTCAAAGGTATGAGATATATAAAACATTTTAGTGTTAATTTGTACGCTCCAATTAAATGTTACTCAACAAAGTAATCTAAACAATGACTGTTGGAGAATGAGTTGGGACGCATATGTTTAAGAAGTGCAATCAATATAAGTGTGCCGAGAACTTCCGGTTTGATTCACGCTACTTCCTTATTAATGCCAGAAAACAAGATGGCGTACAGCTGTGCGATGTTATCATCGCGTCACGTAGAAGTGTCGAATGCAGTATGACGTTAGAACTCAGGTGATTGTCCGGCTGGCTTCCTTATGGGTTTAGAATATTAAGTGACTCAAGAAAGAACTACTGGTACAGAAGTCCTTACAAGTAATGCACAAGTAACTTCATTATTCGCTGTAAAGTTGCATCATGCTCTTACAACATCCAGGTCCTAAAACTGTGACTTCTCTAATGTTTAACTTTTAGTAAGACTTCTCTGAGCTTACACGGTCACTCACTATTGTGAACTAGTTCAATTTTCACTGTCAGTTCACTCTATTTCACATTCACTTCACTTTCTTCCGCGACGTAGCGGTATGACGAAATACGTCCGACGTAGCCTCTGTTTCCGTATAGTTCACTGATTGAAGAGTCGAGCACAAGAAGTCTTGAATCCCTTGCATAACAGCACTCATTGTTCGTCACCACTGTCATTACAAACTCGCTGGAAGAACAGCGCTTTTCGTCATACCAAAACGTGAGTGATTCACTAACTTTTTTTTCACGGGAGCACTGGCTTATTGGAAGTTCCCAGAACGTGCTAGAAGACGAAATTTCTAGAAGGTTCCAATTAAGTGTCGATAGTGCTTATTGTATATAAGCTGGGTGTCGCGCGACTTATCTGTTTACGGTTCCGACTGTCCGGCGCTAACCTTGGGTCATAGCCGCTGCATCATAATACCTTCAAGCTGTGCATCCTTCAGCAGTCCTTATAAGCTCCACTTGTTTTAGCAAAAATCAATACACTTACTAAAGAATACAAGTTGGAGACAGAAGAACATGCTATTAACAGAAAAAGAATTATGATTTGCCATTCTCTGCACACGCTATACCTACCATGTATTTTATTGTAATATGGTCAACGTTACACTCAAATCATTCGGTTGAGCGTGTGCGTGTGCGTGTGTAACAACGACCATAGTGCGTCTTGCGCACGTGAATGGCGGACTGATATATTACTTCATAGAAACATCAACACCAATCTATAAGTACATATGACAGCAATAAGAATGGAGGAATACACTCATTTGTCTGCTGTCCACACAGCTTTAGTCAAGTGGAAACTTAACTCTGTATTCAATTATAACGTATGGTAGACCATGAAATCGTTTCCTTTTCACTTTCTATTTTAAAACTAGCACAACCCTCAGCTATGCTTGCGTTACTGCGTTAGGGGTACGATAAATGGCCAACACAATCCAAAATAATATTTTTAGTTTCCATGCAGTCTTAGAAGAGCAATGTCCTCATTAATTTGATATTATTGTTTCAAAAATGGTATTGCATCTGTTACACCATGAATTCTGCTCACTTCACAGAAAAAAAAAAAAATGTCATAACTCCTTATCTTTATGTAGAAATAAACGTTGGCCCATCCTTAAGGGGCTTTCACTCCAAAAATTGGTACCTGCAGTTAATTTAGTTAATTATGCCAATTTCTGTGTGTTGAAGCCTTTCAGTTTTGTTTTCAGATGTGTCAATTTATTCAGTTTGCTTTCTGCAGATACATGTAGAGCAGTGAGTCCAGGCCTCCTATAAAAAGTTCGACCTGATATCTGAGACAATAGATCCTGATAGTTTCTGAGACGTGTCATGAATTTATTTGAAATAACATGGGCGGTATAGAACTTTGAATTTCCCCTTAAATGCGGAGATTCCCCTCTGTCAATGTCATTTTCTCAGTATCTCTCCATAAATCTTAAGCCATTTACTAAATCTTGCTTTCTCCATTTCCGTTTTTCTCCCCACTCTTGTTTTTCTCTCTCTTTCTCTTTCTGTCTCTCTCTGTGCAACTTACATGCATATGATGTTTCGAAAACGGTAACAACACTGCTTTTTCTGAAGTTAAGTAAAAATTTAAACACAAATAAAAGGTTTAAAAACACAAACGTTTGCCTCTTCCTTATTCCTGCAATGTGATCGCCACTACACTGCTTCTGGTGGTATACCAAATATACACTAAAAATTCCTATTATAAACACAAACTTGAAACCGAAATTATGTCAATATATATTTGATAATGGAAAGAAACAAAAGGAGATTCTAGTCAATAGTGAAGGGGAAGACATAATAAAGCTAATATGTTAAAGTCTCAAGAATGGAAGCCTAGGCAGATTTAAAAGAGTGATAAGGTTACAATTGTTGTATGCACAAAACTAACGATTTAGCGGGCTGATTCTTATCTTACCATGACGTGCTCTTAAGTTAGCCAATGGAAATCGCTTCCTTCTTATTGCCCGCGCAAAAACAAATGCAACGCAAGACACACTCGTCTTGAATCGAGCCGAGAGTACACGTGCAACTTGGGAGTTGTACGTAAGCTAGCGCGTATACATAATTCGGCGGTCGCTAAAGGGTGACAAAGTTAAAGTGTTATAACGTTGTAGTTGAAGTTACAAAGTTACATTCTATTTAAATATCGTCGGCAGTTCTCTACAAATCTGGAAATTTACAAATAAAGTGGTCTGTTGGTTGATTCTTCGTTTGGTTCCATTCCTACCATAACTCGCGCATACCCTGAGATTAAGACCTCTTGCTAGAGCTAGTCCGGACACCAAACACGAGATCTTATAGATCTTAAAGGCGACGTCTTCGACGGAGAGGAGCGTTTGCGTCAAACTGTAGTACAGCTCCCCCCCCCCCCCCCCCCCTCTAGTTACATTACGTCTCTTTAACTACGTAGTCATATAGCGATGGATCTGTTAGAAGATAGGTTATAGATTGGTGTGTGACGGACAGTTAACCTTCAAGGTCTCATTCTTATTCATGGCATCTTGCTTTCGTCCCAGTCCACACAGGAGCAGTGCAGGGCAACTGCACCTCTGCCTATCTATTTATAATTTATAATAAATTAAGTAAACTTAAATTTAAAAAATTGTAATACGTAAAAGAAGTTTTAGTTATAGGTATAATAATTATAATACTAATATGTGACACAACAGGAGTGTTTTGACCTAAATTGTTTGTTTTAATGAAATCTGCATTTTTAGTACTAAGATGTCTATCTTTTGTGGTTTACCAGTTGTGAAACGTAATCCAGAACAAAGATATTTCCAGAAGCTGTTTCCAGAAAATCGAAGATATACCTGTATTTCATTTATCGTAAAAGAATATTAAATATAACACGACAATTTAATCAAAATCGTTAGAACCATTTTAAACAAAACATTGACGTTTCATATTTAATATTTATTTTCTCCCAAAATAGTAGAATGATAATTAAAAACCTATCTCTATAACTTATCGGTATACTATTAAAGAGTTGAATTCTAATTCTTAATTATAATTAAACTCTTTTGTATATATGTTATTACATATGTAATGTTAATTATGTGTATTAATATCTTGAGAGCTAATTTCAAAATATTTATAAAACTTGGCGTACATACACACTGAACCGTGCTTATTGTACTAAAATTAAAAATGAATGGAAGTTGCGTAGAAGATTTTACACATTTCACAATTGAATATCCTAAAGTTACGTCTAGAAACTTGGAGCAGAGGATAAACTCAGGTATCATCCATGATGTGGAATGTACATTTGGTAAGGATAATGAAAATTTGGATGTCAAGCATGTTTCTATGGTGGCCAGCGGATGTTGTCTCCGCTTCCTCTTTCCCAATACGCTAGCATGCGATTTCATCCATGCAAGAAAAACTTCATTCAACAAGTCATTGGTCTTGAATAGGAAATTGAAAAGCAGAGTTTGTATTGTGTTTCTTTGGAGACACTTAAATAGTATTACTTAAGAAACTTAAGCAAAGATTTAATTAACACTCTTCGAACACTATAAAGAACAAAAGATAAACAAAACCGCCGAGGAAAAATCTATTCAGAAGCACTGTTGAACAACTAAAATTACCAGTTTGTAATTATGATATCTCATGAAATCTGCTGAGAGATGTCCATGTTGTCACATCTGTCTCGTGACTATTTATAGATAAAATCTCAGAAGGGAGGAATACTACAGTTTAAGTAGCGTTATAACCTTTTCATTATCAGTAACCAATATATGTGAAACTAATAAGAAAGCACAGGAAAAACAAATTTAAAAAATCTGAAATACTCCACCCACTACCTAGCTTCCTAAACCGGGACAAGCATTCCAAATTCCTATTACTTTATTAACACAATTAAACAATACATATAATAATCATTTTTCAGATATAATAAGGAAAAAATACACAGATCAAAACCAAAATACCATTTAAAAAACAAAACTTGGCTTCTACATCTACATACTAAAATAAGTATTACTGATGGTTGGTTCTATTCTACATACTAACCACAATATTTTAAAATTAAATGTCTTAAACTCCTATTGCTTAAATGTAAGTACTGCTATCGCGTAAAATTATTTCGTTTAATTATAATTCACTTTTTAAGTGATTTAGTACAATTATATTTATAAATGTTATGTATTCTATTAAATATTAATACAATTTCCATTTCCATTTTATTTTAATATATTTAATTAGATTCATTGCTTTATGAATACATATATTAATTTTATTTAAATTAATATTATTTATCAGCTATTTATATCTTTTAGATATTTCCTAAAAAAATAGGTATTTTAACCTTCCCTCAACTTATAGAAAATAAAACAAATATATATATTTAAAGTAAATTACACAAAATATCATACCTACCTAATAAATAAATTATATATAAATATTTAAAACTGTTGTTCAATTCATTTAATTCCTCATATTTATTTTTAACTCATAATTATTACTTCTTATTTATAATATACTAATTTATTTATCCATTTAAATGTATTTATTTTAAACAAAGAATATAAAACTAAAAGAAGGTCAAAATTAGCACACAAAGAAGAACAAGAAGAAGTGGCGTTTAGTGTGATTGATGTTAGCATACTTTAATTAATACACTTCAAAATGTTGAACCTTTAACTTTGCGTAAGGATAGCGACAGGTGTCAAAATTGTAATTCTGTATTTGATTGCGTTATTACTCCACGATCAACGACAGAAAGGGGATCAACGAATATTATGTGAACTCGCTGTTCTTTTCTTATTTTGTGAGGTGTGAAAACCTAATAATTCTTTTCATGTTGACATTATTTGAATTACAACTATTATTGGTTACAATATAACAAGATGGTCTTGTGAGCTACAGCTCTAACGATTTCGATCAAATTTTGTATTCAGATAAGGTTTTGCTTTTTAAGTTTATCTACATGGTCTAATTTCTCAGAAAACGCGATTACGCGTAACAGTCACAATTACGCTAAACCTTATTTTGGCCACAATTTCTCTGTTAATGGGCCAATTTCAGCCAACAAGCCAGGTTATTAAAGATCTCGTCAAGAGTTTTCAGAAAACCTAAAGAAAGTTGAATTAGCTATATTAGTCTACGCGTAACAGTCACAATCTTATACATTTAAACGAGCAATATAATATATTCCGCGCAACTTGGAAACGGTTCTAAAAATTTCGATCAAATTTTGTATTTAGACAGGGCTTTGCTTATTAAGTTTATTTAAGTGTCATTCCTGAAAAAACGCGATTTTACGCGTAACAGTCACAATTACTCTAAACCTTATTTTGGCCATCATTTCTCTGTCAATGGGCCAATTTCAGCAAACAAGCCAGGATATTAAAGGTCTCGTCACGGAAACGGCTCCAACAGTTAGGATGAAAATGTATTTTTAGTTAACATTTTGCTTTTTAAGTTTATCTAAATAAATATCTTCTCAAAAAAAAATCCGAGCTAAGCTCGGTCATATAGGTGCTTAATTAATTGTGTGAAATGGAGTGGAATTTCGAATTCTAAATTAGACAGCAACTTTCGCCTTGTGCCAAGTTTGGTGTAAATCGTTGCAACGGTGTAGGAGTCTATAACATACACACGACACACAAGGGCTTTTATATAGCATATATTAAGATATCAGCTAAAGTACGATTAGTCGAGGAAGTTTTGTTCCTCTAAGGCAGGTATCCAGAACATAAACAAGATTCCTTTTACGAAACTCTGGTTAAGAAATAGTACATAAAATGGGTTTTCGGTTACCACCACGTTTAATATGCTCCACATTACATAGGTCTCTGGATGGTCGTACGCGACAGACGCAAGTACCGTTTCACTCCAAACACAGAAACCGGATGTGCCAGCTGTCTTAATTACTTTAATACGACACGCACTAGTGTAATGCTATGATGACACAATCCCAATCACCTCAGGGCACCCTATCGTTCAAACACTCTCATTACATAGTCATTTTCTACTTATACTTACATGCGCAATATATTACTTTATTACTATAGTGAAGTAGAGGAAGTATTGCATTCCACTCAAAAATTCATTGCCGAAATTGCACCGGAAATATGTTTTGATGCCCCCTGAATCCAGAAAAAGCATTTATAGAAGAAGGTCCGCGCGTGCGTGTGTTTGTGTTTGTGTGCGCGTGTGTGTGTTTGTGTCTGTGGACAGCAAACCTCAAAAACGAAAAATCCGTTAAAAACAAAAATTGGTATTTAATATTGATATCCTTTAGGATGCGACACGTAGATTTTGAAGAAAATTGCTCCACCCTAAACTACCCTTTACATGGAAATTGTTTCGAAAATTTTGATTTTCTTGAAAATGGCCCTAACGATTTTGATTAAAATGCCATATGTTTAAGATATTTTTATGACAAATGAAATGTATGTATATCTTGAATTTTCTGGCTATAGCCCATCGAGCCCTATTTACTATGGGTGACTTTTGCATAACTGGTAAATCGTAAGAGATAGACCAAATCTTACTATAAAAAATGTGAATCTTGCTAAAAGACAATTTATGTCTAAATAAAAGTTTTTGTAGCATGGACCAGAAAGTAAAACTAAAATATCTGGTGTTGCACTCACAGGACTTTCTCTACTCTTGTACTAACCATTCTTACAAACTCTTATTCCTGTATCTTCTTCGTGTTAGTTGAGATAAACATTTGCAGAAATTATCTTATTGCTTATTTCCTTGTAGGTGCACGGAGAATATTGAAATACAGTAGGCTTTGAGGGATAGTTAAATCTTTTAAAGTTTTCAAATTCCGTTCTGTTTGCACAGTTAACATAAAATGAATAAGGGTGTTCCATTTGATTGAAGTATAAGTTCTCCAAAACTTACAAAATAACAAGGAATATCTCCGAAATAGTTCACTCCACAAAAAAAAAAAAAAAAAAAAAAAAAAAAAAAAAAAAAAAAATTGCATTTGAACATAATTTTTGTGTTTTATAGAGATCTACATTTGTTGTATAGTAAGATTTGGTCTATCTGGAACATCTGGACGATAGACCAGTTACGCAAAAGTCATTAAAAGTAAACAGGACTACATAGGCTACAGCCGGAAAATTGAAAATAAGCATTTCATTTGCCATAAAAATGTCTTAAACATATGGCATTTTAATCAAAATCGTTAGAGCCATTTTTGAGAAAATTAAAATTTTCTATGTAAAGTGTAGTTTAGGGTGGAGAAATTTTCTTCAAAATCTTCGTGTCGCATCCTTGAAAAATATTAAACTTAAATACCAACTTTGGTTTTTAACCGACTATTCGTTTTGAGTTATGCTGTTCACAGTCACACACCGACCTTTTTCTAAAAATGTTTTTTTTTTTTTTTTTTTTTTTTCAGGATGACAAGACATATTGGTGGTGAAATCTCGACATTGACATTTTGGGTAGAATACAATACTTCCCGTAGAATACACGTAGTAGAGGAAGTAATAAATTTGCAACTTGATTACTTCGTCAAGGTTAATAAATGTGAGAAAGCTGAAATAATGTACTTGACTTTTGTGGACATTTTAAAGCTTTTAGAGCATATTTACCAATTTTATTGCATATATGGGTACATATGATCATAATTCATAATGCATACAAATTCGAGCTCTGGTTGTTACACAAGTAATACACGGAACTATAAACCAGGGAACATAATTCCTGTTGAGCAATTGTTCCAAAAGGGTTGTGTATACGTTTTGTTTACCCATTTCATGTTGCGCCAAAGTACCATAATATACTTTGTTTCTACAGGTAATCACTGTTTATGTTATGAAAACAATTTATATCACCAAAGTTATACAGGGTACCACCCCCCCCCCAAAAAAAAAAAAACACCGAAAACGTTTAGTATGTTGTGCGGGACGGCGAACTGATTGATTTTCAAATAGGAACCCCTGTCCGGAAATGCACGATTTGGACGCTGTAGCGCATCGAAGTGTGAGATGGGTGTAAGTTCACATTTCGTCAATAAACCCAACATAGAGTTGTCTGCATTCCAAACGGGCTTCGAACTGTGTACCTCCGTCATTGCAGAGCTTATATCGGCGGTGGTGAGTCTCATGCACAAGACCCAATACGTGCGATTGTCTTTGAAGATTTTCAATGGCTCCGTGAACTTGAGCCATAAGGTCCTCCGTTGAAGTTACAGGAGTGGCATACTCTTCATACAACTCCACAGAAAATAGTCGAGAGGTGCCAGATCTGGTGACCGTGCTAGCCACGGAACTGGTCCATGTCTATCTATCCATCGATTTGAATATGCGGCGTTGAGGTGATTCCGCACATTTACATCAAAGTGTGCTGGAGCCCTAGTCGGCCATTTCAGCAGCTGTGTACTGGTACATTCGCACTGCTGTTAAAACCTTACTGTACTTGAACTACACAAGTAGTGCTGTAGAATGCGCACCAAGGACTCTATGGAGGAATTTAGCACATGTCTAGAATGATATTATGCTCAGGTCGTTCATCCCAGCACACAGATGGCTAAAGGGCTGTATACCTTCCGTATTAAAATACCAAAAAGAACGTTAACAAATTGTCACAAGCGTTCGTCCCCAAACTTAGACGCTTTTCAGCGTCCAAACCGTGCATTTCCAGACAGGGGTCCTATTTGATAACCGATCAGTTTGCCTTCCCGCACAACATACTAAGCGTCCTCGGTAGTTTGTCTTTTTTTTTTTTTTTGGTGAAAACTAGGTTACCTGTCCTGAAAAAAAAAATGCTGCACAGCACAATATGACTTGTTACTGCACCGAGCACTTCAAATGGTTTCTGTGTATGACAAGTGAAAGAGGATAAATACACGTGCAACGCGGAGGAATGAAGCCATGCCGTAAGCAAAGGGCAATTTTCTAAACCACAAGAGGAGCCTGCGGACCCAGTTGTGTAAGCGGGAGAAAAGGAGTAGGGCGGAAAGAACAATAAACTGTTGGAACAGTGTTTATTTCACCAACATGAAGGAATCTATGCAAAGAAACACTTGTAATAAGTATCATCAACGTTTTGAGGTTAAGAATACATCTTCAAATACTTGAGTCTGAGGAACCTAGAAGTAGCTTGACGTTTGGCATTTCAAATGAGAATAAATATTTCACGCTTTTCAAGTTGGATAATTTTTCAGTAGTAGTTAAAATGTGTAAGGTATTATTCTGTAAATTTGCAAAAAGTGTTCACAAGGAAAGCAGTGGCGTGGTATGAGAGCAAGAACCTTTTTACTTCCTTCTCCTCACACTAAGCTACAGAAACAAAAACTCTTTGATGCACAATATCAATATTGCATTCTAAAAACGTGCCTTACACCATATCAAAAGTTTTTTTCTATCCACGTCGATATTCACGGTGCCTATTTGCCTAAGTTTCAAAGTAACCATTAGTGATAAGTAGGGCTCGGATTTTATGTGCTAAAAACTTGAAAATATTTCTTTTTTATACGCTAAAAATGTTGCAAATATGTGCTAAAAAGTAAAAAATATGTGTTAAAAAGTGTAGCTATTATTCACCTGACATTGTTCTTGAAGGGGTTCAAGTACTGTAGGATTACAGTACCTTCCATCCTTCCATCTTCCATCTCGGAAGATTTGACGACTGTCACGAAAAATTGTCTTGAATTTCGAAAACCATCACTCCACGTCACAAGAAGTCAGTCTAGCATCATTATAACATGTTATATCACTCACATTGGCATCAATAATTTCATGTTGCCCATCCAACACATTAGAAATTTTATAGACTGTTAAATACACTATTATTTTCGAACACTTCCTTGAATTTTCTTTTTAGGGTTTGTAGTGCAGGATCAAAAAGAACTTTAAGTTTTATCCACATCCTGTACTACTTGAACTGCTTCTGCCAAATACATTCCTACTGATTCCAGTTTCTTTATGGAATCACAGAGGAAACCAAAGTTTGCGGGAAAATCCTTTCTTAATACAATGGCTTTTAATTTTCGCAGCATTTTGTGGCAATTGCACTATTTTTCACTCCAGACATCCTTAATCCACTGTAAATTCAAAACTGTCGATAAGTAATTTCCCAGCACAGCACAACTAGAATATCTCTGCGGATTCATAAATGACTAAATTTGGCTATAGAGTTTCAGTGTATGTACTAACCGGATTGTGAAGCGATAACAGGTGCAGTTGGAGGAATTCCTTAGTATCTTAACATTACCATCTAGTATCATCTACTAGGTGTTCTGTGATTTTCATTCCCGGGCTGTTATGAACCAAAATATTAAGTGCTGCCTTACTTGCCGTTGTCGGAATATTATCGTTACCGTTGGGGGGTGGTTGTGAGCCAGCCTTAACCCATAAGCAGCAACTGCCAAGGAGGCGACACGAAGAGTTTCAAGAAAGTCTCTCCACTCCAGACATGGAATATTCTTCGAAAATTTTGATTTTATCAAAGGTGGCTCTAACTATTTTGATTAAAATATCATAGGTTTCAAATATTTTCACAATAAATGAAACGTATATCTTATTTTCTGGAAATGTCCTCAGAAGTCTTCTGTAGTCTGGATGACTTTAACGGTAAAAGATAGACAAAATCTCGTAGACCTTTATGCTAGCCTATAAAAGTAATTAATGAAATATCGTCAACAAAATGAAGACAGTCTACTGTTTTTATTAATCATAACTATCATTATGTTTAATTATAAAACAATGAGTCATACAGGGAGAGTGAGAGGCAAATACCACTACGTTCAAGCGCCATAATCGGTGCTTTCCAGTTTCTGAAACTGTGTGCGAGTATTTCCTGCACCAAAACGAGGCAAATGCATTATCAATCACTCACATAGAGCTGTTGCCTTGCATATAGACTTAATAAAGTGATAGAGGTAAACAGATTTTAAAGAAAAGATGCACAAATGTGTGCCTTATTTGACCACGGAGACATCCAACACATCTATTTCTGCCTTCATCGCTCAGTGCTGGAAGAATATATTGATGAACCATATGGAATATTTCAGCACCTGTTTTTGTTCGCAGCAAAATAAATCAGTCCGCAAAGTTACTGTATAATGCCCATGTTCTTCTAGGACAAAAAGATAAATTATGAATGGGAGTAGTAGTAAAAACAGGATTCAATATGTCAGTTGACGGCTGTATATGTGGAGTTTACTGTTAGAGTGCTATAATGGAATAGTTTTAAGCTTCACTTTAATAGCTTCCCTGGCTCCCCTGGGGGTAGCGTGTCTACTTCCTATTCAAGTTCATATCTCGGTTAGAATGAGTTATGCGTATGTCTTATTCCAGAGTTTTCCCTTATCTGATAATATGAATGTCAGCAACTTTAAGCTCTATTGACCCTGGACACCGACCAAGATGATTCCGCGGTGTGAGATTCGGGAGGTCCCGAGTAAATGGATTCTCGGGGGTCATTTACTCTGACCATGAATTTTTCTGGTTTCTCCGGGTCGGTTTGCGAATGCCGGGATGAAACCTTTTCTACCACGACTTTCCTGTCCATAATTTCCTTCATCATCTGTTTCAGGGATGAGGGAGCAGGCGACGTTATTCGGCATGTTGCGTTTGGACGGTGGTGGGCTTTATGAACGTTTTTCCCTGACGTTGGTCGACTGGTCACAGACTCGCCCTCCGGGAGCTCATTAGCAAGCTCCTCTCACTGGGACTCCTGAGGTTTTGAAGCTTGTGGGCGCCAGATGCGTTCAATCTGGAAATGTTAGTGACGCCGTCCATGCTTGCGCACGTCGTCTCCCGAATCTAGTCCATTCCAGGAGCCGCGTTCGAAATACAAAGGGCTACATTGACCTACGTGCCCGATTTCGGGGGTCTCTCTGTGATATGTACTTTCTTTATGTTTTATGGACCCCGGGCTCATTTAAACATCATTTCACCCATTTCGTTCACTGGACTACTGCTAAATTAAGCAGCTTTCCGTTTTCGAGCTACTACGAATAACATGAAAAATGCCTCGTAGTAGTTTATAAAAGAATTGTTAACATTGAGAGTGTACATCTCCCAAGTAATGAGTAAGCTATTCAGCTATTAATGAAGATCTGAATCAGCTCTTAGCAGGAGAGAACCTTAAATAAACATGCAATTGTCGCCATATCCACTAGTGCATATTTATTTTCTTATTTTCTTGAAAAGAATTACCGTATTAGGACATTAGGACGAAAGTTTAATCCATTAAAAGAAAGTGGAACATTGCCGTTTAACTCTTGTTACATTTCACATGAGTTTAAAACAGACATTTTAACTGGAAGAAATAATTTGTCTTCTTAAGAAAATTAAAAATTAGCAAAACAAAAGTAATACCTGCTCCCTCTCATATTTCTCTGGCGCTTGGTTAGAGTAAGTAGAGAAAATGTATTCTACGAAAAACAAAAGAATCAACATTAAATTTCTCCAAAGATACACATTTTGAAGTGTCCTTAAATAAAGAGAAACAACGTTTAGAAAAGGTGTGTGTATTTTAAAAATAAATCATTTTAGATAAATGTGTGTGTGTGTGTGTGTGTGTGTGTGTGTGTGTGTTTGTGCGTGTGTCCGTCCGTCTATCCGTCCGTGCAGTTGTGTGAGCATAATGGAAAAACCAAAAGTTATAGTAAATAACAAATTTGGTACTAAAGTTCAGTATTGTAACAAAATGACAAATCGACGAATAGCACTCCTGACACCAGTGTGACAAAATGACAAAGTCAGTCCGTTTACTTTTCTGTCACTTTTTCTTCTAAACTTTCGCACAAATACACAATTCTCTTCTCGACGTTAACACAGTGTACCGTCCTTCGTAATAACAGTTCATAACGGTTTACTTCTCGTATCCTTGACTCAGTCCTTTCACTGTCTTTCTTCACCGTCTCTGTTTCTCATATTCTGGAGATACTATCACTCAATACCTACTTCTTCACTTCGACGTGACGTATCTTAAACGATGACAGTACCACCCACACGGGCGCACACGCACACACATACACACATACGCGCTGACTCGCACTCACTGACATACTGACCGACTCATGTCAGTAACTCTCACGCGCTTCGGCGATGACATAGTCAGATCTTTCTCGAACTTCTTCAAACAAGCCGGCCGCCAGACAGTTCTCGAATCATCCTGAAGAATCCCCTTGTGTTTCTGCTGCTCCGATGTTGCGGATGGTTCACTCACTGGGAGTCGAACACAAGACGTATCTAATCCCTTGCACTAACAGCACTTACCACGGTCATCACAAACTCGCACAAAGAACAGCGGATCCGAAACACACTCTCCCGTTGACTGGCTCACTCACTAACTCCACAAGACTCCTTTCTACTTGCGAGAGCATTCGTCCATGTAGCCATTGAACTTCGAAGAACGTGCAAGATCTGACATCCAGAAGATTCTGGTTATCTGGGCTAGCGCGCATCTTATCTGTTTACGGTTCCTACTGTCCGACGTTGTCCTATAACCTAATATTTAGAAAAAAAAATAAGGGTTATTTCGAATGAAGAATTCTGTTAAAAATTTTCATGTCCCCTTCTTGAAAGATGAACGAGTTTAAGTAGGATGTTTGGTATCTAATTTTTAGTAATGCTTCCACAGACACACACAAACAAACAAGCATCAATGAACTAGATATATACAGAAAACTAAACAAATTTAATTGTATAACTGCAACACGGACATTAAAAAATGAGGCAAGACAAGAATCGATAGTTAAATTGTATAAGTGCATGCCAATAGCTACAGTCAGATATGGACCTAAAACGTGGACCAATACAAACCAACACATCCAAAAAATACAATCGGCAGAAATGAGATTCCTGAGATCTATAGCAGGATGTGCAAAACTGGATAGAAAGACTAATGCAAGTATTCGCCAGGAATTAAAAAGTAGATGAGTTAAATAATATAAGACAAATAAAGAAAATTGGAAGTTACACTTGGACAGAATGCCAAACAACAGAATACCCAAAGCAGCTGTAAGTTATAAGCACAACGTAAAAGGAAACCAGGGATACCAAAGAAACACTGGCATGAGCAATTTGGAGCCGGAACGGGTTGAATGCCCAAGCCGAGAAGAAGAAGTAACAATCCTGATTTGGATACATTGTGAGTGTTATCTAAAATCCTGGTTTACGATGCTTGGCTGTCAGCCACATGTACTGCTCTTACTTATTTGGAGTGAAAATGTAGAAAACCGTTAAGTCTAAACTGATTGTCCCTGATTCTACCTGTGTAGAAAATTAAATAATCGTACGAATTCTAAAAAAAAAAAAAAAAAAAACGAAATAGTTAAACTAACTGAATAATTATGTGACTGATTTTGTAATGCAAACAAAACTATGGCTGTGTAAATATGTTATTAGGTTCAATATCAATGCTCTAAAAAATTCAACTTCATTTTTTCGTAGATAACACGTTAGCTTTATTCCCAAAATGTTAATATTTATCTTGCACAAAGCAAAATAAACTTAGACAAAATTTTTTGTCTCAAGTTATAACTTTACTGCCTTAGAGTTAAGAATTAATCTACCAAAAAAAAATAAATAAATAAATAAATAAATCTGATGTGTTGCACTCACATGACTTTCTCTACTCTTGTACTAACCATCCTTACAAACACTTATTCCTATATCAGCAATTATCGTATTGCTTATTTCCTTGTAGGTGCAACGGGAATATGAGAATACAGTAGGCTTTGTGCGATAGTCAAATCTTTTAAAGCTTTGAGATTCCGTTCTCTTTGCACACTTAACCTATAAAAAAAGGAAAGATGTTGCATTTGAAGAAAGTTTGTTTTCCGAAACAGACACAAATAACAAGGAATATCTCCGAATGGTTCACTCTACAAAAAGAGTAACATAAATTGTGTGTTTAGCGAGATCTACATTTTTGTACACTAAGATTTTGTCTGTCGCTTACGGTTAGCGAGTATTTAAAAATAATCCAGAGTAAACAGGACTACATAGGCTATAGCTAGAAAATTCAAAATACACATTCCATTTGTCTTACAGATATTTTAAACAGGTGATTTTGATCAAAATCGTTAGCCATTTTCATGAAAATCAAAATGTTCGAGAAATCTTCCATGTAAAGAGTAATTTAGGGTGGAGCAATTTTCTACAAAATCTTCGTGTCGCATTCTTGAAAGATTTTAAACTTAAATACCAACTTTATTTTAACCGACTTTTTGTTTTTGAGTTATGCTGTCCACAGACTGACAGACACACACACACTCTCTCTCTTTCTCTCTCTCTCTCTCTCTCTCTCTCTCTCTCTCACATACACACACACACACACACACACACACGGACCTTCTTCTAGGAATGCATTTTGGATTCAGGAAGCCTCAAAACATATTTCCGTTGAAATCTCGACTTCGAATTTTTGGTTGGAATGCAATACTTCCTCTACTATACGTATAGAGAAAGTAAAAAACAACAAATGTTTATCAAAAGTCTGATTTGTTAGAATAACGTGAATTTTTCTACCAGTTGTACTGTATTTTCATTTTTGTTTAGCAAATTATTCGCTCAAAATATAACTTTTCTGTCTAATTCGTCTTAATAATAATTATAAATATCTTACAAAATGGTTCCAATGCACATTTTATTAAGCAACATAAATGCCTTACAGATGCTGGGATTGTCAAATGTTTAAAAGGTAATTCGATTGCTGCTCTTGAAACTGCATAATTTTTACATGCAGAACCGACTAAAATTTAAAAACGTATCAAAATTTAAAGGGCTTACAAATAATATCTCGTAAATCGCCAGAGTTGTAAGCGGCTTATTTAAGAGCTGTACGGTATCTCGGAACTAAATTTCTAACTCGTATAGTTTCCCTCTGTGATTTAGGAGTAACACGCTACCCTCTGCTTCCCCAAGTTGCGGGTTCAAACCCAGCGAAAGGCGATGGATCTTTTCGGGCATAAATATCTTTTGCATGACTACCTTCGGAAGAGAGAGTTCGTATCGTAGATTTACAGCAGGTAAAAGAACCTCAAGCCTGACAAGGGGCCTTTGAGTAAATTGTGCGGCCTTTTTGCGCTAATATAAATGGGACGCTGAGAACTATAGCAGTTAAAAAGTGCCCATAAATAAAAACTCGATTTCATTTCTTATATGTAGTCTCCAAAATACGCTAAATTCCCCACAGTTCAACAAGAAACGAGAGGACTTCTAAAGCCACTCACACAAAAATTAAGATAAGTATTTAATGTTCCATATTAATATCTCAAACATGTTACTTAATCAAAATTGCTAAATTCATTTTCAGAACATAAAACAAATACGAAAAAATCTCCTTCAAAGTGTAGTTGGGAATTTTTAAAAAATCTTAATTTGGCATCCTTGAAAGACATTGGTATTCATACGAACTTTCATTTTTTTTTTCAATCTCTACCACTTATAATTGTACAAACAGATGAAGTATTATATTGTCTCCAAATTGTCTCTCCTGAAAACAAATGAATGTCTTTGGATCAGTAGCACATTTGCTTTTTAAGTTTAGCATCTTCTAAGGCTGGGACATATTTCCTCAACAATTATTATTACTATAATGATTTAAGTAAAATAACACATATTTAAGCTATCTACATACCTAATAAAATTTACACTTGAATTTTGTGCAACTAGGCTGTAAAATTCTTGATTCGGAAGAGTTGTACAATTTTCTATAACTGCCAAATCATAACACATAGAAACTTATTACACGAAAAGTGTATGTTTCCTTAAAATGAACATTTATACCCAATAATTGTTTATTTTTACTTTCTCTACTAGGTATAGTAAGTAGAGGAGGTATTGTTTTTCTTTTCTCAAAAATGCCTCAAATGATTTAGATTAAAATATCACATTTAACCTGGTTTAAAGGACGTTTACTTGCTTTTCACTCATGTGATGATTCAGATATACTTGAAATTCAATTGAAGAAGTCCTTATTAGAACTTTTTTTCTTTTTCAATTACAATAGGCATGAAACTGAATGATATATGACAAATAAAAATATATTTTGAATTGTTGGTGAATAAAACCTCTTCATTATAATTGGTAAACTGCAGGAAATAGACAAAAAAAGAACATAAAATGTAGATTTCGTTAAATCGTACGCTTATGTTGAATAAAATGGTTTGCAGCCTAAATCATTTAGGAGACATTCTTTGCTAATCGTTCGAATTTTAAAAGGATACTCTTTCAAGTAGGAAATTATTGCTCCTTTATTCTCGTAGTTACGCAATGAGCATGGAATTTTAAAGTAAACACAAAGGTAGCGATCAGTTTTTTAAAATTCTGGCATTCGCTTTAGCTTACTGTGCCCTTGTATCTATAGCGAAAAGTTATTTTGATTAACAAGTTTTAGAACAGTGAGTAGAGAAAGTAACACAAATGCGACACATAATATTTTTGGGCGGATAAATGATTCCAAAAGATATATTTCTGGTGAAATTCTATCACCGAATCTTTGGCTTAAATGCTATACTTCCTCTGCCCATTACAGGTGAGTAGTAGAGAAAGTAAAAATGTAGATTATGTGTACGTTTATTTGATAAAAACAATCTACTACCTGGCTTCTGGTTAATAAAATCTCACTGATTAAGCAAACACTCCTCCTTAGGAATTACACCATTGAAACAAAAGACAATCTCCACAGTCTACTCTCTCTACGGTTCATTTGTTTTTCTCTCTTACCTGTGGAGTAATAGTGTCGTCTCTGTGGTACCGCAAGCCTCATGTCGAATACGTCTTAAACAACACAACAATGTAGAGACACTGAAGCATGCGTGTAGCATGAAGGGAGGAGAGTATGAATGGAACATTATGAAACTTCTCCTCCTGGTGCTATGAGCTGCGCATATCGACACGGCCTCATCACTTCCTGCACCGCACCGACTGCAAAACAGAAGTGAAGAGGTTATGTTCTGCGACAGTGACAAGGTGTGGCACAGCTGACACCTTATCAACTTACGTGCTTCATGACTTCGACATTTCCCGCTAGAATAGCTGGATTGCTGCGTCTTCTAACTCCTAACAATTTGAACTTTTGGGAATGCTAACAACAGCGTATGTTGGCCTTTGTAAGAAATATTACAATTCCAGAAAATTAGAAAGATATTATCAGAATTCTAATGGCTATTATCTACCTAATCACAGTACTTAGTAATGCCTGTTGTGGGGAAACAAAATACCATGCCAAGGAAAATGTTAATCATACTATTAATTTAATTTATTACCGTTCTGATTTATTGGTATTTATTTTCTCGCTGAACTGAACTTCTGTTTTAGAGGGAACAGAATACCTAACATATTAAGGAAGTTTGCGATACAAATGTTGGGAAATTGCCAACAAATTTGGAATACATAAACTGGGCTTCTAAAATAGCTAGAACTAATGTGTTTAATAAGATTTCACCTGATAAACTAACGAAGGATGGAAAATAGACTTCTTTGCCAACTTTTATCGTACAGTTTAAACACAGTCTTACCAAAGCGCTGTCCCCTATAAATGATCGTAAGGGCAATCAAACGAACATGCCGTGCTTTGTATCGTAAACAAAGCGATACCGAAATTCTACGAAATTCTCGATCATAAATAGTCCCTTTATAGAGGTTAATGAACACAAATTGTGCACTGCCAGTCGGTGTTTATTTTATTTTAATTCTTTTTCTCGTGGCCTATAAATATTTTTACTTTCGTTAGTTACGTTTTACAGCAAGTTGATTGTTTATGGCCAACTTACTGATAAATCGGCTTCTAAATTCCACTAAGAATTATTTCCATAGCAATCATTTATACAACCACTTTTCTCTTTCAAAAGTAAACTAATACTGGAGAGACTGCATCAATTAAAGAATATTTCAAAAGCGCGCCTCTTTAATGTTAGTACTCGTATGTGGTACAACACTCCATGAAAGTCCAAATCATACCAATTTGCATAAATAAATAAATTTTAATAATCTGCAATATTACACCACGGTAACTCACTTCTAAACCCGGAACTTATATTCCAAACATTTATATTGTTACGCTGGCATAGAAAAGCAATGCAACATGACTGTCGATCTAACAAATAAAATATTTATTTATTATTTTATGCAACACGAATGAGGCGGCGTTGAAAATGCCGTGCAACGGGAAATTCTGGAACTTAGAGTTATTGTTATTCTCTTGTTACATTTTTATGCAGTTTGTGTTAGTCTTCGGGAAGCATTATGGTAGCATTTTGAGTTTGTGTACAAAGAATGGTTTAAAAACCTCGTGTTACTTGCTATTTGAGGCCAAAGCCTATCCATTGTAAGTTGCTGGGATAAACATAACACACAAATGAAGCATGCAACCAGTATATTTAATTTCAAAACATTTCCTACATAAGAATTGTCTACAACTTAAAAAATAAGACTTGAAACACAGCTCAAATGATTAAAATAAAAATTAAGATTATTATTAATTTTATTTATTTAATTATATAATTTATTAAAAGTAATTGTAAACACATTCACTTTATACCAGGTGGGCCCACTCCAGTGCGCACTGGCGTGATTAGATACCCTTCACGCGTTAAAATAGTTGCAGAAATCACAGGGGTAAATCCAGCCAGTGGCGTGCGTGAACTTTGCTCTGCTTGTAAGAGAAGCGAGCGGGATGATGATGGTGGTGATGGTGGCGGCGGTGGTGGTGGTGGCGGCGGCGGCGGCGGCGGCGGTGGTGGTGGTGTCGCTGCCGCTACAGTGGAAGATGTACCCATCGCCCTCGCTGTGAAAATTCTCGGCATGCACTTCCATTCCGATGAGACCCAGAATAGGAAGCCCCTTCTCAATACAGTTGGGTACCTGGTACCGAGACACCTCATGAGGGATCTCAATCTTATGCAGAAGGTTTGGAATGTGAATGTGTTCATTCTGTCGAAAATACTGCCATTACCTGAGGACATTGCGTTGCGAATTGAATTGCGTGTCATATTATCTTTGGACGGGACACGTTTACAGAGTTGCGAGGGCTCAATTATGGACAGCTCCTCAAAAGGTGGACTCGGCCCCATTGCTGCAAACCACAGGTGCAAGACATTATTTATAAAGCCTTAACAGATGACCTTACAGAAATTTCTGACAAATTACGGTATCCCATTTTTAGGGAAGGAAGAAAGGTGTCTGCTCTTTCACAGGATCTGGACTCGGTGTCGTCTAAGGCTTTTTACCATCATCCACTAGGAAGTAAGGCTATTATTCCGTACATCAGGCTCGAAGACCCGTCCCACAGATGGAGATGTCTAGAGAGGGTGATGAACGATTCGTCCACCAAACTTCCTTCTAGTGTCTACAGGAATAAACTTTCCTTTGAGCAAGCATCTGCGCCATCTGACCAGCACCACCATACGCCACGAAACCTAGAAGAATGAAAGGGACATTTAGACAGGAAATCGTGATAGATAAGAAACCACCCTAACATTCGCCTACCGACCAGGAAAAACAATGAGAACCCCAGAGTCAGTATGGGGGGTCGACGGGAATCGAACCCGGGACTTGGGTAACGTGAGAGCCATCGGTCTTCTATCAGGGGAATGGGGATCAAAGGGAAGCTTTTTGTGGAACGCTGAGTTAGGAATTGTAAGTCACATAAAAGAAGAAAGTAGCTCTAGTTTTTGGATTAAATTAGTATAGGAGCCAAGGGGGTAACGTGGGTAAGACTTTGATATCCACACGATTTCATCAGTTTCCAAGAATTTCATACATCATTAAATCCAGATCCACGGGTATATAATTTAGTTAAGAGTTTAATTTCCTTTAATTTTACGTTGTATCTACTCTCTTGTTCGGTAAAGTAGGTTTCTTCGACGTCGACGGAAGAGAGAAAATGCCGCACTAACATCTCTGGTCTGTTCCTCTTAATGATGATATATCAACATGACATCTAAAGGAAATTTAGTGCCCTATTTACTAACGAAAGTGATACAAAGAAGCTAGCGCAATAATAGGTATCACATTTCCAAGAAGTACGCTAACTTGAAAAGAAACAGATGAATATTCATTGATCTCCAGCAAGTCGTTAAGCGAGATGAGAGGAATGGGATCCAGAGAGGAGCAACAAAGCTACTCGTTAAGAACTTAAAACAAGCTGATATCTACAGACTGAGTGCGAATGAATTGCAAACTGGAATAGTGCTCACATCCACTTACGGTCACAGAATTTGGGTTAGAGCCAATTAATGAAATAGGTTTCATAGGAGCAAATTCAGAATGTGTATCAATGCCTTAATTCTCTCTCTCCACCCATTGTCTCTCTGTTGCTTGTTTATAAAAGGGTAATTCGGAAAGTAAGGTCCGAATTGCCCTAGCTCATCGAATTTCACGCGAACGTTGAAATGCGCATGCCCACCGACTCCCTCCATGCTTTGTGCGTAAAACGGCGTCATTTACACTGGTAGTATTGCAGTGTGCTGTTCACAGTGCCGATTCAAAATGTTTAAAACAATTTATGGGACCGCCGATTGTGAAATAGTCTGTGATTCGGTTTTTGACAGGAAGGAACGTTTCAGCTGCGGACATTCACCGACAGATGAGTGAAGTGTATGGCCCCAATGCGTTAAGTGACAGCAAAGTACGTAAGTGGATGAGAGCTTTCAAGGCCGGATGGGACAATATCCACAATGAACCCCGATCAGGCCGGTCATCAACGATCACAGAAGGTTTGATCAATACCGTGGATGAAAAGATCCGTGAAGATCGGCGATTGACAATTTTCATTGGTTATCCAGTGCTTATCCATTGGTTATCCAATGACTGGTTATCCTCACAAATGGCATACTTCTATGACGTCGGCATACAAAAGCTTGTTGAACGTTACGACAAATGTTAAAACAAATAAGTCAACTATGAAGAAAAACAGAGAAAGATATAAGGTATTAAACAAAACATCCATTATGCAATATATATTACGGCTTGATCTGTATAAAACACCAGACCTTAATTTAAGAAGCATCCTAGAACATCCTAGATATTGGAAGTGAGGTAATTATTCAGAAAACAGAAGATAAACTTTGCAAAAGTGTATTTTGAGTTATTTGTGAAGTATTATAAATTGAATTTCCTATTTAATATTAATAAATAACCGCCAATAAAACAATAATGGAATATCGATAGGCAAAGCCTTAGTAGAAGTTCTCATTACAAACAAATAAACGGTAATAATAATGTCTTAAGCTAGGAAAATGCACACACTATGAAAATAGGAACATTCAGGCACTATACTATTTTACTCTAAATGAAAATTCTTGGGAAGCAGGTTTGAACAAAGTGGTGAAAGACGTGGTTATAAGGGGAAAGAATACTCAGGGTTTTTTTTTTTGGGGGGGGGGGGGACGTGAGAAAAGTGGTACAGGATATCGGACAGAAGACTGAGGAGGTACAGAAAATTAAAAAAAAAAAAAATCTTTGAAATATTCGAAATTTTACAGAAAAATAAAACCAGAAAAAAAGGTATTTATAGCAGTGCAATAAGAAAGAAAAAGAAGAGTTAGCTTGGACGAGAACCGGAGCAATAGTCTTAAATGGCCTAAGGGGAAGTTATAAAGTAATATGTGAGGAAAGCGTAGAACATTATCTAATTGAGTTGAAGATTTAAAAAATGGAGAGAGAAAATCTGGGAAAAGAAGTGGAGCAATATAGGGGAAAGTAATTTAGTTGCATTGAAAACTTTAACAGGCAAGCAGGATGAAAGAAATAAGAAAGTAGGCGATTTTTCTAATAAAAGTAAACGAATGGATGAGGAAAATCATGAAGAAGAAGAGGGGGAAGCGAGATAAAATGAATTGTGCAACGGATTCAGTAAAGAGAAGTAAATGTTGCACACCAATGCTCAGGGCCAGGGAGCCATATGGTCGCGCGCGCTCGCGAAAACTAAACACTGACTGACTCCCGCCTGTAACTAACTGGTGCTCGTTACCTCGCCTCCTTAAATAGCGAGGATGACGTAATACGGACCTTTCTCGAACTTCTACAACTACGTAGGTCGCCAGGCACTTCTCGAATAATCTCGTAAACTCTTTGACGTGTCGCGCTCATTGTTGTCGCTTGTTTCCAAACATAGGGCGAGGCAGCCTGACCTTGAGCGCCTTTGATGCATGTACCGCCTGTGATGTGAGGCAACCCAGCCCAGAGTATTTGTTGTGTTGCCGCTGCCGTCAGCTGGCGTCACAATAGTTTACTCACCAAGCATTAAACATATTTATATATACGATGCTACCATTCTAAACAAAAGAACAAAATAGGTAAATGCCAAGCTCTAGTGATAATAAACGTCTCATATCAGGCCAAAAACAAACACGATTGCCTAGCTTCTAATTTGGGAAATTCTTTACAATAGGAGAAGACTTGGCAACCCAAGTTGTGTTCGAAATTGTCTTGCAGCTAGGCGGTAATACGTTTACTTCTAATAGTGCTTGGCAGGTGTCGCTTCAAGCTTGTTTACTATTGACCTTCAGTAAGCCAAGTGGCCATACTTCTCAGTATGTCACTTCTCTGTTTCGTAGCTGTTATTTGTCTCTCTTTTTATAGCGCATTCTAAACTGCTTCGAGGCAGCTAATTGAACTTCTGCTATAAGAAAAAGCACCTCCGAGCGGGATGATTCAGGCACTAATATCTGTGACCTGCATTCGGGAGGCACCGGGTTCAAATCGTGTGACTGTATCTGTTTTCATGGTTCCCTCAATCGGCATGGTAAATACAGAATTGGATTCTAAAGTAAGAACAAATTAGAAACTAAAAACTTCACTTATCTTAGTAATGTTGCACGTTCTTTTTGCACAAACTGACCCAGGGTTTTGAAGTTGTCTCCAACTCATTCTCAAAGCTATACAATTTTCCTTATTTAACAGAATTGGATATTTAATATCACGACCTGAAGTTGCATCTTACGCCTAAACCAAAGGTAAAAAGGAAAATAGATGATAATAGCGAATACCCTGCCATCTATCCACAGATAATAAAAACAGGTAGACTGGGCGACACTCTTATGTCTTTCAAGAATGCGACACGAAGATTTTGAACATACTGGGGACGTCTAGAAGACATTAAACTTAAATACCAACTTTGGCTTTTAACCGACTTTTCGTCTTCGAGTTATGCTGTCCACACACTGACAGATAGACAGACACAGACACACACACACACACACACACACACACACACACACACACACACACACAGAGAGAGAGAGATTGAGAGACGGACCTTTTTCTAAAAATGCTTTTTTTTATTCAGAGGACCTCAAAATATATATTTCCGGTGAAATCTCCACATCGAATTTTTGGATGGAAGACAATACTTCCTCTACTTACTAGTACAGAAAGTAAAAAATAGGAAAACTCAAAGCTTTTAAGCTTCACCATTAAAAAACTAAAAAGTGATGGTTAAAATAGATAACTTAAAACAGTTGAACAGTTGTACAATTTAGAATTCTTACCTGCTCATTGCCTTAAGGAGTATATACGGCTGGAATGTGTAAAATAAGAGAAGAGCATGCAATAAAAGAAATATAATTATATTAGAAGGTTGAGTAATTAAAACACCATGTTAATCAGACTTTCACGTTCCAGGAGAATAAAGGATAAACTAGAACTGGCTAGAGTGGAGCCTTATCTGAAGATGTATGGATGATGTCACTCAAGAGACAGTATGAAGGTGCGATCCCACGGCACGCAGAGACAGCACCGTTCTTTGTCAAGATGCAAATGACACGAGGTTAGAGAGGACAAGATGGTTGTGAACCACAGTGATAGTATGCGTGTAGCAGGTCACTTTCACAGAAAACAAGAGCTCATCCGGTGCTGGAGGTGAGAGGTCGTGAGAAATATCGACGCTTGTCAACCCTAGGGCTGATTTGCTTTCTCCAGTGATCGAGATGTGAGGCTAGTCCTTCAGCATTAGTATGCATCACGATCTACAGTTATTAGAGACACCAAATGCCTTCCAGCGCTACGCAAAACCACAGAACTTTCAAACTCTACATGGGTTATCTATCTTTTCGAAAGGAGAAACAGAAAGGATAAAGTACACAATGTGTGTTGAAGTTCACGTGTCATAAACGCCACATAAATACGTAATGTTTACCAATTTACAGAAAATATACCTTTCTCATCTCATTTTTTGTTGCAAGAAATTCTTTCGATACCTTCCAAACTTTAATGAGAGAATGTCGTCGATAGTCAACTTTTTCCGAATCCAGGGTCGGTCTGAGTAGCTCAGTAGGTTAGACGGTTCTATTGATCCCGAAGTCACGGGTTCAAATCCGGCCCAGAGTGTGCTTAAAGATTTTCAAGAAAATCCGTCCACTCCATATCACACTTTACCTGTAACTTTCTTTTATATTTTCTCAAAAATGCCTCTTCATTTTGGATGACATTTGCATAATCGGTAAACACAAACAAAATCTTTCTACACAAAAATGTAGATCTAGTTAAAGCACATAATTTATGTTAAATACTTTTTTTGTTGATTTAACCATATCCATATTTCTTCTTATTGGTTTGAATTCTCCAGTACCTACTTGTACTATTCTCAAATGGAAAGTCATGCAAAGAATACGGAAAGCCATCACTTAGCGATCAGCTCTTAAAAGATTTGAAAATTGCTGTATTCCCTGTTCCTATTGTACTTACCAGGAATATGTAATAAAAGCATGTCTACTAATATTTGTCTGCTTGAAGTTGATGTAGGTAAAATAATAAGCTTTCTTAAGTTTGTTGAAGAATGGGTAGTGACAATTATGTGAATGCAACGATATTTTCTTTGTTTACATACGTCATAACTCGTGAAAACTCCTTGAAAGCACATTAACATTTTGAACAGTTGTTAGTAACAACCATCTATTAGAAAGAATCCTAACCTCACCTTACAAACATACAAAGGGAGATTTTAAACAGAGGCGGATCCGGGATTCTTTAGAGACATGCTAACATTCTGAAACACTTCAACAATGAGCAAAATGCAAACAATAGAGCATGTTTATTTCTAGATGTTCAAGCATCACATAAGTGATCCACGCATTATCCTTTAGATGCAAGGATTAATTTAAGGTTTCAGAACATTTGTAAAATAATTTGTCAAATAAAATGCCTTTTAAATGCACCATTTCACTAGTCTGATTACTCAATTTTAAGTTATCGGTCCTCATTGTATGACAAATTAATTCGTATTGTGATTAATGGTAAATGTAAAGTATATTTGATTGGGCATATCAAACCCTGTTTTATTTCATTCTTTTTAAGCAAGTAGAATATCCACCGCTACGATAGGTTTACTCACTAATTGAAAACGAATAGATGTTATCTCGACTTGACTTGACTCATTTCTTCTCTCTCCCTCTGGAGCACAGGGCATCCATGAAACTCTCCAGTCTCTTCTTCTTTCTACAATAGCTTTGACTTCTGCCCAAGTCTTTCTTTTTTTTCGGCCGCTTCCTCCACTATTGTTCTTTTCCTAGCTTTCCTCGGGCGACCATGCAGATTCCAGTCTAGCGCACTCTTCTCTATTGACCCATCTGCTTCCTTAGTGTGACCTATCCAGTCAGGTACATTTCCTCTAATTTCTATCTCAATAAGATTTTGGTTAATGATTTCCCATAAATTCTCGTTTGCAGTGGTGTCTGGCTATTTGATGTTCAACATACGTCGTAAACATCGGTTTATGAAGGTTTGGAGTGAAATTAGTATTGTGTTAGTTCTAACGTTCCAAGTTTCATAACCATATCAAAGTATTGATTTTAGATTTCTATTAAATACTTTTATCCTTATTCTTATTGCATTGTTTATATTTTTCCATATTGGGTACAGTTGCATAAATTGCATTGCATTTGATTTTTGTTTCTTATTCTTTGTTTGATAACTTTATCTGAACCTCCATCTTTAGTGATCTAACTTCCCAAATGTGTAAAAAGGTTCTACTTGTTCAATCTAATCTTTTATAACAAATCCTTCCGTTATTTTGTATTCATTTTTATTTCTTTAATGCTAAGTCCACCACTTTTCGCCTCTTCCTGTGAATCCGTCAGTTTCATATCACTAAATCTTGATCTAAGTAGACACACAGCATCAGAAAGTCTAGATCTTCTAGGCTTTCTGTTAGATTTTACTGCATTTTCATTACCGTCTTCTTAATATCTTACATTAACAAGTACTAGTAGCAATACTGTTGTGGAAAGAATGGATCCCTGTCGTACACCATTTGTTACATTTACATATTCTGAGAACTTCCGTTGATGCAAGAGTTCGCACTTAAATCCATTATTATCTTTCGTTAGGTTCAGAATGTCATTCGGTATCACGCAATTCTTTAGGGCTTTTCAAGTTTCAACTCTAATCAGTGAATGGAAAGCTATTTCAAAATCATTAAAGGTTAGGTATAACGTTATCTGCCACTCCGTACTATATAATTCAGAGTATTGCTTAAAACATCACAACTACGATGTCTACGAAATCCTGTCTATTCTTTTTGAAGTCGCTGTACCATCACATCTTATTTTCTACTGAAGATTATTCTGAATAGGATTATTCAACATTTCAGCAACTTAAGGTCCTAATTTTTTCAATCTGTGGAGTCTCTTTTTTGAACAGTTTGACAACTAAGCCTTTTTTCCAATCCTCAGGAATTTTTACCTTTATCCATATATTTTTCATCAGTAGTAACAGTAGACTGGCGGTGGTTTCTATATTTACTTTAAGTTAATCTGGATTTATACTGCCCACTTCTGGTGCCTTGCCATTTTTAGTTGTTTTAATGCATGTTTAATTTCCTTATATGATGGTGTATCTAAATTTATATTTGAATCACCGTTTCCCAGATTTGTATGTTGATAATTTTATAATTCTTCTTGTCTTCCGTCTTTGTTAAATATATCGAAAAATATTCCTGTGTCTCTCTTTGCTCTTTGTGAACCCTTTTTGATATAGCTTCCTTGTAATATTGTATACCTGTTTTGATCTTAACCTTTTGCTCTCTTGTTTTACTTCGTTTATTTGAGGTTTTACATTTTTGCGTTTTATAATTACTTCCCATGTTTCTTCCGACACCCATTCTCTTTGTTGTGTGTATATATTCTTTATATTTTCCCAATTTTGTTCCGTATTCAGACTTTTATGTCTGAAAGAAGTCCAAAACAATTTTTCAAATCCATAATAAGTTTTTCTTTGTCTCGTTCTGTGCATACCCTTGAACTTTCTGTTTCTTGTTTGTGGTCTGTTTGATGTTCACATTTTAAGTTTAAATTTCATCAATACATGGTGGTCACATGCTGCATCTGTTTCTCGTTTATCGCATTTCTTGAGGATCATCTGAAAGCTTTACTCACTACTACGCGATCTATTTGGTTTTCTCATCTGGTGAAACCCTTGTAATCTTATGACATCTATGGAAATAGTGTTCCTCCTTATTACAATTCATGCCTGGTACAAAAGTGAATAAATTCCTCTCAATTATCATTGTTTCATCCAGTCCATGTTTACCTGTAACACGATCTAGTCCCTCATTTTCGGTCCTAACTTTGCATTTGTACCACCCATTACAATGTTATCCCTTTTTTCAGTACTTTTTATAACTTCATCTAACTGATGGTAAAAGGTATCTTTCTTTTCACTTTCTGATATCTAATTACTGTTACATTCCGTATTTTGCTTTCAAATCTTGCAGTTGTCGTTCTATCAGAAATTTTACGACATTCAATGAGACATATCCTTGACATTGTATTAGAATACTCAAGCCATTTCTGTGTTTGACTTCATCTCCATTCTATTCAGAATAAATTAAAGTATTTTCATTTTGTGTGGTGATCTGTCCAAAACCTTACTCTTACTTCACTTAGTTCTAGAATGTCTAACTTGTAGTCTTACATTTTATTTTTTATTTGTTTTAACTGACTATTTTCATTCAAAGTAACTATTTATATTCCAACAGCCGATCTTCGTTTACCGTTTCGGGTCAAAAATCGTTCTGGAAGAATAAGTCTGACTACTCATTAGTCCACTTTGTTTCAATTCACTTTCTGGAGCACTAAAATTTAAGATGAGCAGGTTATTAGTCCACGGTATCCGAGCTTGATGGGGGCTGCAACCTAGGCCTTCGAGCCTACTGATTTTATTTCATAGTTATCTCTCTTAGCCTTAGAAGATCCCTCTTCTTTCCACACGGAGTTGGAGGGGGGTCCTACTTTACTATCCCGGGTAGTAGGGTTACCTTCCGCCCTCACTGCCGTTGAGGACGTCATCGTAACCCTGACAATGGACCCCTACAAGGCACTACCAGTCGGAGCCAACTGGAGCAAGGTTTATTAACTTTCCTTGAGGAAATAAGTGAGCAAATGTATGCTTAATATTATTGACTCAACCAAAAGGGAAACATCTTTGATGTTACTCCTCTCCCTCTTCTTTTCTCAACCGGGCTTGAGACCGGCTATGGCAGAGTTAATGTCACCAGGTGATTTCTTCTTCTTGCTTATCGGAGTACTTGCAGCCCTAGGAATTACAAGCCTGTGCCTAGGGTCAGATACCTGTCGGACCAGACGAACCTATGGACCACCAGAGTGAATACCTGGAAGCGTGTGATCCGCCAAGCACCAAGTATGAGAGGCAAAATGGATGAATCGAAAGGTGATGATGGAGCAGTTTGTGAAATGAGTGGTTGGTTTAAACAACATTATAAAACTGTAGTTTCTGAAGTATCTCAGCATAAGTGGCATCATTGCTTTAAGGACTGGTTCCATCGAATGCAAAATATATCGTTATTAAACGGGACTATTTTGAAGAACAACAAATAATTTAATTTCTTTAAAACTGCTCCTTGTTTGACTTGCTCAGTGCCACCCACGTGTATAATATGTAATTCATATCCAAAACATGAATACCATTTACAAAATATTTGGTGTGTTGCTCGTCTGAATGTTCCACATTTTAAGCAATATTTTGGAAAAATGTCACGGCTTTTTTAATGACTGACTACCCTCTCAACCTTCTATCGCCGGGTTTTACTTAATTAAAACTATTTCTTGAGAACATTTATCGCAAGGGAGAAAAAAGTTGGGAACAACTTCCTATTTCTCTGGTTCCTTGAAAGTTCAAAATCGTGTTGTAGGGGTCTAACCCTCGCCCGCGGATCCGGCTTCGATTCCGGTCAGTAAAAGTTGATTGAGTGCAGTTTTCTCTTACCTACCCTGAGAAGGTAAGTATCAGGTTACTTTCAGCTCAGGTTACCATCATTTCATTCATTCCGTTCGTCATAGCCAAGTCACAGTTTAAGACGATATTGATAAATAGCAAATGGACCACGAGAAAAGAAGTCTGGTACCATTACAATCGGTCGGAAGCGTACAGGCTGCGCTCGGGAACATTTTTTTAAACAGGGTTTCTCGTGCCTGACTCTACTTGTTTGTGAGTTGTATTACATAGAATTGGGTAGTGTTAATGTGTTTGGTTCGCCACACGCTCTAGATCCATTTATGTAATGGATTGTCTGTTTTATACTTGTTAGTTGGTTGTCTGGCTAGCTTGTGAGCATGGTATCGAGGTTTTAGCTACTTGAATGGTAAACATGCAGTCCTTATTAGGTTTTTCATAATACAATTCTTGTCAGTTTTGTTAAAAAAGTAAAACATTTCTTTTTCTAAAAACTTATCTATATCCTCTACATTTGACACATATTCTTCAAATTCTTTAATCAACAATCAAGTGTAATTATAACCCTTAATACTGGTTGACATTCACCGGCAATGGTAACGATAACCAGAACGACCAACTTGAAATACATCTATTCAAGTGGAAGTGTTCACAACAGACGGAAAGTTTTCCCGGTCTCCGGGAAGGAGAAAGAAACCTTGGCCAAGTTTAACCTATTCGTTCCCGTTACCGGGCACGGCATGTTATATTCATATTAGACTTGGTACCATTGGGTATTCTTTTCACTGCAGAAACTAATTAAGGCGACCGTACCATGAAACAGCCGCTAGAACTCTCTCTAGTCGCAAGCTAGAAAACATATCATTGGTCAGATAGAAACAAATGAACTTTTGGGACACCCTGTATATGTAGAGCTAAACTCACTCTTATACATACTATTCTTGCAAATGCTTATTTCTCTATCTACTACATTTTAATCGACATAAGCATTTTTAGAAATTATGTTATTACTAATTTTCTTCTAGATGCAAGGGGAATATGGGAATGCAGTAGGCTGTAAGCGATAGTGAAATGTTTTAAGAGCTGGTTGCTACGCGATGCTATTGAAATTCTGTTCTCTTTGCAAGGCCAATAGATAAAAAAAACTAATAACATATTCCTATTTCAGAAAAGTATAATTACTGGTAATCCAAACAAATAAAAAATGGTTCACTCAAAAGAAAAAATAAATATTTCACATAAATTGTGTGCTCTAACGAGATCAACATTTTGTAAGCTTTTGTCTGTCTCTTACTGTTTACCATTTATGCAAAAATCATCCAGAATGAAGAGGTCTTCTAAGGATATTCCCAGAAAATTCAAGTTATGACTTAGAAAGTTCCATAAAATCGCCTTTGTGTCCGTCACTGGATACTGACTGGTTTTGTTTCTACACGTCACAAGCAAGAGGTGACTCACCCTCCGACTGAAGGAGTGGGTAGGCAATAGCAGCTAATTACGTAAGCGTCTCCAAAGAGACAAGGTTGGACATCGCTGCTCTAACCTGATCACAACATAAGAATAGCTGAGAAGGTGATAATTAAAATCCAGAGGTGGTAATCAAAGTTGACAATTTTTTCGCGAATGAAAGCTGTCATAGTTTGAAGTTATTATGCACATGATTGGTTGATTTCAACTGTCACGTGTGAGTGAAATGGTCACTAAACTGAAGGAACTAGAAATAAACACTGACTAAACTAAACTGTTGAAGAGAAGAGAGGAGAGAAAAGTTGAAACAGAATGGTCACTGACTTAGAATCATATTAATTGCACCTAAAGTATATGTATCTTTAACAATCAACTTTTCCCTGCATGTTGGTATAAAAAGGGAAGGGAACCCTGTTTTAAATACAAAGCATAATTAGAGATAATCAAGCATAAAGTCCTATTAACTTTGACGTACAAGCGGTGCAGTAAACAAAGAACAAACAAAAGCACAACACAAAGCGTTCAAGGTGACAATATATATTAGCATGCTATCAATGTCTCCAGAACTAGTTTGCGGGAGGAGGAGTTTTCGTATTTCCAACCAATTAGTACACAAGCACATGAAAAGCAAATGCATTCCTGCTCGGGGCACGTCAGCTCCCAAAACAAACGGTGGCTGTTGAAAATAAGGGTGGCATTCCTGCATAATTCTGTGTAAAATCACCAGTTCTCTTACACACAAAGGGCAGTGGCTTCTAGCCAGCAATATCTACGTCAGAGAACACGAGTTGGGCAGGTATTTTATTCGCTGGATAAACAACAATTCACAGCCTTCTAAAAATTGCTAAAACGCAGATAAGTACGCATCTCGGTTCACCAATCCGGGTTAAATCCGACGAAGAATTTCTCTAAATACATGACCAGCGAATTTAAATTTCTGTGAAATATTACCTGCTTATTTCTCGATTACATGATATAGTACCTGGGCGACCGAGCTTCTCTCGACGCGTTTCCTCAGATACGGAAGATTGTATGGCTTCTTTGTAGAAGAGTGAGTAGAGAAAGAGATGTGAATGTATTACCTTAAAGTGAGAGGAGAAAGCAGTGTGAATGTAATAGCATTTCTATTTCAAACATACAGAATATGGAATGACTTATTTTAAAACTGGGGGTAAAAATGATTTTTGGTGTAAAATAATGTTTTTATGGAAAACTGTTTATAGGAGAGTGAGTAGAGAAAGAGATGTGAATATGTTACCTAAAAGTACTTAAGTAGAGAAACCACTGTGAATGTAATATGTAGCATCTCTATATCAAACATACAGAAAAGTGTATGATTTGTAGAGGAATGCGTAGAGAAAGAGATGTGAATGTGTTGCCTAAAAGTGAGTAGAGAAAACACAATGTAATATGCATGTATACAAAAATTTAACCAACTCTTTAGTCGTTTCTGAAATACGGGGAATATATATACAAGAATTGCACTGTAAAAGCAGGAATAAAAAAGTTATTTTTTTATGTAAAATCGCGTTTTTTCGGGAATTACACCTATATAGCTGAACTTAAAAAGCAAAACCCTATCTGAATACAAAATTTGATGAAAATCGTTAGAGCCGTTTCCAAGTTGACCGGAATAAATATATTTATATACAAGAATTGCTCGTTTAAATATATAAATTTATGGCACGTATTCCTGAAAAGGAAAATATATCCGAAGAGTTTTAAGCAATTATTTAACATGTCTGATCATTAACTGTCCAAGTAAACAGTACAAATATCACGATTAAGTTCTTTTTATTTCTGAGATTTTGTAAAACACTTTACATACAGCGCATAAGTTGTATATTTTTCTGTTATGTTTTGAAAATATCAAAAAGCAAACCTGGCTTAATGGAAATAACTAAGTGGATTCATACATTTTTATTTTCTCTACCGCGTATAAGTAGGGAAAAATATTGTATTCGACCCAAAATTTCGATGCCGAGATTTCACCGGAAATATATGTTTTGAGGTCCCTGCCTAAAAAAAAGCACTTTTAGAAAGTTTCCATTTTCCTTTGAAGTTCTGTTTTCCTGCTATTTTTGACAAATGGCTATGCAAAGTTTTAAACTTCGATGTGAAATTTTACGTCAAATACACGATTTCATGTTCGCTGAATAAAAACAATTTAGAAATGTTACAGCGCGCATGCGTGTGTCTCCATGAATAGCATAAATAAAAAATGTGGTATATTAAAATGATTTAAACGTTTTAAATTTAATTTCACTATAGAGTGATATGACGCCTTTAATGCCGAATATTTAGTTTCCATCCTCGCTGCGAGTTTGTTCTGGATTTATAACGCTAATGGTATTTTCTATACACTGAGATCACTTTCTAACGACCAAGTTTAAGAGAAATGTTGGAATATCTTCTTTGGACTTACAAGCACATTACGCCACTCACCCTTGTAGTCAGGTATGAGCTGGCGAGTCGACCTTTTAGGCCACCTGGCATCACCTACCGATAAGCTGTCTTGCCTTCACGGCGTGCCTAGGAACACGTAACTCAGAAAACATTTGGAGCCGGCTGCACCACACGCACGCGCGCACACACACAGCTGTCGCGCACTCACTGACCGAGTCATGTCTAACTCTCCGCTGCTTCCTTATATAGCGGGGACGACACACGGACCTATCGCGAACGCCTTCAAACTCGCCGGCGATGACGTAATCAGATCGTTCTGGAAGGCTCTAGAGAAAACCCTCTTTGGTTCTGCCGCTCTGATTGTTGTCAGTCACGTACACACAGTCGCGCGAGGCAGCCTGAATTGAACGCCTTTATTTGCTCGCCGGCCTGGTATGTGAAGTAGTTTAGCTCCGACAGTCCTTTGTTTTGCGCCGCGCCCGGCGTCACAGTATTTTAACAAAAATCCTTAGACATTTTTGAGAAAATCAAACTTTTTGACAATTTTTCCATGTAAAGTGTAGTTTGGAATGATGGGACTTTCTTGATATTCTTTGTGTTGTATCCTTGGAAAATGCTGCACCTATATACCAAGTTTGTTTTTTAATCAACTTTTTGTTATGCTGTTCACACCTATATTTTTCTAAAAATGCTTATATTTAGATTCAGGGGACCTCAAAACATGTATTCGCAGTGAAGTCTCTGTATTGAATTCTTGGGAGCAATACAATACTTCCCTATTCGTTATACGTAGTAGAAAAAGTAAAAATTGACATCTTGCAGTTTTCCGATAGCCACAAAGAATTATATGCAACATTGAGAGCAACGAGCCATTGCTATGTTGTTTTCTATTACAGCTCCAACCTTTACACCTGTATGTCCTTGAGCACCAGATGAATAGCACTGGATGCAAACGAAGTGACAATACAAAAGGACAGACGGAGTGCACAAACGCCTCGGGGGAAATCAAACCCTGATCCTGCAATTATCAAGCCACCGCCTTGGGACTTCTGCTGCATGCAAAAGTAGAGTCCAAATATTCTGCACGTCTCCCATTATTGTTACTAATTTAATTACTGACACTGTCTTCTCATCGTCATCCTCTTTTACCATTCCTGTGCAAGTTCAACCGCAGCGTACAAGTATTTTAATATTTCTTTCATGAGGAAATTAAAAGTAACGAAATCATCAAAACTTTCCTTTGTTCGTAAATTGTTTGCGGTGGAATTACTTCCTGAAAATCATCGTCCATCTTCAGTTGCTGCCTATCTTAACTGTTAAAAGGAAGTTTTTACTTTCTCTACTACAACATATATAGAGGTGGAACACAGACGGAGGGGATTCCACACTGAGCCAGCTGTTGAGGCTATTGTATGTCAGACCACGAGAGTAAGAGATGAAATGAGCGCGCTCTACGGGCGTCATGGAACGCGAGCGACGACCCAGACCACCACCGCCGCCGCCACCGCCATCACCTCTCTAGCCCCATGGTACAACAGCCCATCTGGGCCACGGCCAACCTCACCTCTGCCCACCACAGCGTCTTGAGTGGGGTGCAGTACTGGAGGTGGGACGTGATCAGCGCCCCAGTCCTCCGGGGCGGTTATGCCGTCTTCTCGACCGGGGGCTGCTACTTTTCAATCAAGTAGTTCCTCAATTGGCCCCTCACAGACCTAACGAGGGCGAGTGCACCTCGGACCAGGTCAGAGTAAAGATGGCCGAAAGCTCGAGCAATTTTATCGACATCGCACGGCTGGTAATCCCAGCAGCTCTTATTAAAGTATCATATGTTAATGATATTTTCATATAAAATGAAATTTATACTTTGAATTTTCTGGAAATAGCCTCCTCTTCATACTAAATTACTTTTGAATAACTGGTAGTAGTAATCTGGATCGATACATATTACGACTTTTCCAAAAATGCTCTTTTTAAGCTCAGGTGGCCTCAAAACATGTATTTCGATTGAAAACTCGAATCCAAAATTTGGGTAGAATACAACACTTCCTGTATTTACTCTAAGTATATAGTAGAGAAGATAAAAGGAAACAAAATGAAATAAAGAAAGACATAATAATTTACGATACTGAAAAAATTCACATGTATATATAGGTAAGAAACATTTTTGACAATGCATTCAATCAAGATAAAATGCTCTCACTGTCCCGTGGCCGCAACACTCGGGCTGAGAATAAAAACTCTGATGTATTACACTCACATGACTTTCCCTACTCTTGCACTAACCATTCTTACAAACTCTTATTCTTCTATTTTCTTCGTGTTGGTTGAGATAACCATTTGCAGAAATTATCTTATTGCTCGTTTTCTTGCACGTGCGACGGGAATATGGGAATACTTGACAGAGTCAAATCTTTTAGTTTTCAAACTCCGTTCTCTTTGCACGGTTAACATATAAAAAAATGAATGGCGATGTTCCATTTGACAGAAGTAGAAGTTCTTCAAAACTTACACAAATAACGAGGAATATCTCCGAAATGGTTCACTCTACAAAGAATTTATTGAGACATAAATTGGTGTTTTAGCAAAATCTATGTTTTTGTATAGTAAGATTTGGTCTATCTCTTACGATCTACCAGTTATGCGAAAGTCATCCACAGTAAATGGGACTTCATTGGCTATAGCCAGAAAATTCAAGATATACATTTCATTTGTCATAAAAATATCTCAAACATATGGCATTTTAATGAAAATCGTTAGAGCCATTTTCAAGACATTCAAAATATTCGAAAAATTGTCCATGCAAAGAGTAGCTTAGGGTGAAGCAACTTTCTTCAAAATCTTTGTGTCGCATCCTTGAAAGACAAACTTAAATACCAACTTTGGTTGGTATTTAGTGGTACATGCTTTTGTTGCACTCTGTACATACAAGAAACATTACCAAAATCAAACCTTCATTGCTACTTTTCTATTACATTGATTTAAAACAGTCCTGTGATATTTTGTGGCTGCTACTACTGAAGGATGAATGTATTTCACTTGTGTTCTTATCTGGACCTAGCTTTCAGAATTACTGCAGCTCAGGTAACTCATTGTGGAGGACCTAACACAATAGACAGGTTCTCCAATTTAGCTAAACCACTCCAACAGAGCCATTCAACTGAATGACATCTGCAGCTAGACTGGACATGCTTTAACTTGGCACTTTTTCTACTATCCTTGTCTAACATGAGGCGTGGAAAATCTGTGGGTTTCTTTCCTGAAACAGTCAGTTCCTTTTAAAGCCCTAATGTATTCCCTAATTACCCGTGGTGGTATGAGAGTAAATAGGCATCCCATAAAAGAGGGACGGCTTAGAAAGAGATTTCTTTTTCTAATAAGCAAGTGCCAAGTTACACCTCGTTCAGTATAGTGTACTGCACTGTAAAGTGGATAGGAAAGTAGGAATGGAATATAACCAGGCAAATCCTTCTAAATAATAAAACTAATTGCTCATAAATATTTATTTTTCTTATTTATCTCTTAACAATACAATAATCAGCTTTAAAACATTAACACAGATCAATTATTGAGGCATTTGACATTAGCATTCAATACAATGCCCGACTGAACCAACATTAAATTGATCTATCCAAATATTTAGATTCAATTGTCAATGGAGAGAGTTCCACTGATATACTGGGAGGAAGGGAAGTTATTACATTAATTTAAACCAGTTACAGATCTCATTACTTATAAGACATTTTGTAACTTTTAATTTTTTTTGCAAGATATTTTAGTTTTTTTGAGAAAACAGACATGCTGACTACTCTGTAAAGTTTGCTGATCCATGGTAGCAAGCATGTCACCTTCACTTTCAAAACCAATTAGAAGACAACATGTAAACACATTTCAATTTCACAGTGTCATGTCTCATGAGCATAACACATTTTGTAACCTAAACTCACAATCTATGGATATTTTTATCATCTCCTTCAACATTAAACTTCAATGCATTTTCAAATTGATAATATTATATGATCAACCAAACATCCTTTTGAGATGTAAACATAAAAACAACTGCATCATTAGGCTCTTATTGGACAAAGAAAGCATTCCCTCCATTTTGCACTGTTCTTATAGTGTAGGTCTATAGCATGTTAATTGTTATTTGGCCAAAATATTACATCACCCTTCAGATAAAGGACAACAGCAGGATAGGCTATATTTTGTTCATATACAGCACATCTGGTTGCAACGTTGCAGAGTTATACAGCCACATTACTCTACTCATAAGCATCAGCAGACTTTTTTCCAGAGAGGGTCACATGTTGGAAGTTTGCAATCAGATAAAATTAATTATTTTATTGTAAAAATTTATATTTGTTGCAGATAACCGTATTAATTTGTACTAAATAAAAATTGTTTTTTACATCAAAATTAAAATAACAGTTTAGTCAGTAATTAATTGCACATTAAGTTCACCAACTTCCAAGGGAGGACAGTGCCCCTGCCCTTGAACCCCTTTCACGACGCCTATGACTCTACTTATCTTACAAGTAACTAATATCTTCATGCATTCTCATTGAATTAAGCACCTAATTTGGAATAAACTCATGTTTTTTCTCGAAAATAGCTATCAAAGAACAAAGCACATTATACCTTTTTGCTTGTAATGCTTCCATGAAACATATGTCGGAAAGAATGTATTGGGTTCCCTTCCACCCAGTATATTTTGCAAGGTGAGCATATATGTAGTAATGTTACTTTCAGAAAAGGTTTGCAGTCCTGTTTCATATCCAAAATACAGCAAATGAATATTCAATTCTCTTCCCCACAAAAAATAAAAGTGATTACTCTGTACTCTTAACTAGAAATGGTGTATCTCTTCAAGGTTACACTGCATTTCCTAATGATGCTTTTCTCTAAAGTTATGAATGGTTGAAAGCTAACCTCTTTTTTATTGTAAGATTTGAAGCTTTCACGGGATAGGAAAGACATAAGTGCAGAGTCATCAAGGAGGCCATTCACATCAAATTACACCCCAACAATTACAACACAGATGGCGGACTTAAACTAAGTTCCGCGTGGACAACAGCCATCAGAAACACCTACAGAAACAGCAACACCATAGACCCTGAACAAAATACGTACCCACAGGAAGACACCCCAACCGGCGCGACACCTCACAAAGTTCGTACCCGCAGAAAACACTGCAGCCAAGCCTACAGCAGGCCCAATCAGAAACCATCACCTGCGCATTGGCTAGGACAATACAACCTAACCATAGTATATATTTGGAAAACTGAGGGAACCTTTCATCTTTTTAGTCCTGAAGATGGCCATGGAGTATACAATGGCCGAAAGCTCGACCTTCACATAACACGGCTGATCACCCGTGAAGAATTGATCACTTTTTTATTGCTTGTTCTTGTATGCATTGTTCCATAATAAATTAATGATAATAAAATAAGCTGATGGGTTCTATTTTCTGGTAAGAGATACATAAACAAGTTTTTTTTTTTTCAAAGTTGTTTACACCTTGTGATCTAAAATGTGCCCAAATCATGAATTATCATAAAAACATTCTTTTACCAATATGTATAGGAAAATCCAGAAAATTGCAAGTACTTGCATTCATGGATGCTGGCTAATTACCACCAGAAGTCATTCTGGTATGGAATAGGGGTAAAACAATAGTTTTTCACACATTTAAGTTAGTATCCAAGGCATTTTTTTTATTTAAAACATGGTGTTTTTGCTTCAGTAAATCACAAGTGATTTATGCAATTTTATCTTTTTTTTTTTTTTTAATTAACATCCTCCAACGTAGTGTCATATCGAATGGTGAATGAAGAGATGGGTGAAAATGATGCTCAAATGAGCCCAAGGTGCATAGAGCTTTAAGTTACCTGACAATCGTCTTCACAGGATAAGGGGAAACCTCGGTAGAAACCTTATCCAGATAACTCACCCTAACCAAGATTCGATCCTGACCTCTCGGACATGAGGCAGACACGCTACCACCATGCTACAGAGGTGGCCAATTAAATGCTATTCAGCAACAGTTTTATGAAGAAATAAGGATAATTCACAATGTTTGTTTTACTTTATTTATAGGGGATCCAAAGGTTATGGGTTTAACTAAATTTGTATGGAATTTCAAAGACAATGTATGTGTAAGTGGAGCATTATCAGCCATCAATGTATGGCATTGTCACTCAGGGCCACGATTAGCACCACTGGCATAGTTTTATTATAAAAGTTGGAATGTAAGAATATGTAAAAATCCTCAATTTCTTTGAAAAAAATAATAAATATATACTACTTCAATCTCTTTTATCCACCATAACCCAAAATCTAGCCCGTCCTATCACTCTCACTGTGCTCAAGGATCTCTCATCCGACCACCTTCCGCTGCTAGCAGTCATTGAAGCTTCCATGTCCCATGTCCAACCAACACCTCGCTACAGCTACAACAAAATGAACTAGGACATCTTTAACGAATATACCACTCTATACTTAATAGAAACCCCAGTAACTTCTACCGATGACCCTGAGCACGCAGTTGAGCACATTCAGAACACCATCACTCAAGCAATTTTGTCCTCTACCCCATTCATCGCACCCAACACAGGGCCCAGCCACCAACCTACCATCACACCTCTAGTGTGCATAGTAGTTTGCATTGTGTTGTTTCTTCAATCGACTGGTTTTATGCATTAAAGATAATTCACATGCAAAAATTAGGTTAATGTAGCATCACCACTTTTTCCTCTATAAGCTCAACATTGCAATCGTTTTTCTTAGGTATTCAAGATGCTCTCGGACTTCAAGCCAGGTGTAGTGATGAAAAGACATCGACGTTTCGGGAGTGTACATCTCTCCCATCTTCAGGATGAATGACTAGCATTCATATTTTAATTTTCCTTAGGGTTTTTGGGAGAGGGCTTTTTTAATTGTTAATTTTATGACTGGATATGTATAACATAATATTGCATTAATATCACTTAATACAGCATTAATATAACTTTGAAGTTATGGGCTTATCTGTGCACACAAAAACAATTATTCTACTAACACTCCAGTTAAGTAAAAATATATGCAACTATCATCTTCTAAAACAAAAACACAAAAAATAAACAATTAATATCAGGTGTATGAACCATCTGCACATAAAACTGCTCTCAACCTTCGGGGCATAGACAAAATTAAATGCCTGCAGTAATGTGGACGAGAAGCTACAATGTCCCAGGCTTCTTGAATTTGTGCCCAGAGGCCATATGTTGTTCTTTGCCCAGCTACAGGGAAGTTGCTTTTCACCTCAGCCCACACATTCTCAATTGGGTTCAAATACAGTGAATCAGTACTCCCGCGGCTGTCACCTGAGACAGATGTGTGTCAGTTGTTGCTGCACGTGTTTATCAAGTGTTGTGTCTAGTGATTTACACAGTTCATTCACCTGTGCTGTTTGCTGTGTTAGCGAGTTCCATCGCGTGATATTCTTATTCTTTCCACATGGAAATAGACACACATGGAACTGGCTTCTTAGTACACTCCTCTTCAAACACTGCTTATGACACTGAGCCACTACCTGGATCAACGTTATCATGTCCCTCACTTCAACAAACTTCAATGAGCAACTGCCAACCATATTGTTCTACTGCTTCCACTTTTTCTGTTCCTAAGGCTTGTTCCAGCATGCCGTCATCGCAGTGTGTCACCACAACTGGCCTGCCCCATTTGACTGCAGCATCTAAATGCAACTATGCTGCTTCGCAGTCTTCATCTGAAGCTGCCTTCTATACACCTAATAAGCAAAAAACTGCTGCTGCTGCTTCTCTTCCCCAGAAATATATGGTAGATTTACCCTCTGTGCATAACAGATTCGTTGTTTTGGAAACCATGGAGGACTCCGAAGCACAAACTACATCCACCGATGCACCCGGCATTAAAATTCCACCCATTTTCCTGCATGATGTCAACAATTACCAACAGGTTTTAGCCGACCTACGTTCTCATGCCTCTTCTGACTTCACAACTCAACAATGTGGAACTGTGTTAAAAATTAGCACCACCACCACCATTGCGGATTACTGTTCGGTCACCAAGCTTTTTGAGCACAAAAGGCTACCATTTCATACTTTTAAAGATCCACATTCTCAGAAACTTGAAGTTGTCATACGTGGTGACTGCAACACCAAGAAGGAATTATCTGAATAACTCCAAACTTGGTGGAAGTATAGTGTGTGCAAGCAATAAGTGATTAGGTTTGCAGAGAGATGAGGTACATGTAGGCCGAGCAGAGCCCTTGTGTGTCAGTCCGACAAGGTCTGTTACGCTCAGTGTAGTCAGTGTAGAGCTGTCAAACAAGGAGGAAACAATAAAGTAAGTGCCAGTATGCCTCTCTTCAATGCTCTATTCCACTTGGGTTATTTTCCTACCTGCTGGAAACATGCCAATGTTATAGTTCTCCGCAAGCCCAGAAAACCTGCACATCGGCCTTTCAGTTGTCACCCTATAAGTCTTCTACCGACCCTGTCCAAATTTTTGAGAAGCTTGTGAATATCCACATTTGCAAACTTTTATCCGCCTCCTCAGTGAAACCATCCTTTCAATTTGGCTTACGCCAAAGGCATTCTCCAGTGCATCAGCTTCTTCGCGTTACCGAACACATTGCTCAAGCCTTCAAGAGGAAACAGCATAGCTTATCTGCTTTCTTAAATTTTAGTCAGGTCTTTGACAGTCTGGCACCATGGTCTGTTGTTTAAAATTCATAATATTTGTCTTCCTGATTACCTATATCAGTTAATTTACAGTTTCCTAATGGATCGCACTTTCCCCGTCCATATTTACGGCCAACAAGTATAAAAGCTGGATATCCGATCCACTAACACCTCACAATGCACGGACCCTGCGTACACGACATACCCAGATGTGCCTGCTGTGAATGTTGGAACAACGCCGCTCAGTGTCCATACGAAGGTTGTCAACAACTTATACTACAAATACTTCCAGAGAGAAACAGCAACTTTCAAGATTGGGTTTACTGTCCAGAAGACTTTGAGATTGAAATATCATCATCTCCAACTAGCAACACATCAGAAGCAGAAGAATCCAAAACTGTAAGTAAACATGAACACATCATGGTTAGACCAAACTCCCCAAACCGACCAGTTCCAAATCCTAAAATCCAACAACCGAACGATAAAAATTCCTGCCAGACGGTACGTGATACAAATCAACAACATGACACAAATCACACCAAAAATCATGAACAAGTTATCGAACATGTTCAAAGAAACAACGATGAAGAACCACTGAACAAACTCAGACAAACATTAGAAATATTGAAACTCCCCAACTTACAGTACATGATACACCTGACAAATACGTCCAACCGCATAAGCCAACTAACCATCATCACAAGCACGTTAAACATACTAAAGGCCACACCACACATAACATGGTTTCAAGAAAGAGGACAAACATATCCAGCAGAGACCATGTTGACTCCAGACCGCGCACGCCTACAAACAGCCCTACTAGGAAACAGAGACGAACGGACAACGATATATCACCCACAACCACCAGACCTACCATGGACAAGGCACGACGTCAACTCCGTTTTTTCGATATCGACTCCACATCAACATGCACAACAAGAACATCCAATCCACACACTATCCCCATCACCAACGACATCACAGACACCGTCCCCTCAGAAGAAACAAAGAACTGCATCACCTTCATTATCCACAAAACCAACCACTCAAAAATCCTACCCTCAAACAAAGGAATCTGTCCATCATTCCTCACTTTTGACCACGGAGACCACTACCACTTCATATATTCCCTTGCAAACTCCTCTAACAATCACCGAGTGCTCCAGAGAATCCTTGAATTTGTTGGAGTCGAAGGCGCTGGAATTGGAAGCTTATACAAGCTTACAACCAGTCCGTTGGCTCCACAGATTTATATCCTATTGTTTGCACAAAGGTCTACACACATTCCGTAAATATGGTACACGAATTCCAAAATTCCTAAAGCAAATTATAGACCAAATATCTTCCACAGACCTAACTGACTCAACTTTCGAACCTTGCGAACAATACACGGAAGAGAAAAAGGATATGTACAAGTCCAACATCTCACAAAGAAATAACTCAGTAGACTACATCCTGCAACTCGTATCCGAACACAACATAGAATCCCACCAAGACTTTCTTAGAAAAATATCGCAGGATATTCAAATCCAACTTCTAAAACAATTGGGTACTACCGGCACAAACCTTATTAAAAATCATCTCTTAAAAATTACAAACACTCAAACTAAACAACAGATAAAACAAAGCCATTATCTATCTGTTCTTACACAAAACTACACCACGCATAATAACCAAAACGTGGAGTTCTTAACCAATCTTTTTGCTATCAACCAAATTGATATACCAGACTTTCTTTCCAAATTCTTGCTTATACAAACCATGACTTTAAATAAAATAAACTCTTTTATCATGCAAGGACCTACAAATACTGCAAAATCACTAGTCATTAGACTGCTCCTACAAGATTTAAAACCAACACTAATCGGAAGAGAGAAAGACAAATCTTCCTTTCATTTAGACGAGCTACCAACTGCTACATGCGTAAGGTTTGAAGAACCCATGTTAGATTCAACCAATATAGGCACTTGGAAGCTCTTATTGGAAGGAGCAGAACTTCAAACTGACATTAAACATTCAGATAAGGAACCAATTCCAAGACTTCCGATATTCCTTACCACCAACCATTCCCTTTGGACGTGGCTACCGGATACTAAGAAAGAACCTCTAAAAGAAAGATGTTTTCAATTTTATTTAACCCATAAAATCCAATCTATGTCTTCCTCACACTACCATATTCCAAAACCTCCAAACACAATTACCAATCAAGATATGTATTTTCTATTTATCAAACACTTTCCAAAAATTAATGAAAATATAAATAACATTTCTGATCAATCATCTTCTTCTAGAATAGTTCTTCCTCAGGATACACTAAACAAAATGTGGGACCTTCATTTGCAAATTAACCTCGACCTTTCCGATATTTTCAGTGAGGAATGGCACAACCAGCTAACAAACGACAAAAACCAAACACTCCCAACCAAGGAGATGCAGACTCCAAATCCAACTTCCCACCCAAGACTGGATACGGAAAACACGTCGGACCAACTACTTCCACAGTAATCACACCTTTTACATCCGACTTCGCTCACGGAAAACTAACCAGAAGTTTTTGGAACACCATGGACTTTTCAAGCACCGATGACAAATGTTACCTCATTCCATACCAAATGATGTTATTCTACACATCCACTTCTCCAGCTAACCAATCTGCTCAAAACTTTGCCATTTCCAGAGTATCCTACGGTATAACATATCACAAAATATTCTTCTCCATCACCAACCATGCCACAACAAGAAAACAATTACTTACAAACTCAGGAACCACCACAGAAACAGTCGACTTTGAAGATGGTCAAAATCTCCTCGTATTCTGGAACCTTAACTCTAAAGACCACGTTACTCTAGTCATCCGGATGAACTACAGTTTCCTTATCACCTCACGTCGTATAGACACCAAAAAAATGGAGAAAACTTCTACAAAATGGAAGAGATAGCACCAGGACAAACAAAAACCCGTCCTCGCTGGTGTACCTCAGGGTTCCGTCTTAGGACCTACCATCTTCAATATCTACATCTCAGACCTTCCTCCCCTGCAGTTTTTCAGTGTGTCCATGTATGCCAACGACACAGCCTTGTTTACCTCCCATGAAGATATTCATGTAGCTCGCAAACATCTTCAAACTGCTCTGTATTCTTTATCCCTCTGGCTCAACTCATGGCACATCGCTCTCAACCACAGTAAATGCGAAATGACGCTTTTCACTCTCCGGCAGCCTGCGCCTACTGCTACCAACTGACAACCTGTTGGACACCGCAGAAGTGGTTAAGTATGTCATTTTGAGGACTAGGGAAATATACGGAAGATGACATCATAGGAGACACTATAAAATATACATATACGCAGATGAATACACTCATATAACTAAAAAGATGCGGCAAATTCAATCACTTTCTTCGCCACTAGCGTCACATGAAGATAGGCAAATTTTAATATATGTGCAGTGGAGGATAAGAAAAAGTGAAATATTGATTAACGAAACATTGTGAATATGTTAAGATAGTCGATCCACGAACGAAGAGTGCTTATTACTGTGACATATTTAATATACAGTGAAAAAGGTGCAAATAAAATAACTCAAAGACTTAATCCCGAATCCATGATTATTTCATCCTGTACCACAACCCGAGATTACAAAAGAGTCAAAAGCTCAACGCATCATTTAATATTTAAAAACTGCACCAAGCATATTATTTGAAAAACAATTTCTTTGCAGTTGTTTAACATGATATTTTTACGATGTCACGTTGGCCAATGGCAAACAGCATTTGTGATTACCCACCTAGTGTTCGCCACTGCCTTACTTACTGATAGATTGCTATATGCTAGGCTTTTTGTGTACTTCTAGACTCAATGGAGAGAAATCGTTAACAAAAGACCAACAAAGCTAAAATATAGTCTGTGAAAAACTTGGATTCTACAATGCAGGCCATAAAAAACTGGAGTTTAATGAGAGAAGTATCTTGTAATGCCATATTCCATTAACAAACTTCATGATAGAATTAAATGTGGAAATACAACTGCACCTCACATGGGGAGAACAACATTTATCCAGCAGCAAGAAAAAGAAATTGCTCAGCATTGCATTTTGCTGTCTGATCTGTTTTATGGATTATATTCGTAGAACTGAGACATGCTTTTGAATATGCAGAGCTTAACAAGATAAACCAGAAAGGTGATATAAGCATAAGACGTCTAGAAGCCACCAGCTTTAACCGCATAGTGGGATTTAACAAAGCTGAAGTAACTAACTTTTTTAATAACTGAAAGTCCAAATGGACAGAATCCAGTATCACCAATGTTCAGAAACTTGGTGCTGTCATCACCACTAAAAGTCGAAAACAAGAGGGTTATGGGACCAGCTGTGAACAAGGAAGCACTGTGACAATTTGCTGTGCTTTCAGTGCCTCTGGCGTTTATGCTTTGCCAATGTTAATTTTCCCGGGGGAAAGAATGAAGCCAGAATTAGAAAGGAGTAGCCCTCCAGCAACCTTGCATGGTCAAAATCTGGTTGGATGACTGAGTATCTCTGGAATGGCTGAAGCATTTCTCAAAAGTCACAAGTGTACAAAGAAAAGTCCATTCTGCTGGTCTTAGATAATCATGCAAGTATCTCTCTTGTATCATACAATTTCTGCAAAGGTAAGGGAATCATCATGGTGTCAATACCTCCCCATACGTCACACAAGCTTCAACCTTTGGACAAAACATTTTTCGGGCCTCTAAAAGGGGAGTATAATTTACAATTTGATCTCTAAATGAAAAATCACCAAAGAATGCTCATCAATGACATTCCAGAAATTGTGAAGACATTTGAAAAAGTAGCAAATATCGAGAAGTCATTGATTTAAACGTACAGGAATCTATCATATAAATCTAGGTGTGTTTACTGAGTATAACCTCGAGCCAGCAAGAATGTGCCAACCCGTTTAAGATTTTCCCAGTGACCCAGATATTCAAAATGATGAAACCAACATTCCAGTAGCAGAAGATGATATGGCTCGTCCAGGTACATCAGTAATTTCCAAGTCATTATCAGTCAACAGTATGCAGGGTGGTAATGAGAATATATCCACTTATTGCTAATCACCAGCTTCATCATATTCGGGAATTTCTTTTTCACTCATCTTGCCTATTCCTCGACTGCCTGAACAATCAAGGCTACGAACAGGTGGCCGTAGAAAGCAACACAGTGAAGTGCTTACATCTACACCTATGAAAGAGAGGTGATTAAGAAGAAAAAGCATGAAAGAAAGCAAGTCATCAGAGAAAGCTTTTAAATGTACCAAGAAGACCGGATGAAGAGCAAAGAGGAGGCTTGACTTGAGTTATTCAGAAGAAGAGGACAGGGGCCAAGCTGCTTCACATCACATGCCGGGCTGGCAAGAAAAAAAAAGGCTTCAAAGTTAGGCTGTCCCACACAACTGTTTGTATGTACATGACTCAATAATGGTTATGGCAGGTAAAAAAGGGACTAGCACTTTCAAGACTTCTGAGTCATTGCAGTGCCTGTGTGTGGAGAGCTTCTCGAAAGGTCAGCGTGACATCAGCCCCTTTATAAAAGGAGGCGAAGCAATTAACAGGATTGTACGTTGGGTAGCCAGTTTCCTAACAGACAGAACAGGACACATACGCATAAACAATACACTTTCCGATACCATTAATATTAAAGCAGGCACACCACAGGGGAGCGCTATTTCCGGCCTCCTCTACATACTCTATACATCTGACACACCACAACCTACACAAAAACAGATACACTTAGCCCAATACGCAGATGATACTGCGTATTGGAGTACACACACAACATTAGTAGGAGCCAAAGGAAGCTTGAAAAGCAATTAAAAACCTTCCTCAAATGGACCCGAAAATGGCGCATTAACATAAACACAGACAAAACACAAGCCATTGTGATCAGGAAGACAATAAAGCACTCATACAAAACAGCCACCCTCACCTTCAACAATCACCAAATACCATGCAAAAGACTCGTAAGGTACCTGGGCATACACATACATAACAAACTAAAAATTAAGACACACTACACGCGACTACTTAATAATTCACTCAACACTGACCTACTTAGCACGACTAAACGGACGAGAACTCACGCCACGCATACTACAAAAACTTTACACTGCACTAGTAAGACCACAACTGACTTATGCAGCCGTAGCCACCATGCCACTAATTACGACCGAAACAATGGACAAAATAAAATCCTTCAAGAGGAGGTGCCTCAGAACTGCCCACAAACTTTTACCTTCATTTAAGACAAACACACTTTACAACTACACACACACAACACCCATAGATACACACATAGCCAAACTTATGATAAAATACATACACAACGCACACACCAGACAATACAGAAGAACACTCATCAACACCGCACAAAAAATGAAAACCATATCACAAACAGAGAAACACAAAAATCCTCCTCTCATAACACTAATCGACGTATACGACAAATACCAGCAACAAGAAGAAGACAGACTACAACAACACCTTCAACACTTCCAAAACATCTAAACACATAATAAACATAAACACTTAATATAAAAACACACACATAAACCTATCACACAGACACAAACATACAAAAGTTACCGATGAGCTGTTGCAGTAGACATACAAACTTGACAAAAACTTCTAGCACAAACAACTTATACTTCTTGGGCATATTTCTTGGGTAGACGACAGGCCATGCAGCTAGGGATGACTAACCACACACATCACCCATCCAAACACAAAACCCACAACACCAACACGCACACACGCACTTGCCACTGAAATCCGCCACACGACCAAAAATAAAAACACAATCATTAGGCTGAAGAGGGGTGTCCCTGAACAGCCAGGGCATGTTGAAAGACATGCCCAAATAACTTTTTTCATTCATTCATTCATTCAACAGAAGTTCGCTTTTAGTTACAGTTACAGACACAAGTCGGTCAATGTGTCAGTAAGTGCAACAAAGCTGTGTGTCGTAAGATCAATGCCTCTCAAGTATGTTGTAGTAGTGTATGAGAGACAGTGAAAGTGAAGAAAGACACTGAAAGGATGGAGTAAGGTTATGAAAAGGACAGTCGTGACTGAGATAGCCCGAAAAAAATGTCGACTGTGCCAACGAGAAGAAAACTGTGTATTTGTGATAACATTTTAGAAGACAATAAAGTGATGGAAAAGTGACCGAACTGATTTTGCCATTTTGTCACAATATCTTATTGGGCAAGCCGCACAACTGTTTGTATGTACATGATTCAATAATGGTTATGGCAGGTAAAAAAGGGACTAGCACTTTCAAGACTTCTGAGTCATTGCAGTGCCCGTGTGTGGAGAGTTTCTCGAAAGGTCAGCGTGACATCAGCGTCTTAATAAAAGGAGACGAAGCAATTAACAGAAGTTCGCTTTTAGTTACAGTTACAGACACAAGTCGGTCAATGTGTCAGTAAGTGCAACAAAGCTGTGTGTCGTAAGATCAATGCCTCTCAAGTATGTTGTAGTAGTGTATGAGAGACAGTGAAAGTGAAGAAAGACACTGAAAGGATGGAGTAAGGTTATGAAAAGGACAGTCGTGACTGAGATAGCCCGAAAAAAATATCGACTGTGCCAACGAGAAGAAAACTGTGTATTTGTGATAACATTTTAGAAGACAATAAAGTGATGGAAAAGTGATCGAACTGATTTTGCCATTTTGTCACAATATCTTATTGGGCAGGCCGCACAACTGTTTGTATGTACATGATTCAATAATGGTTATGGCAGGTAAAAAAGGGACTAGCACTTTCAAGACTTCTGAGTCATTGCAGTGCCCGTGTGTGGAGAGTTTCTCGAAAGGTCAGCGTGACATCAGCCCCTTTATAAAAGGAGGCGAAGCAATTAACAGAAGTTCGCTTTTAGTTACAGTTACAGACACAAGTCGGTCAATGTGTCAGTAAGTGCAACAAAGCTGTGTGTCGTAAGATCAATGCCTCTCAAGTATGTTGTAGTAGTGTATGAGAGACAGTGAAAGTGAAGAAAGACACTGAAAGGATGGAGTAAGGTTATGAAAAGGACAGTCGTGACTGAGATAGCCCGAAAAAAATGTCGACTGTGCCAACGAGAAGAAAACTGTGTATTTGTGATAACATTTTAGAAGACAATAAAGTGATGGAAAAGTGACCGAACTGATTTTGCCATTTTGTCACAATATCTTATTGGGCAGGCCGCACAACTGTTTGTATGTACATGATTCAATAATGGTTATGGCAGGTAAAAAAGGGACTAGCATTTTCAAGACTTCTGAGTCATTGCAGTGCCCGTGTGTGGAGAGTTTCTCGAAAGGTCAGCGTGACATCAGCCCCTTTATAAAAGGAGGCAAAGCAATTAACAGAAGTTCGCTTTTAGTTACAGTTACAGACACAAGTCGGTCAATGTGTCAGTAAGTGCAACAAAGCTGTGTGTCGTAAGATCAATGCCTCTCAAGTATGTTGTAGTAGTGTATGAGAGACAGTGAAAGTGAAGAAAGACACTGAAAGGATGGAGTAAGGTTATGAAAAGGACAGTCGTGACTGAGATAGCCCGAAAAAAATGTCGACTGTGCCAACGAGAAGAAAACTGTGTATTTGTGATAACATTTTAGAAGACAATAAAGTGATGGAAAAGTGACCGAACTGATTTTGCCATTTTGTCACAATATCTTATTGGGCAGGCCGCACAACTGTTTGTATGTACATGATTCAATAATGGTTATGGCAGGTAAAAAAGGGACTAGCGCTTTCAAGACTTCTGAGTCATTGCAGTGCCCGTGTGTGGAGAGTTTCTCGAAAGGTCAGCGTGACATCAGCCCCTTTATAAAAGGAGGCAAAGCAATTAACAGAAGTTCGCTTTTAGTTACAGTTACAGACACAAGTCGGTCAATGTGTCAGTAAGTGCAACAAAGCTGTGTGTCGTAAGATCAATGCCTCTCAAGTATGTTGTAGTAGTGTATGAGAGACAGTGAAAGTGAAGAAAGACACTGAAAGGATGGAGTAAGGTTATGAAAAGGACAGTCGTGACTGAGATAGCCCGAAAAAAATGTCGACTGTGCCAACGAGAAGAAAACTGTGTATTTGTGATAACATTTTAGAAGACAATAAAGTGATGGAAAAGTGACCGAACTGATTTTGCCATTTTGTCACAATATCTTATTGGGCAGGCCGCACAACTGTTTGTATGTACATGATTCAATAATGGTTATGGCAGGTAAAAAAGGGACTAGCATTTTCAAGACTTCTGAGTCATTGCAGTGCCCGTGTGTGGAGAGTTTCTCGAAAGGTCAGCGTGACATCAGCCCCTTTATAAAAGGAGGCAAAGCAATTAACAGAAGTTCGCTTTTAGTTACAGTTACAGACACAAGTCGGTCAATGTGTCAGTAAGTGCAACAAAGCTGTGTGTCGTAAGATCAATGCCTCTCAAGTATGTTGTAGTAGTGTATGAGAGACAGTGAAAGTGAAGAAAGACACTGAAAGGATGGAGTAAGGTTATGAGAAGGACAGTTGTGACTGAGATAGCCCGAAAAAAATGTTGACTGTGCCAACGAGAAGAAAACTGTGTATTTGTGATAACATTTTAGAAGACAATAAAGTGATGGAAAAGTGACCGAACTGATTTTGCCATTTTGTCACAATATCTTATTGGGCAGGCCGCACAACTGTTTGTATGTACATGATTCAATAATGGTTATGGCAGGTAAAAAAAGGGACTAGCACTTTCAAGACTTCTGAGTCATTGCAGTGCCCGTGTGTGGAGAGTTTCTCGAAAGGTCAGCGTGACATCAGCCCCTTTATAAAAGGAGGCAAAGCAATTAACAGAAGTTCGCTTTTAGTTACAGTTACAGACACAAGTCGGTCAATGTGTCAGTAAGTACAACAAAGCTGTGTGTCGTAAGATCAATGCCCCTCAAGTATGTTGTAGTAGTGTATTAGAGACAGTGAAAGTGAAGAAAGACACTGAAAGGATGGAGTAAGGTTATGAGAAGGACAGTTGTGACTGAGATAGCCCGAAAAAAATGTTGACTGTGCCAACGAGAAGAAAACTGTGTATTTGTGATAACATTTTAGAAGACAATAAAGTGATGGAAAAGTGACCGAACTGATTTTGCCATTTTGTCACAATATCTTATTGGGCAGGCCACTCTTTTGCTGAACACAAAAAAATGCAGAACAATATTTCCTATGATGTGACACGGAGTACCAGCACCAGTTCTATATGTACACAAATTAGCGTACTGTATTGAAATGCTAAGATTTAAAATATAATGTAACCATTTATAATGCTTACATAATTATAATTCAACAATTCAACTTTAAGGTCATGATTTTGTAATCATTCTTGAAAATGAGGATGAGCACACAGCAGACTATGGCATGCTCTTTTCTGCTTTGCATTCAATGTTTTGCATTCATTTATATTGCTATCATAATTTAACATTTCATGCTTCAAGAGGATGAAAGAATTAAAGACCTGCCTAACAATACTGCATGACCCACTAACCTCTTAAAAGTACCACATGGTTATGGAGTTGAATGTGATGAATGTTCAGCAAATTCATTATTCATTGTAGTGGCAGACGAGAGCACAGCAGACTATAATATGCATTTTGCTTCACATTCAGCATCTTTGCATTCATTTACATTATAATCATCCTTTTTAATATATGACAATTAATTGAATAAAAACTAGAATGCCGTACTTATTTTAATAATTCTCCCGGTCAGGTCAGTGTAACACGTAAACCGACAGGTGTGGTCCTCCTCACATTCTGGGGGTTGTGAGAGAGCGATGTAACTGCCAAAACATAAAAATATGGTGCTCTCTAAAAAGCGGTTACTATTACTGCTATTGTTCTCTTCAGTATCTTAATATTGGAGAGGAAGAGGATTAATGACTTCATTGTCAGAAATCCAGCATTAGCTAACAACAAGAGGAAAGAATTAAATCTTTGTTAAATAATGTTTCAGATCCAGCTGATTTCTATGTCCAAACATGAATGTCATCAGCTTCAACAATATGACTAAATGAAACAATACCATCATGACTATATTCACATCAAAGTCTGCAGTACCTGAATTACTTCCAATGCCATCCCCCGCTCCCACCCCCTGAGAAAAAAAAAGACCTGCAAGCACACACAATAATCGCGGAGTATACATCTAATGAGTGAGTCGACCAACAAGTTAGTCCCTGAACATGTATAAATGAGAAACAGAATTCAACCCAAAAATTAAATAGATTAACACTCATGTTAAGCCCAAGTGGTATTACCCCAACACATGTAACAACTTTCTCTACAGATACCTTGCTTGAATTAACGTTACTTGCCAATATTACCATGGCGGTAAGGTACGGTTTGTTGAGGATGCTGTAGAATTAGTGAAGAAAATAAATGCTAGTGAAAATATTTGAGTTAAAATAAAGTGACTGCTGATAAAGGTGTACTAAATTTTATCAGAAAATTATGGCAATGAGAACGGTGAGTCCAATCACAAAAAATCAACAATGATACGATCAGGTGATAAGAGTATGGCATCAAATTATTTGATGGAGGAATCTCAGTACGAGACAGTAAAATCATTACGGAAGAGCCTGGAAATATTGACCAGAGGATTACACTATGTTCGTACAGAAAACATGTATTTAAAACAACCTCTAGTTAAGGAACAAAAGCAAGAACAATGGCAGTCAATTCAAGTTGAGATGGCAATGAAAGAACATGTAGAATTCATGAATTTTGAAACGCCAAACAAATTTGCAGCTCTAAGAGAGAGAGAAGATCCTAAAAGGGATGAAAGCACTTAATCCCTTGGCACAGGGAAGTGACATCAACATCAACATCCAGTGGGAAACCACTGCAAACAGCCTCCGGAGTATTGGTGGGAAAACCAAAACCTTTCAAGGTTGGGAGGAAATGCTCAACCCCTACCGCAAGAACTGACAGTCCACCCAACTACCCTGGGGATAAAACCGGGACCTAAGCTTTGGGCTAATCCCCCACCTTAAGTAAAGTCAGATTGAAAAGGAAAATATGAGCCTTGGAATCCAAGGTAATCCCCTGACACCACGATAGTGGTATAGTGGTAGAACAGGAAGTTGAAGCACTTAATCCAAGGTTAAAAACTGAGCACTGGAAAGTGCTAGATAGACTGGAGGAACCTGTGGGACAGTGACTTATTTTTCTCGTTCACCAAGAGTCCTCCAAAGTCATCAAGAGAAACAACCTCATAGCTTATATTGGCCTCGACAGGGGACAGTTTAATATACTCACGGATTCCAAATCCAAAGTAGAATGCTGCAAAGCCAAGGAAGTAAAGGAGCCTGAGAACCGATGGCAACTGATGTATTTCAGGAAGCCATGGAGACACAAGGATCTTCAGCCAAATAAGTTAATCTGGTAATGGTTAAGATATCTATAGTTCAGATCCACTTACAACACTGCAAGCTGCTAGAAACATTGATACAACTCTTACTCAAGAACCTTGGATTTTCAAGGGTAGAATAGGAGGAATTGGAACTAAAGAAACATAAAATTAAAACAAATTGAAAAGTCTGCTGTGGCACATCATTTTTGGACTGAAAACCACATCGGCCTTAATATAAAACTGTTAAAATCTATTAATTCACCAATAGAACTGAATATTTGGGAAAAAATATACATCATCAAAAACAGTAATAAAGTTATTAATTTCGAAATACCAGAATTGAATGAAGAGTTAAAGCTCTGCGCCCCTAACACCAGATGGCAGCAGAATAGAGACAGCAGAGAGAAGGAACAAGAGGATAACGTCAGTCACCCAACGGCTGATGATGGGATCGAATGGTCCTGAAAATGTTTCCGCTTTAAAAAAGCAGTTTAGTAGTGAAGGTGAGTGTATATAAGTGACTCAAAATAACCTCAAACATAGTGGATACTAGTTAACCCCACTGGTGTGGATAATTCCAGAACTTATACATGTGTATATAGTCATAGAAAAAAGTATTCATACACCATTGTTTATGTAGAATAGCTTCATTTATTAGAACTAAAGCTCAGATTCAGAGTTGATATTTGGTAAACTAACAGTATGGGGTTTCCATCTGATTCAGTATGTATAAAAGGATCAACCACATTAGTCTTTTGCAAAAACTAAATAAATATTTAGTGCCAGATGGCTTCACGCAATGGGGAAAATTATTCATACATTCAATGAAAATGGCAATTTATGTGAATACAATAATATTAATACTTCGCAGGCATTCTTCTTCTAATTATCACTTCTATTAGTCTGTTATGGAATGAACCAGTTTCTTGGTAGTCTCTGAGACTTTGATTTAATATTTTGCCATTCTTGTGGCAGACATTGTGTTTTCTGACTATTCTTTCAATTGTATTACAAAGATGTTCAATTGTATTAAGGTCTGTGCTCTGTGCTGGAAACTTAAGAATATGGGGAGTATAGTACAACAACCATATAAAAACAATTTCCGTTGCATGATTAGGGTCATGTTGTGTTCATGATAGCAATCTGAGCCTAAATGCAAGCTATCAACACTTTTTTTTACAGATTTTCCTTTAGGATATTTAAATACTGGAATCTATCCATGTTGCCTATAACAAAAACAAGTTGCCTGACACCATATGTACCCATACATCCCCATACTATTATTTCTCCAACACCATGCTTCTCAGTGCTTGGATGGTTTGGGTTCAAACTCTGTGTTTGGTCTTCATCACACCAAAATTCTGCTATTATTTACAAATATGTTAAATTTACTTTCGTCTGTGAACAGTACTTTGTAACTGGAACATGTGTTCTTGGTTATATGTCTCGGGCAAATTCAAGTCTCAATTTCTTGTTCTTCTTGCCGAGTACTATTTTCTTCTAGATACCCAGCTCCATAATCTGCACTACTTAGAATATAGCGAACAGACCTTAGTGTTTCCTTCATGAACTGATCATTAACATACACAGACAACACAAAAACTGTCAACTTAGCACCTTTTTTCACCATCCTTAAGATTTCTTTTTTCTCTTTGCATTAGCTTCTGTGGTTAAGCCTTGTTTCACTGTTAATGACAATATTTTTATCTATATCGCGTTATTATAAAGCGCACAGTTGCCTGGCTTCTTCCAGTAACATCGGCAATTTCTGAAAATTATTTTCTGTTTTGATATTGGCACCTAAATATTTGCCTTCACACTAAGTTTTTTTACATGCTAATGGCTTCATTGCCAGATGCAAGGCACTAGAAAACAACAACTAAGTTTTTTTATCCTTGTGGCCCATTTTTCTGTTGCACGACATGCACCACGTAACAGAACCAACACATAGGAGGTGCAGCTTGTAACTGAAGACGTTCCTTGTTGCAACAGTTTGCTAGTGGTTTCTATGTTTACATTTCTAGTGGGTATGAATGCTTTTTTCCCTGTTAAATAGCACCAGAATTGCTAATTTTCTTGAAGTACGTTTATCTAATTCTCAAGACTATGTTATAATTATACAGTCTATTTAATGGTGTATCCATCTTGTTAAAATCTCTCGCGTTTATTTAATTTAAATATGGAAATATGAGTAATCAATTTAAATTGTAGTACTGTATGAGTACTTATTTCCATGACTGTATGTATAAATACAGTAACCATATTGAGGTTTGTTCTAGGGACATTACAACTGTTGAGACAATGACAAGGATAGATGGGCATAGACAGGCGCTTTTAGTGACCTTCGTCTATCCTCCTTATGAGGATGATGACCCACCAGTCTTTTGCACGAGATAGTGACCAAACACCTATGCTATCGCAAGTTTTGTGCTCGTTGGGTACCAAAACTGCTGACTGATGATCACAAAACCGAAAGAATGAGTTCTGCCATAGACTTACTTTCTTGGTATGCCACTGAAGGAGAAGCACTTTTGAACAGAATTGTTACTGGCAATGAGACATGGGTGGCCTATGTGAATGTTGAGGCAAAACGGCAGTCAATGCAATGGGGACATACCACTTCTCCAAGCAAGCCAAAGAAAGTCTGTGAAACTTTGTCTGCAAGGAAAGTCATGGCTATGGTTTTTTGGGATACCAAGGGCATCTTACTCGTTGAATTTGTGGAACATGGCACGACCGTCAATTCTGAAGCCTACTGTGAAACGTTGAAAAGACTATGAAGGGCAATCAAAAACATGCGTCATGGTCTTCTGACATCTGGTGTTGTGTTTCTGCACGACAATGCTCGCCCCCACACAGTTCTAAGAACAAATGAGCTTTTGGCTGGTTTCCAATGGGACATTTTTGACCATCCCCCCCTACAGCCTGGACTTAGCTCCCAGTGATTTTCACCTGTTCCCATACATGAAACAGGGGCTTGCATCTCAACGCTTCGCCAATGACGAAGAGCTTCATCACGCTGTGGCGGGTTGGCTACGTTCACAGGCGGTAGAGTTTTATGCAGAGGGTATTTCAAAGACTGTTAAAAGGTATAACAAGTGATTGAATTTGTTCAGAGAATACGAGGAAAAATAGAAAAAATGTTGCAGTTTTCAGATATAATAAAAACTTTGTATATCTCAACTGGTTTAATTTTTATTTTCAAAAGGAGGTTACTTTCTGGACCGCCCTCGTAATATGGGGTAGCATGAACATCAACAGATGCAGAAAACTTCTCAGATTACCTGGTAAGTACAAATTTAAATGTTCATAATAAAGACAAATGTTCATCAATAAAAAGAGAAGAGGTAATTGACATTACACTAGGAACTTCTCAAGTAGAAAAACTAGTTGAAAACTAGCATGTATCAGATGAGTCTATCAGGCCACAGATACTTATGTTTTAAGATTGGATCACAGGACTTTCAGTCAATGGTGTTCAGGAATCCAAAGAACACTAACTGCGAGATTTGTCACAAATGAAAAGTCACATGACTTGGCAAAGGAAGTATCAGCTAATCAATTTGTAGGTCCTGAACCACGACTTGGACTGTCCTATGGTTGTGTCTGTGAGGTCATCTGCAAGTGGACAGTAAAAAGGCACTGGGACTCAATTAAGGGACATCGACACTCAAAGTCCAACATTAAGGACTTTAAAAGAGGCAGAACTGTGATCTGCTTGCTATAGACAGGGTCAAACTTAGCTGGACTTTGGGCATGATAACAAGACACTGCCAGCTAAAAGGATATCTACACAATATTGGGAAAATAACAGACCCAACATGTCGTAGTCTCTTCAATATTTATGAAATATGACGAGGGGTAAAATGTTCAGGAGTTAAAATACTCCCCCATTCGGATCTCCTGGCGGGGACTACTTCTCGAGAACCAAAACATTATATTAATAGAAGATCTAACATCAGACTTTTACAATGGAATGCGGGTGGTCTCAAGAATTGGGATATATTCTTCACCACTCTGTCCTCTATGTGATCTGCAAGAGGAAATGGATCGAGATCACCTTCAAATATGGCCGGCCACATCTAGTGTCCCATCCATTAGTGACAAATATTGGAGAGCAAGAGGATCAATGACTTCATTATCAGAAATCCAGCATCAGCTAACAACAAGTCATAGATGTAATAAAGCAGATGAGACAGTATCTCATCTACATTATGACTACAGTATTAAGAGAAAGATACTTGGGCAAAAGATCCCTACACTTAGGAGTTCCAAGAAATATCTCTCAAAAATTTAAGTACTTATATGTTCATAAAAAAAATGCAGGTATCCTTGGATACCAACTGGAAAAAGAAGAACAATAAATCAGCGGTGGTCACAGTGCTTAGGGCAATCTTTTTGCCGGCCGAAATATTTAGCCTTAATGTGGAGAGTTCATGCTCAGCACAAAAGGTTGACCAGAGGAACCTATGGGACAGTGACTTACTTTTCTCATTCATCAAGAGTCCTCCAAAGTCATCAAGAGGAACAACCTCATAGCTTATATTGGCCTCCACAGAACAGTTTAAGATACTTATGGATCCCAAATCCAAAGTAGAATGCTGCAAAGCCAAGGAAGCAAAGGAGCCTGGAGAACCAATGGCAACTGATTTATTTCAGGAAGCCATGGAGACCCAAGGACCTTCAGGTTAATAAGGTAAGTTAATACAGTAATGGTTAAGATATCTATAGTTCAGATCCACTTACAACACTGTAAAGCAGCTACTGCTGCAAGCTGCTGAAAACATTGATACAGCTCTTACTCAAGAACCTTGGATTTTCCAGGGTAGAATAGGAGGAATTAGTAAAACTGCTGGATACATAGTTAAACACTGGAATGGATAATTCCAGAACTTGTGTGTACATATGTTGAGATGACAAGGGTAGATGGGCATAGGCAGGCACTTTTAGTGACCTCTGCCTATTTTCCTTATGAGGAGGACCCACCATGTAACATGATGAGGGACCTCACTGCTTATGCACGGAAGTTATAATAGGCTGCGATACTAATGCACACCATGTAATATGGGGGAGCATGAACATTCAACAGATGCAGAGAATTCATCAAATTGTTCAAATAGGGTCCTTCAGGATATTGCTAAAAACAGCATACAATCCACCACTAGACATTAACCTTGATGATCTAGATGCACTCCTTAATATGCATCCGGCCATCCTAATCGCAGGAGCAATGCAAAGCACACAAATTGGAACTGTGCAGACACAAACACCACAGGAACTAAAGTTGCCCGACATGAACACCAGAGCAATTTATCATAGTCACTCCAACTGAATCCACTTATGTCCCATTCAACATGCACCACCAGCCCAGGATTCTAGACATAACAATAATCCGGAACATCGGCCACCGACTGGTAACCATGGTGGTTCTTAACAAACTTTCTTCAACCACCTGCCAGTGGTCTTCACTCTACAAGGCTCACTCGAACCAGCCCCTCCTATCCTGCGCCACAATTTCAACAAGGCAAACTGGAACCTATTCCAGGAAATCTTAGAAAACAACCTTCCCACAATACATACAGCCACACCGGCTGAAACAGAAACCACAGTCAACCCAACCACCACAACCATACAATTTTCCATTTATGCTGCCGTACCGGCAGAAATTCCAAAAAGCACGCAGCAGCCTCTTCCGACATCAAAATCCTTACAGCAGAACGTAACAGGGCATGCAGGCATTGGCAGGGCTCTCGACATCCCACCAATTTCATCGCCTAAAACACTTAAATTTTTAGCTATGCCACCACACCACTGACGGCACTGCAAATCAGTGGAACATGGTCCTAGAAAACCTCAACCCGGAGAGAGACTCAGTTTGGCGCATTGCCAAAAACCTCACTAAGGAAAAGTAGAACATTCCACCTATCCACCACAATGGCAACATTGCCACAGATGATAAAGACAAAACAGAAGTCCTAGCCACTCGCCTACAGGGCACATTCACACCAAACCTATTACCCAGCTCCCCCAGATTCATGCTGGAAACCGAGGCACTAGCCACTGCACTCCTGCAATGGCAAGCACACAGCCACACTCCCTCACATGCAATTCGGAAATTAAATGGCTTATTAAACACCTGCTGAAGAAGGAAGACCCCAGCCCAGACTGCATCCCAAACAGGGTACTTAAGCAACTCGCTAACACCACCATCACAGCACTGACCAAACTGTTCAAAGCCATACTAAACACTGGCTATTTTTCCAACTACTGAAAGAATAAATAAGAAACACAAAGACCTGACAAAACCTGCAGTTACCGGCCTATCAGCCTATTAAATGCAACCACCAATGTACTAGAGAAAATAATCCTGAAACAGCTAAACAGCTTCATCCATAAGCACAACATTCTGATACCAGAGCAAGACACTAATCCACTCTACAGTTCGCTCGAGCCACAGAGCACAGCACATAGCTTCAACTTCCGCAAGTCCATCGCAGCAGTATTAATTGACATAGAACAGGCCTTCGACCGCATGAAGGAAGTACAGCACGTCAACATCATACCAAGTAATTCACGACTGTACTGGACCTACTCCTGACCAATTCAGATTCTAACTTACAAACTGACAGATCTTTACTACAACTAGAATGAATGGCTCCAGTTCTGTATGTACACAAATTAGCATACCTTATTGGACAGACCACTTCTTCACTGTCATGATTCAGGAACAGCTTATTTCCTGTGATCTGATGGTTACCTAATCTATGAAACCTGTTGCATTGTGAAACCATCCTTTCAGTCCTATAAATTTATAATCTTAAATCACCTGGGTAAAGAAAGGGAAACCTCAAACGCAGCAAACAGACAAACCAACCACAATAGCCTGTATCCCATTTACCAGCAATTTATCTGGCAGAATCAGAAGAATTCTCACCAAACACATCAGGACCATCCACACACCACCTCTGATGATTAAGCACCTGGCGAGACCAGTAAAGGACAAACTGGACCTCAATGTACCGGGGGTGTACCGCAACCCCTGTGAGTGTGGGACCCCATATACAGGGCGAACCAGCAGGACCATTACAACAAGGATCAATGAACATGAGCATTCCATACGTTTCATGCAGCCAGAAAAGTCGGGACGGGCAGAACATTGCATTGAAAAAGACCACAGAGCCAACTTCAGGAATACAACCATCGTGGCAAAATACAGTGGTTACTGGGAGCAGAGGATTAAGGAGGCTCTTGCCATCTCCTCTGAGAAGAGCACGCTAAACCGTGATGCCGGATTGCAGTTCAGTTCCTCTTGGAAACCAGCCTTAAAATCAGAAATCAACTGGTTCAGGAAGTACAAATTCTGTAGTAATGCACAACGTCCAGATCAGTCATGGCTTTCTGCGAGGTCCGCCTTCTACCGTCCGGGGGAAGCATCCCTCGTTTGCTGCCGGACCTGTATTAGTGGACAGTATTTAACTACTTCTCCTATGAGAACAAACAGAATTAATAATAATAGTTCAAAGAAAGTCTAAAATGAATATATGCACATATAAGGTAATTAAGTTAAAAATATATAAATATACAACAAGAAATGTGGGAAACATCCTAAAACTTTTACAAATGATTTCTTAAAATGGCTATGGAACCCCGTATTGCTAGGATAATGTGTAACCGTCTCTTGTCCAGCCCTATGAAAGTCCACAGTTGGACTAGGTATTTTGGAATTGCTTGAGCGCCAATCATTATTCCATGTACAGAGATGTTGCTGAGCTGATATTTCTCCATGTAGTACGATACTGTGGGTTCATATATAGCCTTTTTTTCTTTGTCCACTTCATCTGGCTGGCCAGTATGTGTCTCAAAAGCGTATAGTCGGATCTAGTATTAACCCCTTCTTACTAGATGGTCTGTAAGCTATCATATCTATATGCCTACTGTTTCCACCTGTGGCCAAGCCAGCAACTTCCTCAAAAAAACTGGTCCTTTTACTCGTGTCAGTCATTCATCATCCTGATGATGGGAGAAATGCACACTCCTGAAACGTCAATGGCTCATCACTACACCTTGCTTGAAGCCCAAGAACATCTAGAATAAATTGAAACAAGAATATTGGGAGAATATTATATGTCACAAGTTTAATGCACAACAAACTTCCGGAACAAGAACTGCAGAACAGCTGAGGAGTTAGTAGAATTGTTTGAAGAGAAAAGCAAGGAAAGATAAAAGCGAAGAAAAGGTGAGTTGTAATACTTGTAAAGAGATATATAATTAAAATTAAGCCAAGCAAATGTACTTATGTATGCTTACTTATCTAATCCTCCTTAAGTACAGCAGCGCACCACTAGGGGAACATGTATGTATACAGTAATGCAATAAACTGCATAGTGTCACAGATAGCTGGAGTCGGGTATAAATAGCCCTTGGGCCATCTCCATTATCCCTGCCAATGTTCTTAACCGCTTGAGCAATAGTCATTTAAACGCTGCACAGCCAGTAATGGATACCCATACACAATTCAAGGCATTTAAATTGTTAAATGTAGGTAACTGTATTAACAGAAGTTTAAATATCACTAATTTTTTCTATGTAGCAAAAGTCATTGTATACTTATTTATTTATGCCAACAAACTTACTGTTGGTGTTTTTAAACACACAAGCCGTGTGTGGGCAAATCCCAGTTGTAGCGGAAGGTCTGTGGTTCAAATCCCAGTTGTGGCATTGAATTTTTAAGTTCCAGTTCTACCTCTTAGTCATTGTATACATTGAACGCACCTAATTTATGAGTCAAGCTTGTGTTATGTGCGTACAAATGTATATACGTATAGCTAGCTAAGCACAATGTTCTCTGCTTCAAGGTTTTATCTTTCTGTTTATTGCTACGACACAATTATGTGTGTGTGTGTGTGCACGTGTGCGTGTGTGAGAAACACCCAAGCTGCAAAGAAATCTTACCTCTCTGTCAGCATTTCTATTTACACCTTAGAATAAATACAAAGCAGAGAATTATGGTAGAGCCGTGTAGCTACGGGGTTCACAGTTTTTTGTTTTAGCTCAGAAAAGCACATTTGAAAATGTTATATCTCAGTTCTAACCATGGCTTCGACTAGCAATGTAGCTAACAAATTAGCTTGTGTAGGCAGTGTACGGGCTTCAGAAATTACTTCAGATAATGTGGAGGACTTTTTGCTATATGACAGTGACTTTGATATTGACAGCGAGTTTTTAGATTTTGAGGGGGGCATCAAGGATATAGGTAGCAGTGAGGAACAAAGTGATTCTCTTCCTTCAGGTGTTCATGAAGAAGCAACATTGTGGGGTAGTCAAAATGACTCCAAAACAGCTACATATCTTCACAAGCACAACCTCTGGTGTACAACCCCAAGCTCAGCTGACTTGACAGCCAACCAATTGACATTTTCGCAAAACTTTTATTGCTGACTTAGTGTCTCTCACTGTTACAGAAACAAATGCATTTGCATATGCATTTATAAGGTGAAGGAAGACGACTTCTAAAGGCAATTTAGGGCCAAGAGTAGAATTCAGAAGTGGACAAAAGTAACACTGAATGAGATTTACAGGCTAATAGGTCTAATTATGCTCATGTGTGTTATTCATAAACCAACTTTAGACATGTACTGGTCCACAGATGACATGCTTGCGACTCCATTTTTTGGGAAATGCATGTCAAATAACAAGTTCACTTCTATTTTGTGGTTCCTTCATTTCACCGGCACAGAAAATGTAAATGATAAACCCCACAAAATTAAGTCAGTTTCGGAATATATTATTTCAAAATTCACAGAAAATTACGTGCCTGGTGATAAGGTCACTGAAGATGAAAGCTTGATGCTTTGGAAGGCTGCTTAGGTTGGAAACAATACATCAAAACAAAGAGGGCCAGACTTGGCATAAAGAGTTTTGATCTTTGTGAAAGTAAAACGGGATATCATTACAATAGCTGCATTTACACTGGTCAAGGAACTGATAATACTGCAGACAAAGATTTGGGATTATCTGGCTCCATAGTAATGCACCTGATGGAACCTATACTTGACCAGGGTAGGACTGTATATTTAGATAATTGGTACAGCTCCCGTAAATTATACATGGCCTTATACAAAAGGAAAACAAATGCAATTGGCACAGTACATTCAAATTGCATTGGTTTGTCGAAGAATGTGAATACAAAGACTCTAAAGAGAGGAGAAATGCAGATGCGTCAGCTCCCACCCTTGACCTACATTACTTGGCAAGATCGGACGGTGGTTACGGCATTGTCCAATTGCAGCCCTAAAATTTTGATGATTGACACTGGAAAAATAGATGCCCACACCAAAATGTCAATTTTCAAGCCTGATGTTATCCAGGAATACAATATGCATATGGGTGGTGTGGATCTGGTAGATCAGATATTGTAATCATATCATCCTTTAGGTAAAACAGTTAAATGGTACAAAAATGTATTTTTGTACCAGCTGGACATCACCATATACAACTGTTTAGTAATTTGGAGAACTCTAAACCCACGCAAGACAATGACCTATCTGGACTTCTGTATATCAACAACTCGTAGCCTAATTGAGCACTAACATTCAGAGATCTCTTCATACAGGAGGTAAGAAATCTAAAACCCCAGCACCCCTCAGACTTGAAGGAAAACACTTTCCTAAAAGGATACCACCAACTTAATCTGGTCTTGGATAATATGATTCTCAGAAATGTTTTAATTAGCTTCAATTTAGAAAATGATCTTTTTGTTGCAGCAGAAGTAACTGGCAGAGTCAAATGTAATTGAAGAACTGTGCATATATCTGGAAGACTGCTTGCAAGAAAAGTATTTTCAACAAACAAAAATCTTGAGATCTTTGACTGACAATATGGTTTCCTGTTTGTCAATGTCTTTCCACGTGAGTGTTTTCAGACTAATGAATTTGTTTGAAAAATTAATTATTAAATCTGATTCGTATTTTCTAACCAGCTTTTCTGCTCTTTCCTGGATATTCTCATTTTCCAACTTAAAGAGATGAATGGGTTGTAAGAAAGAAAAGTAATTGTTAATATTTTGTAATAATTTGTTTTTCAGAACAATGGAAAATTTGAGGTCATTCTTAATGATAATGCAAGCTGATACCATAATTATTAGCCGTATTATTAAATATGATTTTAATAAGGAATTAAATGATAATTAAATTATAAGGAAAAAGTAATGTGAATGTATTTAATATAATGATTATTATGAATGGACAATTTTATGATATGAACCAACAGTATTTAAATTCAATAACTAGTATGCGAGTAAATATTCTAGTTCTGGGTTATATAATGTGAAGCCGAAATTGTGAGTGCCACAATTATGGACATAATACAGCGTCACATGGCAGAATTAAATAATAAGGAAATGTTAAAGTCGTTACATGTATAAAGTTACAGAATCTGGAAGGATTAGTTACAGTTAAAATTGTCAGAAGGGACACGTCATGTTGCAGGCAAGTCATTAGTGGTAAATTCCAGGTAGTCAGCCTGATATATAGTAATACCGGTTTTCCTGGAAATCACTCAGTGCAGGTGTTGAGCAGGAAAACAAGGGATGGCCATGGAGACTTCTTTGAAACCCGTTGTAGGGGTAATTAAGAGATGAAGAGCATTGAGAGTGTCGTGACAAGGAGTTTTTGCGCCATGAAATTGGAGGGGTTTTTGAGGGGAAGTCCAAGGTGACTTCTGACCGGGAGCGCATGGAGCAGGCACTTGCCCTACAAAACCCAGACGGAGCGGGTCAGTACACTGGTCGCCCAGATCTCCGAGCTAGCACTTCAGTCACGGGACTTGTATTCCGGATCCTCGAGTGTGAGGACACATTATATTTAATAGTAACAATCTTCGGTCTTAGTAAAGACACAGTAACGACTTAACGTTGCTAATAGCGATCGGCAAATCTCACGCATTCTTATGTTGGTGAGAATTAAAGTGTTTCAACGAGAGTTCTGGCTTTTATTCGCAAACACCCACGCATACCCAGAAATTAAGATCACATGCCAGAGCAGCCGGAGCAGAAATCACCTGAAAGCAGCATTCCGCTTAGGATAGCGGAATTGAGGAGCGGGTAATACCACATCAAATGTAAGGTTTTTGGTTCAGATGGTTAAAATGTTACTTATAAAGGGGCCTGCTAATGTTTGGGTGTTGTTATCTGAGGTAATTAGTGACTGGTTGGCAGTCCCTAAACTCATTAGGCCAGTTTCCAGAAAATGCCTAGGCGCTAAGTGTTTGCCTAAGCTGGTTTCTGAGAATTCAGCCTGAAGCGAGGCTAAAGCCTGCGGTTTTAAGTTACCATCCCTGGTTTGGCTAGACAGTCTGCTGGAGAACACACTTAGGGGTAGTAGCATCAACAGCCTGTTGGAGAACGCTCGTTGGTACAGTTGCATAGGACTTGCAGCAGCCGCAAACACTAATTCGCACTCTTTCAAGAAAAGACTTTTTCGTGTGCGTTTCAATGAAAACGTGAGATTAAATAGGTTTTTTCTGCAGTTGAGCATTAAAGCAGCATTGTATTTAGGTAAACAAGAACTTGCATTCAGAGGTCATCATGAGAGTGTGCTTTCGCTAAACTGGGGAAATTTCAAGAAGCTTGTGTCCGTATTAATCATTAGAAATCCAAACCCACTATAGTAAAATCAAAAGTGTATTCAGCGGTGATTCTAAATCTATACAAAATGAGCTGATTGGATGTATTTAAGAATACTTACAGGGCCATATTAGAGTTGAAATTAATGCCTCAGATTTTGTTGTTGTTGTTGTTGTTGTTGTTGAAGTTGACGATACTACAGATATTTGCCAACAGTCTCAGTGCTCTATCATTGTAAGATATGTGAATACACAGGGCACATTGGTTGAACGATTTTTCAGATTTCATGATGTGAGTGCTGACAGGTCTGCAGAAACATTGTTCCTTTTGCGGCATGGAGTTCTTAAAGAATTTAATTATGAACGTAAATTAGTTGCACAATGTTACGATGGAGCAAGTGTTATGTCAGGACATTTGAATGGACCTCAAAAAAGAATCAAGAATAATGCTCCTCAAGCAGTTTTTGTACATTGTTTGGCTCACCGTTTAAAGTTGATTTTACAACAAAGCTGTAGAGCCACTTCTAAGTGTCGCATATTTTTTGCGAATGTTAGTGGTATTCCATCATTTTTTCATTGTTTGGCAAAACGATCGTATGTGTTGGATTCCATTTTGACTAAAAGAATACCAACATTAACTGAGACAAGGTCGAGTTCCAACTCAAAGGTCATCCATGAATGGTTTACAATTGGCAAAAGCTGAAACATGTGTTTGAAGTTTTAATAAACAATGTAGATTCAGATGACACAACAATCACATCTAGTGAAGGGTTTCTTAACAAAATGAACCATTTTCAATTTACCACTCTGGCAGTGGTATTTGATATTTTCAGTTTAACGGACATTTTGTTTGATATCCTACAGAAAAAGTATCTCGACATTAACTACTGTGTTATGAAAATTCAACATACCAGTGACTTAATAAAAAGCAGATGCAATAAAGAATATTTCAGAACACTGTTTAACAAAGCGTCACAGCTCACCAGTCTGGGTACTACAAGAGAATCAACTGACAATTCTTTGCAGAATTCTAAGCTCATTTACTTTGAAATTCACATATTAATGCAAATAAGCATTCGGTTTCAAGATTGTGAGAAATTACAGTTCCTGTGTCTTGCCGACTCATCAAAATTTCAAAATCATTCCGTCAATTTTTCTTCAAACGCTCTCTGCCAGCTACAACAGTGTTACCCTCAATTATTCAGCAAGCCACAATGCCTTAAAAATGAACTGTGCTTGTTTTATGCAGATCATTTAATCTATAAGGATTTTACACTCCAAGAAGTGCTGTGCTCATTGAAGAAAAATAAATATGTGTTTAAGGAATCCTACAAACTTTTCTCCCTGGTTCTAACAATTCCCTCAACCAGTGCATCCGTTGAAAGAAGCTTTTCTTCGTCTGAAGAGAATCAAGACTTGGTCAAGGAACACCACCTCACAAGAACGGCTTTCATCATTGGCGATTATTTCCATTGAGAAGGAGCTACTAGCTGATCTTATGGAACATCATCCCTTTTATGACGACATTATTGACAGATTTTCTGCTCTAAAAAATAGGATCGACTTAGTTTTCAAGAAATAGGTGAGTCAGGCATGCTTACTTTATGTTAGACAAATGCCGGTATCCCACGGTCCAACTTTTTTATATAAAGCATTGTGTACAACAAAAGTGCATGTGAGACATCGAGAGTTGGATACAATTTTGTTGCATACAATTCCTATCTTATTTTTTGTATCCAACCTGTTCGTATACAATGCTATTGAGTTGCATCCAATTTTTCACTCAACAACTTGAAAATAGCCAATCAGTGTCAGTAACGTAATAATATGGCGGTCTGTAGTCAAGCTATTGTGTGTGTGTACAGCTCGTGGCACTATTAATGTGATGGGTATTTTAATGAAACATTTAATTTTTTCTGAAAGATTCATTAACGATCTTCGTGACCACTAACATATATTACTGAGTCTGTTATTACATATCTATATTTCATAAATACATAATAAGAAATGTAGTTAATAGTATGTTTACATGTTATGCAATGAGTTCAAATCTGTCCATCCATACTAAGACTTACCATTATAATTGTTCCTTATCTCTTTCCTGCTTCTCATATGTGTCCTGATGTGTAATTTTGTCTTTGACATGATGTAAAAGATTGAGAAATAAATCTTCGCCAATTCGTACAAAATTGCAATAGTTTTTCGGGTCCTCTATTCTCGATTCGTTTTGTAGTAGACCCAGTATGCCTCGGTCCGTGCCCTGTTCTCTTCTTTGTAACTATGGCCATGTCCACCAACACCCTTTACTTCTAATACATCTTTTCTTCCTACTGAGACTTGTAGAAATATATCCAAAACCAACACTTAATATAGCAATCGCTAAATTAATATTTGTGTCCGCCATGTTTATTTCTCACGCTTGCTACGCAAACTGTCATTTGTATTGGACCAAAATGAATCAGTGTGACAGACACTGCTTTTCTTGTGTATAGTTCCATTGGATACAAAATGTTTGGTCAAAAATGTTGGACCCTGGGACACTGGCTTTGCATTGTATTTTCAGCATGCTTCAGTGAACTTCTTCACCTAGTTTGTAAGGCACAAGCCGCCACTAAATGACCTTGACCATGCAGTTGAGCACATGCAGAACACCATCACTCAAGCAATCTTGTCCTCTACCACATTCATTGCACCCAACACAGGGCCCAGACACCAACATGCTGACACAGCACTCAACAAATAGAACATAACAGAATCAGATGCCTACGGCAGACAGCCAGACACCCAGCATATCAAATACGACTCCAGGAATTAAATGCAGAACTCTGACAATGCAACATGAAATTTGCCTAAAGATCTCCCCACCCGGAGATCCGATTAATAAGACTGTTCATCTCCAATGGATTCCAGCACACTGTGGAGTCATGGGGAACGAAGCTGCAGACTCACTTGCAAAGAAAGGCACAACAATAAAACAAAATTCTAAATTCAATTTCTCATATTCCTCAATAAAACGCTTGATCATTAAAAATTTTTGTCATTCATACCTACAAGAAATAGAAACAAATGCCAAAGATAAAAAATGGATTACACTACTTTCCAATCCAGATATAATCCCCCAGAGACCAAGGAAAACAGCGGTTGCAGCCTTCTGACTATTGACAAATCATGACTGCTTGGCAAGTCATCTCTACAGAATAGGTATCTCAGCCTCACCAATATGTGTCTTGTGTAACGATCCAGCAGAAATGAATGAAGAACACTTGAAGACCTGTGAAGCATTAAGATCAGAAGAAACTACAGTTCAAAAGTATTGGAAAGCACGAACGCTAATGGCTTCATTGCCAGATGCAAGGCACTAGAAAACAACAACAACAATGCAACATGAACAACCTCAATGGCTAGTGGAGCAACAAACTAGCTGACTTAGACACAGATAAGAGGTGACATGTAGCAGATAACTCATAACTTAACAAAGACCTGCTTACACATAACACTGCTTCACAGCAAGTGCCATATCCGAGACTGGATAACAAAAGGCAGAGTTCCTCGTAGACATCCTAAAATGCACACTGACAGCCAAAAAACAGCCATCTTCCCCAACCTTCATTAGGATAACACAACGTATTATTAATAGCATTCTAAATCGGCCCATTCACAACAAAATGTGCAAAACGTGCCATTCTGAAATTGCCTAGTCAGCCACCTGACACCGAAAAGTCCCAGACCCAGACAAAATACCCAACATAGCATTAAAACTTCTCCCAACAAACTACTAAAGTATCTAGCCACTATATTTAATTACACCCTCGAACACGTAGCCTTTGCCTCAGCATGAAAGACAGCACATGTCCTCCACTTCCCAAACCAGTGCAAACCACCACATGACCCAAATCACTACAGACCCATCAGCTTGTTTAACGCCTTGCATAAGGTGCTGGAAAAGATCATCCTTAAATGCCTAAACTCATATACCAAATGCAAAGGCTTGTTCCAAAACGAGCAATTTGGTTCCAAACACAGCACTGCTCAACTCTCCAGCTCATCAGGGCTACCGAACACATTTCTAACAGATTTAACATACATCAACTGGTGCACTACTAATTGATCTAGAATGAGCCTTCGACAAGGTTCGGCATAAGGGCCTTCTCCGAAAAATGGCAACCAACTTCCCTGACTCAGATAGGCCACTACCTCACTGGGTGATCCTTCAGATCCACAATTAACAATACGACCTCTAGTCTGAAGCCCATTTAGGCCAGAGAACCTCAGGGTAGTATACTAGGACCCTTATTATTTAACATCTAGATTAATGACATTCCCATCCCAAATTTGGCACAATCCTAACAACCATGCCTTATCCACCAACGCATACAATGCAACATCACACAGCTCGAAGATGGCTCATTAACTGGACAATCAAACCAAACCCCAACAAATGCCAAGTAGCACTGTTCACTACACGTGTTAAACACAGAGGATGCAATCTTTCTTTCCAGCGCTTCGGGAGTAACACAGCATGGCTACCTACTGTAAAATACCTCTGTGTCACAATGGACATTTCCCTCACCTCACACGAACATATTAAACTGATAAGAAGCAAGGCACATAGACACCTACGCAAACTGTATCCCCTTCTCAACTACTCCAGTCTCCTGCCAATACAAACTGCCACACTCCTCTACTAAACACTACTCTTGACTGCTGATCACCTATGCCGCACCAGCATAGGGTTTCACAGCCATTACACACATGAACACACTGCACAGATTCTAAAACAAAGCCCTGCACTTTATCAGCAAACTTATGAAAACAACCCCGCAGTCCCACTACATAGCGAAATTCACAAGCACACCATCAATGAATTCAGTTGCAAACTAACAGATGACCTATATAAAAACCCCTGACAACCACTCAAACCCTCTCATAGCAAACCAGGGAAACTAGAACCCATTGTTAGACAAACACCCCTATATCTCTTTCATAGGCATACTGCTGACGACACGATTCTGCAAGAAGTCCTTGATCACCTACACAGCCTAGTCCCTGACTGAGCCACATTCCCTTCACCTAACACTTGCAACTCATCCGATCATTCCAAGCGCCAACTTGCATCTTCATATCACCAATCACATGTCCATCTACTTTACCCTCTAACTAGTGAATAAGAATTGTTTAATTTTTTTTACTGGTATGCCAATCACTGACATACTAACTTACACTACATTTCACTTCATGTCTTACTTCTTTAGATAACATTACACTAGTATTGCATGAATTACTAGCATACACTAAGCTACTCTCACCTCACAAACACCCTCATACATGTAGACATCTCTTCTGAATGGCCGCAAGCTTAAGCACAACTACATACCAGCACCCAAAACACACATAGCATAAATATCACCTCCAATCATACACATAGCTCTGCATGACAGCATGCTCACTCCACCATACCAACCATACTAACAAACAACCAAAACAACCCAACTCCCCTTTATGGCACTCAGGGCATCAAGAGTGCTTATTGCAGGATCCGATCACTAACACACTAGTCTGCTTCACCTAACTCTGCATGTTAGTATTAACAGCACGTGGCAGGCGATGTAGAATGCATGCCGGAGAATGTCAGGGTGATCGTTACCAGGGTGGGTGGGGAGGGGCACATCCCAAAAAAAATGAAAAAAAACAGACAAAAAAGAAAAAAAAGAATAGTCTGCATCAAACATGAACTCCCACGAGGATCACTGGCTGATGGAAATACGTCAGTTCTATGAAATCAACCAGTGATGGGTGTGATTGAGGAAGAACGTGTTGCCCATATCAAATGGCAATGATACCGATAACCATTCCAGCATGACGCCAGTGGAAATACCACTCCTCTCCAGACAGCCAACAGTCTTTGACTAAATTAAGGTGCCCTCGGGTCTAGGCCTCTTATCCACGCACACCAGCACTTGCCATACTATAAAATGACAGATCCATGGACAGTAGCGCTGTGCTACAATTAAATGGTGGTAACATTACGCTATTTCTAGACAAACCATTGCTTACCAACCCTGCATATCCCATCCAATCTGACCATGTGAAGCTGCTACAGCTAAAAAGAGTTAGTTGTTAGCTTCAGGTTTGGCAGGTAACAATCGAATCATCTCTGAAGGGTTTAAAAAGATGTTATGCCACCACACAAGGATTGACGCCATATTGGATATGTTAAAGAAACAGGACCAATACCAGGCTGCCACGCAAAACAACTGGCAACAAACAAAGCGCTATCAGCTCACCGGAGAGCCAAGCAGCCGACCACCAGCTGTCAGTGGAAAACCAGTTTAAGAGTGAAGAGCGAGAGGAGCCTCAACCTCAACTTGGCCTCTCTAACAGGGGCAGTATGGCTAACAAAACAGTAGTGGAAATGGAAGTGACAGAGGCTGACCAACCTAGGCGTACATCTAAAGTACCTCCGTCCATCTTCTTATACATTCCAGAGAACACTAGGAAAGGCATCCCATCACTTTTGGAAAGCCACAGAACCTCTTTTCACAGTGCACAATGTACATTAAACAGTAATCATCCAGCCGAACACCCTTGAGGCTCATAAGCATGTTTGCCATTTCCTGTAAGGAGAAAAGAGAGTTTATTGGCACTCCCTTGGCTGATGAGAAGTGCCTGCACGTGACCATAAAGAACATATTGTTATACGTCATGGCAGAAGAGGTTTCCAACTTTCTGAAAAACAAAGGATACCCTGTGGTCAACGTAGCCCAGCTCTTTTCTGATTCGAGGACCCTACAAAGGCCCCCTGCCCCATTTCAGGGTGGCAGCTGAAAAATCTCTCGTCACTGAGGGGATGTATCAGGAAACACAGATGTTGTTTGCATTTGTGAAAGTTGATGCCTACAAACCACCTGTAGACCTCTGCAATGTGTAAATTGCCAACAATTCTCACACGAAGCTGCATTACTCTCAACATATTAACCAGGGACACCATTAGAAATCAAAACTGCTTTCAAACATTTTACAGACACCATCTGTTCCAGCATTAGAAAATCAACAACACTCCCACAGCATCCACATCAACACTTCCTTGTTCCAGTGGTGCTCTGGAAATTTTACTCCACGTGTGCATGACTTCAACAAGGACATTTCAGGCATTTCTGTGGATATAGGGGATAACTTCAGCTCTATTTCTCCCCTCATTTTGTTGAGAATATTGCTGAAGAAACTAATAAATATTATAAGTTTCTCATTCAGAAAGAGGAGCCATCTCCCGGCTCTCGTCTACAGAAGTGGAAGGATGTGACAAAAGAAGAACTGTACGTCTTTTTTGGTATTACTCCGCTTATGGCCAGGATAAAGAAGTTAACAATTGCAGAAAGCTGGACCAAACATCCTCTTCTTGCCACCCCACAGTTCACAAACTACATGTCTCGGTAGATATCTTACGATTTTGCGTGTGTTGCATTTCAATGATAATGGCAACCAAGCTCAGGGAGAAAGACTTTATAAACTGAAACCAGTAATAGATCACCTCCAAAATGTATTCAGTGAGATGTTTACCCCCTTTCGTGACATTTGCATTGACGAAAGTCTTGTATTTTTCGAGGGGCACCTGCAATTTTTACAGTATATTCCATCCAAACGACACAGGTTTAGAATAAAACTGTTTGTGATGTATGACTGTGAAACAGGATACGTTGTTGACTTTATAGTATACACAGGAGCAACTACAGACATAATTCCAGAGCAGTAGTCCAGACATTCATAAATAAATATCTGCACAAAGGGGACAAGGTTTGCTGGATAACTGGTGTTGCAGTCCTCTCCTTTATGATTGACTTCACAGGAATGGCACTAACGCTTGTGGTACAGTAAGGGAAAACAGGAAGGGAATGCCCAAGATGACTTCCAAATTGAAAAGAGAAGTGGAATCTAGGCACACTAATAATCAGATGGCACTGATGTGGATGGATAGGTGAGAAGTGTGTATGCTGACTACAATGCATACAACTGACATGAAGGGAACTGGAAAAGTGAGCAGGACTACAAACACACCAGTATGAAAACCACAATGTGTAATGGACTACAACAGGAACATGGGTGCAGTGGATAGATCAGATATGATTCTAAGTTCTCTTCACTGCCTTAGAAAGTCACTAAAATGGTACAGAAAATTCTTCTTTCACCTATTGAATATTGTAATACTAAATTCTCAAACGCTGTACAATGTAAAAACTGGCAAGAACATCTCATTGGCTAAATTCCAAATTTCACTAATTACAGAAATTTTTCAGAAATACTAACGCCAAGACCTACCACTACATAAGGAAGACCATCATCAGGTGACCAACCTCTGTAGTTGACAGAAAGGCATTTTCCTTCCAGTGTACCACCCACCTCAAAGAAAGTAAATCCCACGAGGCAACGCCATGTCTGCTCCAACACATCTTTAGGAGAGAAGAAGCGAAGGGAAAGCAGGTATATGTGTGCCAAATGTGATGTTAGCTTGTGTGTAACACCCTGTTTGGAAAAATATCACACGCTTTTAAATTTCTGAGTTGCTCTGCAGAGAAGCGTGCAAGAAAACATGCAAATGTACTGTGTGAAATGCTTTTTTTCCAAACCTTATTTTTCACATATATTTTAACTATTCTTGTTTGGACATGCCTAAGTATGAAATGAAGTGAAAAATGTACAAGTGCAAATATATAATCAATATTTTTATTTTGCAAGTAACAAATCATAGCACTGACGTTACATAATGCCAGACAGAAAAATGTATACTAGTGGCATCTTGTGGACAGCCCTGTGTTGCATATGCTTCCCAGCATATAATTTAAAAATGACAATTATTACAATGTGGATTATCTAGGACAGTCTACATCATCTGTGGTAAGTTTCTATGTCATTTACCATAGTTTTGCATGGCATTATCAGCATTTTTCAAATGTTTATGTTTTCTGAAAATAACTTAGCATGGAGGGGTTTCCTATGTTAAATAACACTTTAATTGAAAAACAGCCTAATGCAGAAACAGAATAGTTTTTCCAGAACCACCAGCATGAATAACCTAATACGGATTCTCATGCTTAATTCATAGTTACATGCTTTGATAACGAACTTGCCACGACTGAAGACATTCAAAGTGCAGCAGATATTGCTGCTGGAAACAGCAGTTGTGAGTCATGGAAGGAATGGACAACGACGAAGCCAAGGAATGGGGGCCAAAAATACGAAGCATTATCTTATGTGAGCAACCTTCAGAAATTTGCAGCTGTTGCAGGATGCAAAGAAGAACATATAGTGTTTTCTTGTGAAGAAGTCACAACGGTGCACTTTGAACAGATGTGGGGGAAAAGAAACTAATGGGAAACTGCAATTATGTATGACATGCAAGTTGAAAATACTGCAAAACATAAAATTATTTATTTACAGAATGTTAGTTTAAATTATTCCTTCAGTTTAATTCTATATGATTATATTTTTTGTACTTTGTTTTACTAAAATATGTGCAAACCTTTGTAAGATGGAAACCCGTGTAAATGGAAAAATATTGCTGGAACGATTGCATTCCAGTTTAGGTAGGTTTTACTGTAATAATTTGCTACCTCAGAACTACCTGATGAGTATGTCGTACCTTACATTTACCAGACCCATGACATTTTACTCCATTTACTCATTTGTCCTATATTTAGAAAGGAAACAGAACAGTTTATCTAAATGTACAAATGTTTCTAAATAAACTATTCAGTTTTGTAGAAAATAATACACTTGGACCACGTACACCAATCTATACAACAATATATAATTATCATGTATTCAATGATTTAAAACTAATAGAATGAGTCTGATACACCGTAATTCTTTTATTTTCTATATCACAAGCTGTTATACTGAAAGCTGTGAACTTCAAACACAAAACATAAGTTTTTCACAAATATTACTTTGTTTACCAACAAAAACAAGAAATCAGAATTTAACGATGTATCCAATGTAGAAATAGCTCTTGGAGAAGCAGGTTGACTCTCATTGTTTCAAAACACCCATGGAAAACTTAAACTGATCTTAAGAGGTAGAACTGGAACTTAAAAATTCAATGCCACAACTGGGATTTGAACCACAGACCTTCCGCTTGCCGGGCGGACGCTCTAACCACTGAGCTATTGTGACAAACTGCCAGAATGGCATTAAATTCACACGGCTTGTGTGTTTAAAAACACCAACAGTAAGTTTGTTGGCATAAATAAATAATTAAACTGATCTGTTTCAAAAGTCTTAGCCAAAAGTTAGTTTTCAGAGTGCAGCATCAGTAGGAGTGACAACCACTTGCAGCTAGACATTTAAATGGATATTTAAGGCAATTTAAATGGTCGTAGAGCAGAAATGAAAGTAATTTTAGACACAAAAATCCAAAAATGCATTTTTTCCTGGTTTTCAACCAATCCCTCGCCTTATTGCAATAAAATCAAATAAGCTTTTGCAACTACAGATTAAATTATGGTATCATCCTTTGAGAGACTATTCTGCCCTCTATGGACGTACCTATTTCCTTTCTTTGCAAAAACCTACTTCTCCATTTGCAGAGCAACAAATCTATGTTTAGTAGATCAAGTTAACTGTAATTAAGCTATTAACCTCAATGTGATTTCTCCATATACATCTGTATCTGAAGATATCCGGTGTCCATGGTCTTAATCGGAACTATGCGAGGTTTTGCCATACACACTTCCTCTTTTTCTGCTTCCAACCAAGGAAAATTCTGGAAGAGAGCCATAATCAGTACTTCTAAGACTTGTTTATACCAGAAACATTAGAACGTTACTTTGTCAATCTTTGAATCATATTATAATAATTTAGCCACCTAACAGTGTTATATTGCAACCACTATACATGGGCAGTTCAGTAAGTACCCATGTTAGGAATGAAGATGCTAGATTTTTCAAACACAAATTATTTCTAAACATAGTCCTCTTTTAGGGATATACACTTCCAAACGCTCCTGCCATTTTTTTAACCCCTTCAAAAAAATAAGAATTGTCAAGCTCTGCAAATCATGCCTCAATCTCCATGATGACCTCATTTGATCTAAATGTTGTTCTTGTGAGCCACTTCATGTTTGGGAACAGGAAGAAGTTGCAGGGATCCAGGTCAGGAGAATATGGGGAATATGGCAGCAATTCATAATGCAATTCGTGCAGTTTGGCGGCGGCAACTCCAGATGAATATGCTGGTGCTTTGTCATGGTGAAACAGCACTTTCTTCTTTGCCAAATGGCTGTGTCTTCAACTTCTTGTCAAATTGAGCCAATAACTCACTGTAGTAACAAATGACAGTACATAACACAAACTTCCCCTAACACCACCATGTATTTTGAAACACGGGTACTTATTGAACCGCCCTCGTACTATGTACACCAAGTGAATAAAGGAGACATAAACAAAGCCACATGCTTGAAAGGCAGAATCAGAACTGAAAAATTCAATGCCACAACCAGGATTTGAACCACAGACCTTCCTCCAGCAGTAAGTTTGTTGCATAAATAAATAATAAAACCACAGGCTTTTTGAATGCAGTGTACCTTCTTGGTGCTTTCGCAGTCTAAACAGTCCCTTGAAAAAAATACTACTAAGTTCAGAAATCTCACTTGATGTTTGCTGAAGCACAAACCATTTATTACTAAGCATAGTTGAAGTGTAAGAATACACAGTTAAGTGAATCTGTAACCAGCCTAATACCATAAGGCACATGCATCGTCCAGTATGAAAGTAACATGGTGGAACAAGTGAGTGTTGTGAAACATAAGCACGGGAAACTGTTACAAAGTAGTGAAAAAAACAATAATACTCAACGTGTTTAACAAATCCTACTAGAAATATCTCGAACTTGTATAAATGCCATGAAATTAACACCCGAGTTTACCAGTTCGTCAGTTTCAAGTATTTACAGTGCAGGCAAAGAAAAATCCTCAGTGAAGTCAGAACTCCTGGCAAGAGGAGACTGCACACTATATAAGTGCTAGATGTTGTTTGTCAAATCTGTAATCCGTCAAAAAAGTTCCCCAATTAACCCCTACCCTAAACAAAGTATTGGCAGTTAAATCTGATTCTGGCCATCCAGATTTAAAATGAACTTCCCTGCATAAACTGCTTCTGGAGAGTGGATTCAAGTTTATTGTGAACAGAGATGATGTAAGTAGCAGTTAATTTCCACGTGTTGTATGTTATTTAGATCGAAAAAATATATTGTTTTAGTGATGTAAAATGCATACTACAGTCACGCCGTGCTTATCCGGATCAGATTTGTAGATATATTTTTGTTTCAATTTAATGTTCACATTAGATAATTTAACTATGATAGCAAGAACATAGTGCGTCAAATATTCACCTTTTAATTTGATTCAATGTACAGTTCCTGCATAAATTGTACAATAAATTATGGTAATACATACTGTACTGTACTGTACTGTAAAATGCTACCTGTTGAATTTAAAATTCAGTAGTGTGTCGCACTGAGCTGACACGGTATGTTTCACCAGACATAAATAGCACCGGAAGAAAGCATTGACCTTAATTCCTACACCTCCCTCAATCTACTCAGTTTTGCTAGTTCTCAAATGACGTGTGCCATTAAATTTATTGTGTGTGTTTCAATCGGATTGTTTTTGTCTTATCAAAGTTTTTGGGCATGTAATTCAATGAAAGGAAGATGTAATTCAAACTTCGTTCAAACACCACACGTGTTTAAAACATAAGACCATAGATCATTTCTTTGATAAGCAATGATGTGATTTTGTTAGATTAAGATTTTTATATTTGTAATGTTGTGTTAAACAAGACAAACCGTACTGGTCCTCAAATAAGCCACCATCATATATAAGCCACACCCCTAAATTTCAAGGAATAAATAAAAAAGATATATTTTACCTGAAATAAGCCGCACAATGATTGAGAGGAGAAAAATTATCATGCTACATGTAAGACATATGTACCGTAAAAATTTGTTCTAACGTATGATACAAACATTGCCACCTAACACACCAGTACCATATTTTTACATAACTAAATTTAAAGCTTACATCGTAACTGTGCTGAATTCCTTGGCTTGATGATGCTTTTCTCTATTAATGGCCATTTATATCAACATAAATCAAACTTCCTTAGCAGTATCCATAATGCGAGTGATACTGTACTGATAGTGGGTAAGGAACAAACCACCATATAGAGAACAACAGGTTGCAGAGCATAGACTATAGGAAGTGGGAGGGATCAGTGTCTCACATGAGCACAGCACAGAAGAGGCAAGGTAGTGACACTTTAATGTTGTTGCATAACTTGTATTCTATGCTGGCACCATTTGCAGTAAAATATTCACTCCCAAATTCTTGCACAAGTTCAGCAGTGTGTGAATATATCGATTTTTGTACTGGAAGCATTTTGTTCTGTGTAGAATAGTGAGAGACATTCACTGTACGAAGTGAGCCCAATTGTGTTTTGTGCTGTCACTGTACACATGCAATGATATCACGCTTTGCCCATGTGGCAGGTAGCTTGCAATCGACTCGTTTTGTGACAGCTGTATAAAAGTTTGAACCCTAGTGATGAGATCCAGCTGAAATTAAATTATAATTTTGGTAGATCTACACAATGTTAATGCCAATAAAATACAGATAAATGCATTCTTGTGTGATAAAATGCCTTACCAGCAATCTCTGTTAGAGATGTTCATTATATTGTTGTATTACATTATTGTGTTCTATCATTGTGAATGCACATGGGCGTGGAGTGACCAAACTGGCATTCTGTTTATGTCCATTTTATTCACTTAATGTACATAATATGCATTTATGAAAACAATGATTCTTGTTATTTTGTTACCTCAAATCTAGGATCCTGAGACAATTTCACAGACCGTGCTTCTGTGGTGTGTATTTGGACAGTAAAGGTGCTTCCTTCAGGAAGTGGTTTCATGCTTTTACCCACGGTTTGCAATCTGAGGCAGTATCCCCGGAATGCCTCTTCACCTTTGATAAGGTATGGATCATTTCTGTGAACACACAACAAAACTGTAAAGTAACAGTGATTTGACAAACTCGTTATATCAGAGTTATACAGTGCATAGGGTTATCAGATTATTTTATGGAAATGTAGGACACAATGGTAAAAAACGTAGGACATCATTGATCCATGCAAAAATAATGTAAAGTTATCATTTAAATGTTATTTATGTACACTAGCAGGCATATAATTAATATGTTCTTAAAATCTTGAAACATAAAATGTTAAATGTGATCAACATTCAGAGCAACTCTTTACACGACATACAATGTATATATAAAGCCATTATTTACCTACTGCAGATACAAAAAAAAAAATCAGATCTTTCCACACCAATACCAGCTATGGAAATACTAACCAACCAATACCCCACTGAATATGAAATAGAAAAAACAGCTCTTATTCAACACGAAAAGAATATCAGACTCCCATTCAATACATGAAACGAGAGATTTTACACATACACTAAAGACTCAGGAGAGCTTTCTTTCCAAAATTCAAGACATCAAGAAGAATGTATACCTTCCTAATTCAAAAGAAAACTTCATATATAAAGTCAATCTGACACAAACATTAGACATCACATATTATTTACACCTGACAGAAAAAGTTAAGAAAAGTGATACTCCAACTAGTGTTCTAAAATTATTGGCATTAGAGACAATCCATATTAGATTTCCAGAACACGAATGGCTCCATATTTATACTGATGGATCATTGATATCAAACCGAGATGGAGCAGGGGCTGGAGTCACGAGTCACCTCTTTTTCTATTACAAATCTTTAAGTTATGGAACTACAAACTTTTATGGAGAAATTGAAGCAATTCGAATGGCCCTACAAAATCTTTTGCACAGAATTTCACATTTTCAGCAAGCAGTTATTCTCTCAGATTCCAGCGTAGCAATTACTTCCAAGTTGTCACCAAAAAACCAAACAATTATAGAATGTTGGAAAATCCTTACCCATCTAACAGCACTTCAAAAACACCTAGTCTTCCAATGAATACCAGCTCACTGTGGACTGAGTGGTAATGAGAAAGCTGATTTTCTTGCAAAAAAGGGTACCGGCAATGTGCAGAAATCAATAGTTAATTTACCATTTTATGCAGCTAAAAGATTAGTCAACTACTCTGAATTCAAAAAAATTATTGCAAAATATTACTATGAAAAATCAAAGAATAAAAGATGGGAACTACCAAACATTCAAACAGTAATTCCTGAGTATCCTCAAAAAACAGCAGCTGCAACCTTCAGGTTGATTACAGGACATGATTGTCTGGCAAAACATTTGAATAGAATTGGGATATATTCTTCACCCCTCTGTCCTCTATATGATCTGCAAGAGGAAATGGACCAAGACCACCTTCAAATATGTCTGGCCACTTCTAATGCCCCATCCATCAATGAAAAGTATTGGAGAGCAAGAGGATTAATGACTTCATTGTCACAAATCTAACATTAGCCAACAATAACATTCAGGCATACTTCTCTGAAGAACTAATCTTTTGCAATTAATACGACCTTAGTTTGATGGATATACTTTTACCCCCTGATCGGCTCATGCCACAAAGATTGATATTTTTACATTGTCTGCTCCAAATGCTATGCACTTCTTTTCTATTCCTAACCCTACTACAATATCGCAAACATATGATATTGTTTCCATTGATTTATTTGATGCGTGGTGATGAACAACATGAAATGCAAGTGTTACCTCTGCAGTGCCAACACGATATGCTGACTGTATGGGCTGAACAAAGAAACATTTAATATCTGAAATATGGCATAATGCTGTTAAGTTTTATTTCTTAGAATACAGACTATTTACTTTCCATTTTCTTATTCTTCGAGAACCAAGATCCAATGGAAGAGTGAGAGTAAAGCACCTCTTCACCTCTACAGAACACTAACCTTGTATTAAGGGGCGCAGTAGGTGTCAGTAGCATTCACACTTCAGGGTTCGAATGAAGTTAAGAAATAGAAATGCCTTGATATTTTCTATGTAATTACAAGGAAAGCATGTGTTAAAGGTTATACATGCTTTACATGCAGAGTTTACCTAGGAGGAAAGCCTGCTGTGGCACACCCAATCATGCACAGGCAAAATGCTGTCCACCCATTAGTTTATAAATGAAGAACCTTTTACATTTTAACACATTCTTTCCTTGTAATTACATAGAAAATATCATGGCATTTCTATTTCTTAACTTCATTCGAACCCTGAAGTGTGAATGCTACTGAACCTCAAAAGGACTGTGTCCCTTAATACAAGGTTCTTCATTTATAAACTAATGGGTGGACAGCATTTCGTCTATGCATGATTGGGTGTGCCACAGCAGGCTTTGCTCCTAGGTAAACTCTGCATGTAAAGCATGTGTAACACTCTCACCTCATAAAAGATGCTGGAAATGTCGTCCACCCTCAGCTAAACAAGCATTATATCGGGAGAACACCTTATGATTTACATGATTAAGTTTTAATTTATATTATTTTGTTTTAGTTCTTCCTATGTATGAAGTTTTGTCTAAAACTAAAACCATATAAGTGTACAAGTATCCATGCTTTAAAACAAGGTGACCTAGTATCACGAATGCATTATTGTAAATGGTCTCTTTCATTAGTGAATGACGGTTTAATTGATCCACAGCTTCTGTTCTTTTCCGACGAGGCATGGTTCCACCTAAACGGTCGTGTCAACACTCATAACAGTCAGCACTGGGGCTCTGAAAATCCACATTGTGTTCAAGAAATCGGTCGTTATGATTGGAGAGTTGGAGTTTGGTGTGCTGTTAGTGCTAGATGCATAATCAGTCCAATATTCTATGAGCAGAATGTAAATGAAAAGAATTACCCAAATGATATTTTGACCCCATTTTATCATGAACTGACAGGAGAGAAATCGTGGGTGGTTTCAACAAGATTCAGCTATTGCCCATACAACAGAGGAGTCTATGAATAAAATTAGGGAAGTGTTTGAAGATAGAGTGATTAGTGCTGATGTATGGCCTTCTCGCTCCCCAATCTAAAAATGTGTGATTTTTACTTGTGGGGTAACCTGAAAGACAAAGGCTATAAGACAAATCCCCATACATTGGAAGAACTAAAACAAAATATTAGAAATGAAATCCAAAACATTACAGTGGCCCGAACTTAATCGTGTAAATTAGAATGTGTTCTCCAAATAGAATGCTTGTTTAGCTGAGGATGAACATTTCCAGCATCATCTATAAGGTAAGAGTGTTATGCATGCTTTACGCACAGAGTTTTTGTAGGAGCAAAGCCAGCTGTGGCGCACCCAATCGCATACAGGCAAAATGCCATTCATCCGTTAGGTTTTAAATGAAGAACCCTGTACCTAAGAAATACGTTAAAACATTTTTTAAACCCAGTTAATCTAATCTTTATTCTTTCTGAAATTTGTTGAGAATGATGTTAATTAAAGAACTCGCTTATTCTACTTGCACTGTACAAAGGCTATCGTACCACAGAAGTTCATAACCCACTCGTGGACTATTAACACAACATAATATGAAGGTTGTGGGAGAAAAAGCAACTTTCAGTTTTGAGTTTTGACCACTATTCTGTACATTTTCATCAACAAGTTTAGAATGCAATGACTTCATACACTCATTTTTTGTGAGAATTGATGAATAGCCTAAACGTGGGGTAAATCTCGATGTCATCCTGGTTATATAGACACACTAATCTAACCTAACAGCCTTAATTTTGATGACAGCCCAGCCCAGGGGTTACATTTTGCTATAGCGTTATGCCTACGTGTAAAATACAATGCCATTCTGTAATCTCGGAATAGAGACTTGCACTGCAACAGTTTCAGTGCCTTCTGCTATACTATTGCACCACACATACAGAACTTGCTCATAGATCAAAATCAAAGCTTGACAACCAAATAAAACTTCCAAAATCATAATCAGGAATATAAAATCTATTGAATGCGCTATATTTCATTCATTTTCTCTGAGCAGCCTGTTCTCTACATAATTATCAAATTTACTGTTAGGAATAATCCCATGGATAAACTATGGGATCTATGCCTCCCAATGAAGTATTATATAAGTTAATTGTGTAAATGCTTATTAGGGGAAGCCGCATTTAGATTTGATGTTAGCACTGGCATAGATAATGTTAATTATTAACCATGTCATCTTGCTCCTATTGCACATGTGCAGAAGCAAGTTCCAACCTAATTGGAAGGAGTGAAATTTGCAATCTTGAATAATAGGACAGCAATACAGCTACACTATCATCGTATTCTTGCTTCTCTCCTTATAAGCAATCCTTGGCTAAGCTTTGCAGCTTAGGGCCTTAAAACTGTCACAAATTGTGTAAGAATGGCAGTTTTTGTCAAGCATCTCATGTAGCGAAACTGTAGGTATTTTCAGCCATAACTACAATGGTTTGTCTGGATCACAATTAAATTCAATAAATGTTTGATTAGAGCTCATAGATTTTACTTAGCTAATGTTGCACAATCATATATTTATCTGCATAAAGATTAAACCCAAAGCTGCAGTCTATACTTACATGTCATACATATTATTGTTCTCCAGCACAAAGAACACATATCTTTCTATTGGTTTTAAGTCTTTATTGAAAAACACTACACTAATTTGCTTAACACCATTGGTTTCCAGTAGTTCTTCAACAGCCGTCAGACACTCTCTTATATACTCATTCACTTGAGGGTGGACTGACATCTGCACAGGAATTCCATACTTTCTCCTCCTGGTAAAAATACCACATGGATATAGATTTCGCACATAGAGAATGTTGTGAATGGCTACCTCAAGGAACTCTAGCAATATATCCACATTTGCTGTAAAGAAAAGAAAAAAATATGTGTGAGGTGGAGTTCACAAGAATTTCTATACCCATTACCACCCATTTTCATTCTAAAAATTATGCCCATGTAATGTAAAAGCATATTTTTCTATCTATTGTTTGTTAACTATCTTTATGGCTCAGGAGCTGAAGCTTTTTCCATGTCCACCTGACTACAGTCAGTGAGAAATTACCTAGTGATTGACAGTTTTGTGGTATGTATCAGGTGGCAGGGACTCGTCAAATCGCTGACCAATCAGGTAGTAAAACACCATTACCCTCAGAGGCATGCTGTCATTGGCATTGCAACAACTACGGGTTCAGTCAAAATTTATTAGTTTTCACATGTATGTACTGTACCGCCGTGGCCGAGCGGTTAGCGCACTTGCCTACCACCTAGGCGGCCCGGGTTCGATCCCAGGGACCTGCATGTGGTATTCGTGGTGGGTGAAGCGGCGTCAGGGTGGGTTTTCTCCGGGTACTCCGGTTTCCCCCGCCATCTCATTCCACCGGTGCACCATCTTCATGTATCATCAGTGTCACCGCCTGCGGTGCCGTAGTAGTAAAAGTGGGCGTTAAACACTACAAGTGATCTGATTCTTTGTTTGCAAGCATTTCATTAGTGAAGTGTCTGATAGTGTTATACACATTGATTCTGTAAGAATTTTAAACATACTAAGTGTTATATTATATTCAGAACAGTCTTTTATATCTTGCAGATATTGGTCTTGCTGCTCCAGAGTAAATATGGCAACAGCATACTCAGATGACCACATGGTAACACAAACATTAATCCTAAGGTAATTTCTGACCAAAAGTGGTGTGCAAAAAAACATTACTTTGATAAACAGATTCTTAACTCTTCAACGAAGAAAACAATGAATGTAGAATATAACAAAAACAAACTCACAGCTCTAGGCCTGCCAATGAAAATAATACATCCCTAACACTTGTAGTTGTAAAACATCCAGCTGATGTCACTAACATCCTCATTCACTTCAACATTGATATGGATAGAGTAATATTGCCAGAAACTGATAGTAATAATACCCCTCAACCAAACTTGATCAAAAACAAAATTAGCATTTCCTTAAACTTAAGAAGCATGAAGAAATAATTTAAATCATAAAATCTAAAAGAAACTGCTTCTCGGTCTGCCCTGATAATAAAAATATAATAATTCCTTATTGTCTATAGACTTGTATACAAGTTTCAGACATTGTTCAAAACTTAATATTTACATTTACAATCAGTCAACATATTTAAAATACATCCACAGAATACAGCACTTTTAATCAAATAATTGTTTAAATAAGTTTTAAAGTTAATTTTCTTAGCTTTCATCTCCAAAGGTACTTTGTTATATAAAATTGTTCCTATTACATTGATATCCTTAAACACAATTTGCTTACTACACATATATCTATATAATTTATGTTGCTACTTGTACTATACCCATGAATATAATTTTTTGGGCTCATGTTTAGAAACGTTCACTTTCCACTTGCCAGCCTTAATATCCATTTTTTGTTGGACTCTTATTATGCTCAGAGGCAGATGGAAGTATTCGGAAAACTGTAAGCAAATGCTGGGAATGGCTACATATTTTTAAACTGACAAAGTGGCCACAATTGGATGATTGCAGTAGAGTATATTGACAATATTTGCCCTATTGTCATATCCTGATTGCACAGTGACGGTATTTCTTTATATTAAAAGACTGCAAGTAGTTTATTGATGCAACTACCTTTCCCCATTAGACAAAAGTATTCGTAAATGTGCTACGCACAAGGAAAGTGACTGGTAAACTGGTAAAGTAAAAGCCAGCTGAAGGAAAAGGAGTGAAATAACATAAGAGTTGATGTGGCAACAAAGCATGTGTGGTCAATGCCTAAAAGGCTATCAGTCGTTCTCTTGTGGAAGGATCAAATGACGAAGTATTAAAATCCGAAAACTTTTGTCCCGTTCAAGTTAAGTTTTTCCCTACCTATTTCTTTAGAATAAGTATGGTTTGTATTTCATGTATATATATTTCTTTATATTAAAAAGTGAAATAAATTGCTTCAGTTAGTAGCTCAATACATTTTATTCATGTTCATTGTAATCACCAGGGGGCAGGGTTTTAGTACAAAATCCATCAAGTTAACCGTGCATCTACAACAGGAAGTGGAAGCGCCGGTGACCTTGCTGTGCTCTTGTAGAGTGGAAGGCAGTACAGCCCTCATGCTACCTGCTGGCTCTACACTCCATTATGTTAATCTCATTCCTATGTTTACTTACTAAAATCCTGCTCCCTGGTAATCACATTCTTGATACTAATAACTGCATCTGCATATTTATGTCTTCTCTGTATATATAGTACAGTCCTATACACATATAAAGCGGTACAGAGGTATTTTTAGAGGTGGCGTGTGTCGTAATGTTGCGCAGTAGTTCATGGTCGAGTCCACTTGTCTATTGCAAGATAAAAGGGGTGTCTGGTTAGTACCTCTTTGACTTCCAGCTCATTAGCCAGCAGGCTGCTGGTGGAAACTTACCCCCACCATTGCTTTGCGTGATGCTCGGATTATACAGGGTAATAGAAGGTGCTAGGCCGCTATGATACAGGATAACCAAAGAAACATCCTAAAATTAGTGGATGAGTGCCTTACAGGCTCTGTTCAAGTAATATGCAGTAAGAAAGTTGAGATTTTAATGCTTGTAAACTGATTTATTAAATATCGTATGGCACAATGTTGATTTTAATGTGAACCTTTTTCCCTAGTTATTGACTGCTAATTCTTTCTTATTCTTACAAAAATCGTTGGTCACTTTTCTGACACCAACATTAACCTTAGTTACATTACAAAACCTCAACAAGCTCTGTAACTAACAAACTTGACTCCAAAAACTTTGAAGTAATTTCATTATTCTCTTCTTTTATCACACTTTAATTGCTATGTACGTTACTAAGATATGTATTCACGAGGTTTCCATGGGAAATTGAAGTCGATTTGAGTCCAATCCCATTATCAATATGATCCGCGTTTCTATGTTGAATTCAATCCGTACTGAGACCGATTTGGATAGCAAGGCTCAAGCATAAATAATTCAAGCTTTTAAGTTGGTCACCTCGTTAATGTGAGCGAACATGTAAAACATTCTTCTGATTTTAAGTAGGTTTTGAGGTTAGTGAATGTTTTTAAGAATATGTTGCGACATTATAGAAACAACGAAAGTGACTTCGTTGTGTTTTATTACAGTACGTTCGTTCAAAAAACAATATGACAAGCGTGCAGCCTGTTACGAGTACCTACAGTAGAAGTTAGCTTCTTCCGCGAATTCAAATAAATTTATATAACGTGGGTGTCTCCATGCAACAAAATTTCTGTCCGATCCCACTTATACGAGAATTGCTTGGACCCAAGGACTTAGATCTGAAGCCACGTGTGTATGGAGGTATCTCTATGCAACAAAATTTCTATCCGATCCCACTTATACAAGGATTGTACCCAAGGACTTAGTTCGATCTGTATCCGCGCCTATATGCAGTATTCAATCCGAAATGAGAACTTAAATGATTTGAATTCCCAACGGAAAAGTAATGAATGTGCACATTTAATTTTATGATATACAATAAGATAAAATAGAGGTTAGTTGAATAACTGTAGATAACATACCTGAAGCATCTTCTGCCATTTTTCGGAAATTGTTAACTCAGGCTAACAGTAACTAAGAAATTGTCTGTTTTTGGCACTTCTTTGTGTTCTTTAAGACTGCTAGCCATGATACCACAAGTGGCTACCGGCTACTACGTCGAATGCACCCATTCATTTTGGTGCACATCACAGAAATCCACCTTAAGAGAAGTGCAGGCCGTTGAACGCCAACCTTTAGCACGACATGTGCACCAACACTGAACATATAATATGTTGAATTTCGCATATATTCTGTGCTGATAACAACAGAACAGCTGATCCACAGATTATACCAGCTGATCACACCGGATCGAAAGCAAATAGTTTAGGTAGTTTAGTATAGAGAAGGTGGACCCAGCCAGCCCAGCCCTGTGGCAAGCGCGGGCAAGCGCAAGCGCAGCGAGTCTAGCCAAGCCGTGCTAGCCACTCCGGCACAATTGCTGCCATTGGTTGCAAGCCACAAGTACAGTGAAGAGAGCGCGCAGTTCGGACAGCAATTGAAAATGAGCGCTTTAAACCCGTTTTAACATATACAATTTAAAGCATGGACTGACAGTTCCATTGCGTAAATAGTTACGCAATAATTAAAGAAGTGTAGCAAAATGCAATGATATATGGAATAAAAGATACATTAACTGAAAACACGCAGGAACTTTCGTCAACACATTCTACTATAATTACAAACGAATTTTACCACCGCCACCAAAACTAGTCAAAATAAGAAGTAAAAAATTGTTTGATCTTAAAAGTAGATTTGGTCATGTTGCAGAAGTGCTGACGCCCACTGCTAACATTTCATGTTTCTTTTTGTCATGGTTACAACTTTTATTTAAATCCGCAACCTAATAAAAGTGCAGGTCCTGAACGTAGGGAAAGAATTCTTTCGCTCAGTTCAGGAAATTTAGATCAAATCATGGCAGCAAGTGTTTTCATCACTCTAGTACATTTTGAAACATTAATGCCATGGAATCCTGCAAATATAACTTCAAATATCTTCACTTTTTGGCACCATTATTCAGCCGAATAAACCCCCCTTTAGAGATAACTAATCCAGTGCTGCTGCACTTGTTTTCGCAAATTAGTCACTGCTTTTGCTCCCCAAAGTACTGTCAAAAGGCCGGCATTTGTATGCAATATAATCTGCAAGGCACTTTATAGCGTGCATGTTAAAATATTCAATTTCAGTATAGTTAATTACATAAAGGTACCACTTAAAATATTGTTCCCTTTATTCCAATTGCTTCAATTTCTCCATCAAAGTTTGTAGTTCCATAACTTAAAGATTTGTAATAGAAAAAGAGGTGACACGTGACTCCAGCCCCTGCTCCATATCGGTTTGATATCAGTGATCCATCAGTATAAATATATATATATATATATATATATATATATTCGTTGAAATAAGTGCATAGGCTTGACTTCAAGATATCTTTTTCAGAAAATACGGAATTTTCTGTCTTAGAAATTAGTGCGTTAACACGCACAACAAAACGCATCTCATAGGGTAATTTGGCACATTTTATTACTATACACTAGTTCATGCTATTTCAAATGTGCGATGGCTGAGGCACCTTTTAAGATGAACAGAAAGATAAAAGGAAACAAAATACAATGACCTTCGTTTTCCCAAAGAATAATGCACCACGTTAAACCCCAAACCGTACTGAAATTAGGTATAACATGAACAAACTTATGAACCTTCCTGAACAGCTATGCAGTGTTTCTTCTACATTCCGGGAATAGAGACAATATTTTCTTTCCTATTTTAAAGAAAACCTATGAAAACGGCAACATCAATTACAAAAATTATTCATAGCTGTTTAAAGTATGAAAATGCACTTAGCATATATTTTAATGATAAAAATCAGATGTGCTACATACATGTGTCTTTCTTTGCTCACTCTTGTACAAAATATTGTTACCAAGGCTTATTCTTTTATCTATTTCATGTTAACAGAGATAAATTTTCATTACGCATTATAAAGGATTCAGTAGGTGAAAGGATAGTCAAACCTTCTTTCCTCCCCCTACTCCTCTCCCCCTCCCCCTGTCGTAATTATGTTATTCCATTTTCCTCTGTATGTATTTTCTTATTGGTGAAACAGAGTGGCCACCCAGTTATTGTTTATATCCACCCGTATAGCTTGGACCTCACACTCAGTGATTTTCATCTGTTCCAGAACCTCAAAAAATTGCTGTCCAGTAGAAGCCAGTGTTTTCAGACTGACTGAATAGTTGTCACACAGTGCTTCCAACTCCAGGCAGCCGATTCCTATGATGCAGGGATATGACAAATATCTGAATTCATTGGAGAATATGTTGAAAAAATAGCTCAACAGTTTATGTATCTTTTTCAATAAATCTTTCAGTTAAACCGCGTTTTGTTTCTCTTCATGGCCACAAGGAAACTACTTTACAGGTGCACCACATACATTGTTACTATTTATAATAGAAGTCTTTGTAAAAAACAAAGGCATAAATAGCACATATAGGTGTTCTGTGGCACATACAATCAAGACTACAGATTGAATTCTTTATGCTGTTGACTTAAAGAACATACTCTGAATATGGGAACTCAGTGCAAAGCATGGAAATCTACCAGCCCTAACCAAAGACAAAACCATAGTCAGCAGCTGGTTAGACGCCCTTCCCCCTAAATATGGAGGTAAAAAAAAAAAGTCGGTTTTATAGGATATAAATACATATTTAACAAAAATGCCCTATAAAAAAGTAATTGTGCAATTCAGTTAAGTTTTTGGCAAACTGGACAGCTACTTTCTTCCATAATATAGGAAGGAAATCAAAACTAGTCATCTTCCATGGTCTAGAAGTAACCTCTGGTTCCTAAGGTCACAGGTTCAAACTTGCTGAAGGGCAATGGTTTTTTCTTGGCCGTAGATCCTTAATATGTCTTCCTTCAGAAGGGAAGTAAAGCCGGTGGTTTAATGTCATGATTTGCTGCATGTAGAAGAACCTCAAGCATGATGAAGAGATCTCTGAGCAAAATTAAACGATCTTTTACACCCAATAAATAAAATAAAAACTCAGTTTAGTTTTTCTTGCTAAACTATGTGATTGCTCTCATCATAATTGGCTACTGTGCTTCAAACATTCCCCTAAACTGAGTAGTCGGAAGCTTTCACAGTCAGAGTTAGAGAAGAAACTCTAAAATTGAACAAAACCTGGCATCCAATACTCAAACATAAAAAAGCACTAATGCAGAGGAATCACGTAAACCATTCAGCAATCAGAGCAGAGAAGCCCTGCCCATCTAACACACACCTCCCGCTCAAGCCCAGCCAATCCCCTGTGAGCGGCCCACATATAAATACGGCACCTCCAGTCTGTTGTAACGCAACCTTCACCAAGAAGACTCCGACTCAGATGTCCACCACAGGTGTGGACGAAATGTCTGGATCTCAACGTCTCCAGCAGACCATGGGTTTTAAGCCCGGAAGAAATCTCTAGCATTAATTCCCCTAACTGTTAGTAAGGTCTGCTGCCATTTGGCACTATTAAAATGAGTTACTGAATTCAAACCTTGCAATTGATTAGACCAACACCGGGTCACTGCAAATGATTCAAGTGATTTCACATGCTTATTACAACTGTATTTTGTGTCATACTGTCACCAAACTTTACAGGTACACAGAAAAACTCAAGTTCTGTTTTGTCACATCCATGTTCTAGATTTCTATCGCAAGAGGTAGGCAGGTAGCAACTAGGAAAAAGGCAACAGGCGAGGAAAGAGCATATGCTGTGCTTGAGTTTCATCCTCTTAGATCTGCTATCATAGTGAAGTGACATTTCAGAACAAAATTCCACAAAGAACCATGGTTTCATCTTCCTTCAAACCTTCCAACTGTTTGTTGTAGAATGTTCAGCATTCTGGATGCTCTGCTCATTGACTTCTGCAGGTTGCATGTAAAACCCACACATGCTCAACTGTCTCTTCACTCACTGTATGCTGGCCTGTCGATTTCCCTTTACAGAGTTACCATCGCTGAATGGTATTGGCAGATGGTGGTGCTTTCTGAAATTTTGTTCTGAAAAGTCATTGCACTGTGATAGCAGATCTAAGAGAATGAAATTCAAGAACAGCATATGCTCTTTCCTTGCCTGTCGACATTTTGACTAATTGCTGCCTGCCTGCTCTTGTGCTACAAATCTGAAACATTGATGTGAGAGAACAGAATTTGTTGAGTATTTCTGTGTACCTGTAAAGTTTTGTAACATGTAATAAAATCTGATGTGTTGCACTCACATGACTTTCTCTATTCTTGTACCAACCATTCTTACAAACTCTTATTCCTATATCTTCGTGTTAGTTCAGACAAACATTTGTACAAATTATTTTATTGCTTATTTCCTTGTAGGTCCAAGGGGAATATTAGAATACAGTAAGCTTAGAGCGATAGTCAAAATTTTTAAAGCTTTGAGATCCCGTTCTCTTTGCACACTTAGCACATAAAAAAATGAACAACAATGTTCCATTTCACGAAAGTTTTAAGTTTTCCGAAACTGACACAAATAACAAGGAATATCTCGGAAATAATTCATTCTACAAAAATTTATTCAGACATAAATTGTGCGTTTTAGCAAGCTCTACATTTTTTGTATAGTAAGATTTTGTCTATCTCTTACAGTTTACAAGTTATTCAAAAGTCATTCAAAGTAAACAGGACTACATAGGCTATAGTCAGAAAATTCAAAATATACATTTCATTTGTCATAAAATATTTTAAACATATGTCATTTTAATCAAAATTGTTAGAGCCATTTTCAAAAAAATAAACATTTTCGAAAAATCTTCAATGTAAAGGGTAGTTTAGGATGGAGCTATTTCCTCAAAATCTTTGTGTCGCATCCTTGAATGACATTCAACTTAAATACCAACTTTGATTTTTAAAAGACTTTTCGTTTTTGAGTTATGCTGTCCACAGACACACAGAAGCACACACAGACCTTTTACTAAAAATGCTTTTTTTGGATTAAGGGGTCCTCAAAACATATATTTCCGGTGAAATCTCGACATCAAATTTTTGGGTGGAATACAATACTTCCCCTACTTACCAGTAGAGAAAGTAAAAATTGTATTTGGACATAAATTGCATTCTAGTGATATCTACATTCTTTGTATAGTAAGATTTTGTCTATCTCTTACGGTTTAAGAGTTATTCAAAAGTCACCCAGAGTAAACAGGACTGCATAGGCTATAGCCAGAAAATTCAAAATATACATTTCATTTATCATAAAAATATCTTAAACATGGCATTTTAATCAAAATTTTCCATGTAAAGGGTAGTTTAGGGTGGAGCAATCTTCTTCAAAATCTCTGTGTTGCATTCTTGAAAGACAGACGGTTTTTAACCAACTTTTCGTTTTTGAGTTATGCTGTCCACAGACTCATACACATATGCACACGCATGCATGCGCACACAGGGGCCTTTTACTAAAAGTGCATTTTTTTTTATTCAGGGGGTCCCAAAACATATATTTCTGGTGAAATCGCGACATCGAATTTTTGGGTGAGATGCAATACTTCCTCTACTTACCAGTAGAGAAAGTAAAAATACAGTTGTAATAAACATGTGAAATTGCTTCAATCATTTATAGTAACCCAGTATTAAAGTCAAATATTGTTTTAGATTAGTCATACAACTGTGCTTGAGATATCAATTTATAGGTAAATATTAGGTTTTTCATATTTTTTATTTTATAACACAGTAGAACTTGGGTAAATCAAAGCTGAAGGGACAAGAAAAAAATTTGAAATGTCCAAAACTTTGAATTACGAAACTTACGTCTGAATTTGACATTTTTGGCAATACAGGTACACACATTCATGAATTCCTGGTTGTCTCACTCCTTTTTGACTCTTTCCATTTTCACCTGGTGCACTGCTTAAAATTTTCTGTGTTGTTCAGATAAGCTGACAGAATGTTCCGTGGTATCCCGTATTCTTTCACAATTTCAGATTTTTTCGTCAAATCCTTTTCCACTTTAATGACAGTGGCTTTTTCCACAAAAATTAAATTCTTGTACTGGACACACAGTTTACTAAGAGACACAGTGGTATTTATTTGCAACACACTGAGCAGTAAGAAGTATAAGCAACAACTAAAGGGGAATGTGTTTTAAACAAAGGGTGTGGGAGCAGGTATAGAAGCTCAAGGCCGGCAGCTAGGAAAACTATTCCACCCTCAAATAGCATTCCAACTGTATTCCGATAAAATAAACAATCTTAGAGGGATTTTGTAGAAACACATGAATCTACATTAAATTACCGCATTTAGATTAATTTTCAAATGCCCCATCCATCAGTGAAAAATATTGGAGAGCAAGAGGATTAATGACTTCATTGTCAGAAATCCAGCATTAGCTAACAGCAACAACAGATTAATTTTCAACTGACATTTCTGAAAAAGACTTTGAATTCAGCAAAATGAAATTCAAATTACATGCAAGTTTTTTTACATTGCTTGAATACAAAATTCAAGGGGCCAAGAAAAATCTTTGAATTAACGATTTCAAATTATAAATGTTCAAATTATCAAGTTCCACTGCATTGAATTATAACTGGAGTTCATTAAGTTTACAATTTTCCTCTGCAGATAAAAAGTGCTTCTTGAATGCTTAATTTTATGGATATGGTTTTTGCCACAGGAAACTATTGGTTATCCATTTCCAAAGCCATTGTCACTAGCCAATCACTCCCCCCTGAAAACTTTTTCTACCTCCGGCCAGAAAAATCTCCCACACTTGACCACAGACACTTAGTTAAAACCAACTTTTAAGAAAGAGCTGCATCAATGAAATCTGTTTTTCTATTCCTGACACTCATTTATTTGCAGAATCTTATAACAACTTAATAGTTAGAGATGCAGCCTTAACTGCTTACATTTTTACTTCATGTATTACGTATGGTATTCCACTCAAAAATAAAATGTTAAGATTTCACCAGAAATATGTTTCGAGGCTCCCTGAATCCAAAGAAAAGTGTGTCTGTCTGTCTCTCTGTGTGTCTCTGTCTGTCTGTCTCTCTCTCTCTGTGTCTCTGTCTGTCTGTCTCTCTGTGTGTCTCTGTCTGTCTGTGTGTCTCTGTGCGTGTCTGTGTGCGCGCGTCTCTGTGTGTGTGTGTCTCTGTGTGTGTGTGTGTGTGTCTCTGTGTGTGTGTGTGTCTCTGTGTGTGTGTGTGTGTGTGTGTGTGTGTGTGTGTGTGTGTGTCTCTGTGTGTGTGTGTTGTTGTAGTGTTTAACGCCCGCTTTTACTACTACGGCACCGCAGGCGGTGACACTGATGACACATGGAATGAAGATGGAGCACCGGTGGAATGAGATGGCGGGGTGTGTGTGTGTGTCTCTCTGTGTGTGTGTGTGTGTGTGTCTGTGTGTGTGTGTGTGTCTGTGTGTGTGTGTCTCTGTGTGTGTCTGTGTGTGTGTGTGTGTGTGTGTGTGTCTGTGTGTGTGTGTGTCTGTGTCTCTGTGTGTGTGTGTCTCTGTGTGTGTGTGTGTGTCTCTGTGTGTGTGCGCGCGTGTCTCTGTGTGTCTCTCTGTGTGTGTGCGCGCGTGTCTCTGTGTGCGCGTGTGTGTGTCTCTGTGTGCGCGTGTGTGTGTGTCTCTGTGCGCGTGTGTGTGTCTCTGTGTGCGTGTGTGTGTGTGTCTCTGTGTGCGTGTGTGTGTGTGTGTCTGTGTGCGTGTATGTGTGTGCGCGTGCGTGTGCGTGTGTGTGTGTGTGTGTGTGCGTGTGTGTGTGTGTGTGTGTGTGTGTGCGCGCGCGCGTGCGTACAGCAGTAACTAAAAAGGGAAAAGTTACTTAAAAACCAAAGGTGGTATTTAAGTTAAATATGTTTCAAGGATGTGACATGAAGATTTTTAATAAAATTCCTCCACACTAAACCACCTTTACATGGAAAATGCTAACAAATATTTGATTTTCTTAAAAATGGCAAACAATTTTGGTTAAAATTTCATATGTTTAAGATATTTTTATGGCAAATAAGATTTTCTAACTATAGTCTATGTAGCCCTGTTTACTCTTGATGACGTATAACTGGTAAACCATAAGTAGTGCTTATGTAGTATTTATTTTCCATAATAATACTGCACAAAAATCTTACAATTTTCATATGCGTAACTTTGAGTTCCTATTTTTTCCCCTGTTATTCCACCCTGATTTTAACACCGTGTTTGGTAAACCATAAGAGATAGATAAAATCTTACTGTACAAAAAAATGTAGATCTCGTTAAAACACACAAGTTATGTCCCAATGCATTTCTTTAATGGAGTCAATCATTTTTCTCAAATGGGAGGTCATTATTCGCTTTTTTATCTCTTGGCCATGCAAAGAGAACAGGATTTCAAAGCCTTCATTTAGAGACCAGCTTTAAAAGATTTGACTATCGCTGAAAGCCTGCTGTATTGCCATATTCTCCTTGTACCTACAAGACAAGCAATAAGATAATTTCTGCAAATGTTTATCTCTACTACATGAAGATAGAAGAATAGGAGTTTGTAAGAATAGTTAGTACAAGAGTAGATGAAGTTATGTGAGTGCAACAATCAGATTTTTTCCTATTGCTTTTTTGATTCATGATCCTTATGCACTTGGAAAGTATGTATATATGGAAATGTAGAAATAACTTTTAAAAGTTTATTCATAAAAACTTTATTGAGTAATATTTCAAGTACATTGAAACAAGCAAGGTTTCTGAACATATTCTTATCATTTAATCATACACAATCATTCTGGGAAGATAACTAAAAACAGTCTTTATATGGTCAGTGCCTGCCCTAACCACCTATACTGAACATTAAAATTCCTTTAATGTCAACCACAAGCTAGCATGGTGCACAATTAAACTAAGTAATCATTTCAAGGCAACATTCACTATAAAAAAGAGCAGTTATATCATTCAAATACTACCATATGTGGAACACTTTGTGATGTCCATGAGAAAACATAAAAATAAATAGTTATTATATACAGCCATGTGATATAATTTTCTTTTTGCAGTCCGTTCTGTTTTAAAATGGAAAATTACACACATTTCATTTATAAAAGCAGAAAGAATTAGAACTTAAGACAACACTGAAGTTCACAAGTATGGACACCACAATTGCTGTTCAAGATGAAGGCACCAACTTACTTTCTTGTAGCAGTATAACTAATCTCCCCATACTGTCTCTACACAGCAAAACAAGAGATCTATTGTTAAAGACTGATTTATGGTATTGTGCTATCTACTAACACTAAGTAAGCATTAAATTAAAAACATTGTGAACAAATCATGCAGGTATTATAAAGTGAAAATACAACTAAAGTTTTATTATTATTACAAAACATTACTAGATTTAATGAATAGTTGTCATGTTAATGCTTTCCCTCCTCCCGATGCAAAAAGTACTAATTATTTAACGGGATGCTGATCTTCAAAAGCTGAACATGATTCTCTGTATCTTCATTTCTGTAAAAAGAGGAGGTAACAGAACAGGAAGTAGTCAGGAAGATTATCGGAGGCGTTATGGTGAGCTGCTACATCTTCACCACAATCCAGAAGAGAAGCCCCCTGGAGGCACACGTCCACGGCGGGCCTGGGCACTATCAGAACCGTTTGTAGTTGCTGGAGCAGGAGGAGAACTGGTTTCCTTTTCACCATTCGTATATGCCTCTCCAGTTACAGGATTAGAATCTGAAAAATGATTATTCCATCGTAAATGGACATGATTCTAAACCTCTGGATATCTAAAATATTTTGCAATTGAGAATTTATCTTTTATATATTAACCATGTAGACTTGCAATACAAGCAATTCTTATCTGAAGAGAGTTTGTTTTATTTTTATAACATTCAAAAGTTTGATAATTATTGCAAAGTGAAAATGACTATAGGCGTCTTTTAAGGCTTGTTCACAACCACTCAGTAATGAAAAACAGAATAGAAACGAGAATGGGAAGCAAGGCAGCACTCAACATTTTGATTCACAATAACCTGGTAACGAGAACAGCAATAGTTATTGTGATGTCGGGCATGGCACAAAACAAAGGACTGTTGGGGCCAAGCTGCCTTGTGCAACTCTTTGTGTGTACATGACTAACAACAATGGAAGCAGCTACACAAAAAGGGGATTTTTCCAGGACGTTCGAGAAGGATGTGGCTACGTGATCACCACGTGTATGTAGAAGTCGAGAAAGGTCCATGTGATGTCATCCCCACTATATAAGGAGGCCAGAAACCAGAAGTGAGTTATAGGCACAAGTCGGTCAGTGCATCATAGGTAGAGTTAACAAGCTTTGAGTGATTGTATCATCATAGTTAGTGTACGAAAGACAGCGAAAGTGAAGAAAGTCACTGAGAGGACTGAGTCAAGGTTATGAGAAGTAAAATTTGTAAGTTGTGATAGCAAGAAAGACTATAGACTTAACAACAAGAAGAAAACCGTGTATTTTGATAACATTTTAGAAGACAAAAGTGATAGAAAAGTAACCAGGCAGACTTTGTAATTTTTATCACAATACTATCCATCACCATATAGGTGTAATTCAAAATTGCGCATTGGGAATTAAGTTGTTTTGAACTAATCAATGATATTTTCTCTAGTTTTCGACTAGAGAGAGCTCTAGGGGCTGTTTCATGAATAATTTCTACAGTGAAAAGACCAATATGCACAATATGAATCTAACATACTGTGTATAGTAATGAGACAAGAAAATTAAAACTTGGCCAGGTCTTCTTTCCCATTACTGGGACCCAGGAAAACATCCGTTGTGAACTCTCATTTGAATACATGTATTTCTGGTTATCCTTACCATTACCAGTGGTTGGGAACCAGCCTTTATTTTTGCATGTAAAGAATCTGTAATCATTAGGCACTCCTATGAATAACAACAATGAAAACTCTTACAAGAATATAATCAATCATTCTCTTGCCTGTAACACTACAGAATCACAGTAACTGAATAAATGAAAAAAACAGTTTTGTATTAAATGCTATTGTGTAGGAAATCTGATTATCAGAATGTCTTCCTTGCTCTTAGTTGTCTGTTATTGTGAGTCAAAGGGGTCTATTTTCTAAGCATATTGTTAGTAGAATCATTATGATTTCATATCAAGTTGTATTATAAGGCTCAGGCTGTAACTATAGTTACAACACTTAGTTACTAGTAACTGTGACAATAAGCTTAGAAAATACACTGCAAAGTATTATTCAATCTGATGAGGGGTTGAGAGGGTAGTGCGAAGTATTTCTCATTTGCATTCAAAACAAAAGTGTATTTTATATTTACTGACTGCCAAGTACGCTCTATGTTACAATAAACAAAATATTTTACTCAAATGAACCTAGGAGAGAGGGGAGTGCTAGAGTCTGGGCACATTTAAACAGGACCTTCCCACAATGAGGAAGAATATAGTCTAAACGTGTGGCCTCGAGTTCATGATGCCTTTTGCTTTCACCAAGATTCCTTGCTATACTTGTCACCAAACAGGAGCAGAACGTGTGCACATTGCATAATACACCATTTAGCTTTCATATTATGGAAGGAATGATCAAAACAGATCAATATTTTGGTTACATTATGAAAGGATAGCATTCTTTCAAATAAGTTAAGTGTGTTGTGTATTGCAAATTATTTTTGAAGATGATGTTGAAAATAAAAGCAATTGATCAAGGATGAGTCATTTATGCTGTTTTAAATATATCTAGAAATAGACCACTGTTTCTTTAAATATAAAATATTCTCAGTGGAAGATATAATGCATAATGGACAAAACTCAGAATGAAATCACAAACAAAAATGCATTTACATAGCTTGGAGCTTTCTGAAATTTATATATTTTCGAAGGTTGAATTTAGTCTTGAAAATGTAACACCACAGCTAGAAATAGAGCAACATATCTTTGGTATTCCAGATTACCTTGAAGGTAATCAGTTGGGAAGGTTTAGTGTGCATGATTCAACTGATGCAGTGTGATTCATCTTCCCAGCTTACTGTCTAAAGACAGTTGTATGAAAGAACATTTATTAACAGAAAATTAGCTGTAATATAGAGATAAAAGGTAAAGATACATATTATGGAGTCCCCACAATAGGGCAGACCACTGCACATACATAGGTCCTTAGGGACCTTTGTGCTTCTACCATGACCCCTCAGAGGGAGGGATGAGTGGAGAGACCCAGTACAGAAGCATGGATGGAGTTCCTAACAATTCGAGATAGAATAACTGTGATGCCACCACATCCTGTCCAGTGAACTCTTACCCCCAGAGGACCCCCACAGGTGGAGCCCCACTTGGAGAATGTAGAGGTTAATTATAAAGCTTGGAAATGAAGAACACAACATTCAGTGATTTTTAAGGTTCACTGGTATATTTGAATCAGGTTTAGTGCATGTATAGGCATTTTGCCATGCTGCAAGCTGGTTGCTAATTGGCTGGCCTCTCCAATGTTGCTGGTCACTGATTGGCTGGCATGCATATTGTATGCAGATATCTGTTTAGTGTGTACAAGTATTAGAAGCCAGGTTTTGTTCAGCTTGAAGGCTTCTTTTCTGTTAAAGTAGTTTGGTTGTTTGTAGATTTCTATTGCTTCACGTTGTAGTCTGGCATAGTAACGTCAGCAACATTGGAGAAACCAAGCCCTGCCCCCACACTCACTTTTAAATACTGCTGCATTTTCAGGCAACAAATCAATTGTGATTAAACCTTCGCTAAGAACATTGAGATCACGCCACTGATGATGTTCACTGCAGATGTAGACAAAATGTCTGGACATCCAAATGCCAGCAGACCATGAAAGAATCCACTATTCATTATTGTGACTATGGCCAGGAAAGCTTACAATTACCCATGAATAATGCCAAAATGTTTAGAACCAATAGTATTTAGGAGTCTTATGTTGTGAGTGTATTTACCTGGAGTGAAAATCGAGCCATCATTATGGAAAGGAACATCCCTATGCACATGCGAAGGTGGCTAAGAATTGCGGGTTTAGTAATCTGTTTTTAAAACTCATTTAATTTAAGTAAAGAAGTAGAGCTTACTGGCAGTCAGTGTTTTTCAGTAGTTCATACAGTAATTATACCTTTCTCAAATTGTATTTGAATAGGCTTAAAGCTTCTCAGCTTTGGAATCTGAACTGGATAATCTGCAGCATTTACTTGGTAGCATGTCATTTTTTTCAGATATGTGACAGTATCATTAAGGAAAAGAAACCTTTCCTGAAGATGAGGGGAAATTCATTAATAGTCTTCTGAATGAACACTACAACATTTTTTGCATCCCTCCACATTTGTTTTTTTTTTTCAGTCTCTGTGATTACCATTTTAAAAACCACAAGTACAGTGGTAAAAGATGGAATGAAATATAAAGTATAAGAAAAAAACATTCAATTATTACTGAAGACAAAACTAAATTAAAAATAACAATGTCAACATTTCTGTACTAATTGATGCTATCAGAATATCCAGTGCACTTTTATTCTTACGATAACACTAGTTAATATAGGTAAATAGAAGAAAGGTCAAGTTACTTCTGGCAAAGGTAACACTAGCCTACCTCTCAAATCACTATCAACTATATTCTTTTTATAACTATATCACATGCCAATGCAACTGTTCAACTAGACTACGAGTACAACACACTGGTGGTAAGGGATTTGCAACATTGCCAGCTCTACCAAACAGACACAACAGCTGCTACATTTTCTTTCATAATTCTAGCACACCAATATCAAAATAGTCTTTACCAATACACACACAATTCAGGCACATGCAAACTGTCTAAGCATTATTTTTATACTCGGTTTAACATTAGATGTGAAAGGGGCCCTGCTTAAGACTTGTTGCAAGAAAATTAATGAAAATATAGAAACTGCAGTGGCCTTATGTTGCAGTATTATAGTGAACAAAGAAACAGTCTGAATGACAAATATTCAAAATTCACCACCAAGCTCTTAATTTTAATTCTTACAGATAGTCTGCCACTGAAGCAGGTTTTACTTTAATCTGTCACTGTTAGGTTATGCACCTTAAAAACGTTTATGCATGCTTTAAATTTTTAAAAACAAATGAAGTTGGAAATGAAAATTTTAAACGATGTGCATGAACCTTTAGCTTATTTTAAAAACATTCAGACACTTCAAAATTATTTTAAGTTTAGCTTTTATATAGTACATTCCAGTAAAGCAATATGATGGGTCTTCAGATTTATTTGGCCTTTACCACCAGTCAGAAATGTGTGATGTCATTATTAGTAAGCCGTGGCTAATGAAAAAGATGCAAACTGCAGTGGCGTAATTCTCCTAGTCTAATCATGGCCCAATGAAGTAAAACCACCTAGTACATCCATATTCTAAACAAACAAAAAAATTGTTTGTTGAGTTCATACAAAAGAGTTTTATCATGATGGTATACAATGTTAGCCATGTATCAGACTACCATTACTACATAACTCCGATCTGCGCTGCAGCCTGTCTTGTTGTTTGCCATGTAGTGAGCTCTTTGTCTCAAAGGGGAGGTACAGAATTGAGCCTTGGACTGCAAGCATTTCTGGCTTCGTAAACAGATTGATGTACTGCAGCGGTGCAGAACTATTTTTTGTGCATTCTTTGGATGTAAGATGGAAGTGACACTGATTAGAGAATTTGCATGGTTGCACATCTGAACTGGAAAGATACAAGGCGGAGTCTACGTTACAATATAGGCTGTTGTGTGAATGATTTTCTCTATTCTTGCCCAGAATTTCAATAAGTACTGAGCCAAACATGATACAAAGATTAGACATACCTAACATTACTAATCTTGTTAGATTGTCATGTATTCCTATGCTTCTGCAAATGTTTTGTAGTTTTCATTACAATACTAATGGATCATCAGTTGGCACCTATTGCTCGAGATAACATTGGTACTCCCACATTTTTTCCACTCCACTCCAACCGACTTCTATTGCTTCCAGCATGTTAATCACCTGCAACTGTTGGCTGTCGGTCGGCAAGTTGTTATCATGATTCAACTATTGACAGTATTAACATGTGTATAAGGTGACAGCAACCAGTCCTACCATCGGAATTCCCATCTCTGGGAGAATCTTGGTTACACGAGAACTGCAGAGTGACTTCTCAATGACAAGAAAAATAAATGTTTTGTTGATTAACGACACGGTCAATTGTTAGGATCACATCAGAATCGCCGATGTGCCGGAATTTTGTCCCACAGGAGTTCTTTTACATGCCAGTAAATCTACTGACATGGAGCTGTTGTTTTTAAGCACACTTAAAAACCATCAGTCTGGGCCGGGTTTGAACCCACGACCTTGGGATCAGTAGGCCAGCATCTAACCAACTGAGCCACCCTGACCAACTTCTCAATAACCCATTATTATTCTGATTTTTTGTGTTTTTTCTTAATTTATTTTGTGTAGGTAAGTTTTCATTTAGTGCTGTACAGAGTATGAATAAACTTCTTTTAGTAATGGAAAAGTTGTGCCATTAAAGATGACAGTCTACGTTACAAAAGTGTCCAATTTTTTGAGTTGCCTATCAGCACGCAATAAGTTTAAGAGAGGCATGTGAATGTAAACATTGAAAAGGTACAATGTAAGTTCTGTTTCACTAAAGTGACTTTAAAACTGTTGACATCCATGCTTCCACTCATCTTTCTGAAAGACGAACTTGTGATAAACTAGCTTCGAAGTACTGATGTCATGAGCACACAATAGACTGGTGTGAAAGGCCAAATAAATCTCAAACCCTGCGTTTGTGGCATCAGTAATGTACAATAATTAACACAATTATTTTTTTCATTTTTCTCAAACTTTGTACTAATGATTGCAAAGAGGAACTTTGCAATATATTTTAACTACTCAATTTTATGATCAAAAATGGTTTTCTTTGATTGGATGAAGTACATTAAAGTTATAAATACCATACTGTGAATTAAAGTATGATTCACCTTTCTGTTGTGAAATCATAAAATGAGAATTGATGCAATCCTGTGATGAACCATAATATTGCTCTTAAAATCTGATAGGACTTTGACTTTCAAACATTTATCTTTAGGTACTTTTATTCTGCTTCAGAAAAAAAATATATGTCTTTGTTTAATACTTGCATATGTGAAGAGCTTGGTGTTGGTATAGACACAAGTTACCTCTTTTCCTTGGACTTCGTTTTTTCACGACAGGTTGACTGATACCATCCCCGGTCACAGGATTTCGTCTCGCTGCTGGAACCAACCGCATGCAACACCACAACCAAAGAAGGCATGCAGATAATACCGCTAAGAGTTAGCAACTTCTAAATTAATGCAACACTTCCAACGCGTTGTCTGAGTAAATAAAGCTGCAGTTCATTTCTAGGTAGAAAATGAATGCAAATGCTTCTGGATATACAGTAAAATCCTGCTTAACCAAATTACTTAGCAAAAATGATAAAGGAGGTTAACAAGAAGAGAGAAAGAATGAAGAAGAAACAAAATGAAATGAAATGCAAGTGCTAGCAATGCTGTTTGCAACATTAGCAATGTAATTTGGCCTCAACTCTAAATTCTAATGCAGAACTGAATTGGAATTATATATGTATATACAGTATAACTGCATTAACACGAATTCAAAGGGGCAAAAGTCAAAAGTGTATTAAAAAATGCATGTTAAATGAAAAACAGATTTTAATATGCATATATGTACAGCAGTACAGTAATGGATAATACACTGCAGTATCAATCATCTTACATTACATAGACTTATTATAATATAAAGTGACTGTAAAAGTCCAAGTGTTGACAAATTACAAATTTAAGTATAGTTCACCGACACTCCAGGGAACGAAAATATATTTTAATTTCTGCTCTGCAGTTGCTGTTTTCTTTGTGCCACCGTCCACTTCACCTAGAATCTTAAGCTTTACTGTACATTTAGAGCTACCTGTTTCCTCTTTGCCATGTTTCGCGTGCTACCATTTGTAGATTTTTTATTCAGTATTCTTACTCGATTTGGTTACGACTGAAAGAATACCTGGCATCCAATTGTTTCTAATCATTAATGCACATATTATTGAATTTATTTAAATGTACTGTACACCGGGATTGTTGAGATGATAATCATGGCTGCCAACCTACAATACGTTAGAAACGAGTCAACAATGGTTAGCTAGCTTTGTTGTTACATTTCTTGCATTCATTTTGGGAAAAAAATTAACACTTCAAAATACTGTAACTTTGGAAGTTTGTGTTACAATGAAAGTTAATTACACGAGGAACTGAAAAACAGTTCGAAATTTACCTTAACCAAAATTCGTGTTAACCAATAAAACTTCCCATAAGAATAATATATCCCTGCCAGGGCCAGTGTTTTACATGTTAACCGTGAGTTCATCTTACACAAGAAATATTGTTCCATTATGGAAGTGTTAACTGTGGAGGCTCACTTACTGCTTACTTACTGTTTTGGTGTTGGTCAGAGCAGATTATTTGTACTTAAAATGTTAGAAAAAATACATCTTGTAATTAAGCATCGAGTAGAAATTTGAAACCATCGGTAACAGTGGACAAGAGATTCAAAGCATTAGAGAGAAGAAAGACTACAAATTTGTACTCAAATCTTAACAGGAAATTTTGAATTACAGCACTATCAATAACACCAAACTTTTTGTAAATTGCCTTCATTATAAAGCAATGAATCAATATAGGTATTATTCCTATCAAATGGCGGTATGAGGATAAAAAAAATGTGTTACCTGAAATGGCTCTGTACCCTTTATTTTAGTTAAGCAAGGTTCTACTGTATTAGTTAAAACTTTCCTGATTATTGGGTTTTAGAGCTATTGTTCCGCAAGTACAGCTTTTATATCTGGTCTGAAAAAGATTGCACGATTTCTCTGTTTAATTTCCCTTACAGAACTCATAGTTGATGCAGTAAAAATTCTGCTCCTCTTGCTTTAGAGGATTAAGGTTAAGTTGGGAGTGTTGCAGATTAAATATACTTTACTTAAGATTTGGCATGCAGGAATGCTTATAAGTAACAAAGAACACCATAAAAGCAAAGACAAAACGAACATTACACAACATTAGCAAAAAGGTTGCTTTAGTGTTATCATGCAATGAGAACATTATTTTTGGAATTTCTAAAATGTTAGTTATTACATAACCAAGATTTTATGCACTGTTACCAGCATTTTTTATTTGGTTTAGTTTAGTAATGCAAAGGAATAGGATTTGTAGGTGCAAATATTGTTTTAGTAATTGTTACTTTCATCCACATTCTTTAGCACAACAGTAAAGTTTGTGGAATATAATTACTGCAATGTAAACAAAGTATTTATAGCTTTTCTTTTTTACAAACTGAAGACATGCTTTTTGAACCATTAGCTGTAAGAGATTTTATATATGCATTTTTATAGAGCTGCCAAACCTCAGCAAACCCAGTAACAACAATTAAAGCCACAAAACTGTTGAACAATCACTGGTACAGGATACAGGTAAATGCTATACATTGTGTTATTAGGATTTTTTAGCCTGTAATAAATGGTCACATGTATGTAGCTTCTAAATTTAAAAAGTTTACTAATACTCTACCATGGGGTTTCACATTTCCAAGATGCAAAAGTTTCTTTTTTGATTTTAAAATGGAAAAGCATTACAGTTTCAGAAATATTTGCCAAACTAAGAATACCAGCCGAACATCAATTAAAAGGGAACTGCAGAAGTTTGTGAACAATCACCACCACCATCACAACTGTCACCACAATACAGAGAGGCAAGCAAAACTATTGGGTCAAGAGAAGCAGTGAGACTTACATATAATAATACTCACTCACTTTCAGCACCAGCAACCTACTCAACAGGTAGCAAATTTAACATGAAGAAAAAACAATATAAAATCCCACTGTCTAATCAGCATAACCATATAGAGATATGTGTGTTCATATGTAAGAGTTCCATTACATGTATTCTGGATGTCTGCTTGTGTTCACTGCAATTACTGATATGGAGAAAACTGTTCAAGATATACTTATATATCTTCACAATGTATCAGCACTGACTCATGCAAAAATGCGCTACAATATTACAAGTAGAAAATACATCAAAACTGGTTATAGCAACATTGCTTTTAATAATATCTTGTTATAACAGCAAACTCTGATAGTTCCATCGAAATCCTATGTAAGTGCTATATTTAAAGAAATCGCTTCGTATGTCATTGGGTACTGCAATTTATCATATAAAACAGTGTATTTCTTATTATATTTTGGGATAAATATTTTGGCTGTAACATCCAATGTTCATTTTTGTTTGTTACGTATTTGTGGAATGTTAGCAACACTGTAATACTTATTTTCAAACTCTTGTTTTCTGTAGATTGTAGATTTCAAATTGTCTGTTATACTATATAGCACTTATAGTAAGTTTTGAAATCCTCAAAAATTTATCTCATTTGTTATCCAAGATTGTGTTTGACATTATTGAACGATTTACATTATTACTACTTATTTCCTCACTTATTATAGGTTTTTACATTTTTCTGGTATGTTATTGCTGTATGTAGTGCATAAGTATAAGAAAAATTCCTCTTCAGTCCCTCTTCAAATACGGTACTGGACTGTGAAGACTGTAGGTGTACTGGCTCACTGTATTAATATGGGCTGTGATAATTATAATTTGGCTTAACCAGTTCATTTAGATAACAGGCAATTTAAAAACACCACGATATGTAATGTTTTGTCTACCAAGCAAAAAGACTAAATTTGTTTCTGTTTATTATTTCTGAAGTCCAAGTGTCAAAGAGCAGACATCTGATATATGATACTGGCCTCACCATTAAATGAGTAAATTGCTCTATAAACTGATATGTAAATTTTGTTGTTTCAATTAGCTGTTATTTGTATACTTTACAACTGCTAAAATATAATCTGCCTCTTACTGATACATCTAAGAAATCAATAATTCAAGTTTCCTCTGCATACAACTAAAGCAATAAAGGCACTGCAGTTCTACAAACCCAAAGCAGACATATGAATGCACTAATGAAAATCTATATGAACACTAAAATATCTCAAATCTCTCTTGGTACTAACTAGATGCACAAAATATCCAATATATATTAATCTATTGCAATCAAACTAGCAACCTCTTCACTACTTTTAAATGCATGTTAAAACTTCACTCACCAAAACTGCCCCACTGCAAATCAAACTCAAAATGCATGTGAGTGATCACAGAATATAATTGTAGTTAAATATCTAAACCCAAGTATTTTTATTACAGTATTAAACTACAATAATGATCATCAAATTTTCATTTTATTAGAAGTGAAATAAGTTGATAGATTCAATGAAAAAATTTTAATTTTGTATAAGTTTAATTATAAATGTGGGTGCAATGTTTGACAGGTCCTGACTTGGAATGTAAACATAACCTTGTCTCACTTACACATCTTATTTTTGCAATTCCTTATTTGAATAAATCATCATAAATGATCAATCAGGTATGCACACATCGAGTATGTTAAGAGCGTAATACAGCTTTTAACTGTTCCCTAACATTAAAACATTTCAATGTGATATGTCTATCACCAGAAATATAGTAATTCCTAAAGTAAGAATTTTGTTCCATGAAAGTCAATATTTTGTACTCTTTATTAAGGCAATGCATCTGTAAAATTTGTTAAAAAACATTAATATTTTCAGTTTATTTCTTTGCAGTTTTTATTATACTTATAATTTAGATTTTCATGCTATACATTTGGTTATCTAGTATAAAGCATTTTAACACTGCAAATGATCATTTAATTTGTCCTGCACCGTACTGAAATTTAAACTTCATATTCTCAGTTCTTTTGTTTTAGAATTTTTCACTCTTCAAAATGTTCCTTGGATAATTTGAATTGAATTGAATTCTTGGTGACAATATGAAAAAACTTCTCTTGGACTATCAGCCAGGTGAACTCTGGAAGGATTTGCAAACTTTCAATAGTTAGTGTCAACCCTCATCTTCAGAGAATGCTGGCTTATAGTTCAAGAGGAGTTATTTCCTTGGACCACAATCTACCTTAAAATTTTGAAAGATGGAATCTGAACTAAAAAATTCAATGCCATAGCTGGGATTTGAACCATGGATATCCTACTCTAAATATCGCTACTCTTAACCACTCAGCTACCATTGCAACGTGCCAGCCAGGCCGGATGTATGAAAATTACTTTTAAATATTCAGGAGAGCTTCAGCAATTATGTGTTTAAAACTTGTATGCTAGTAGTAGTAGTAAATACTCGTACAGTGGTACCTGTTTAATTTGTTATGATTTCAAATTGTCATTAATTGGAAGAGTTTTCTTAGTCCCTTAATTTTGTATTCGAGCAACGTAAAAACATCACATGTAAATCGAATTTCATTTTGCTTAATTCAAAGTTTTTGTTCAGAAATATCAGTCGAAAATTGAGCTGCTCGACTGAAGACAATGGTAAGTTACTAAACCATTTTGAGTTATAGCAAGTTTAATGTTTGAAGAAATCATACTGAAATTATACTATGACAAAATAAATGTTTCAATGTTATTACTCGTATAACCAACGAGATACTGTAATACACATCTACATTTATAATAGTTTGTAACAATACACTATATTCATCAATAAAATCAATTACGTGAAAATGTCACTTAACATTGTCTTAAATCGAGACCATGCAGAAGTTTAATATAACTTTGTCCATGTGTTTCTGCAAAAGAGGTCATTGTTCCGGGATTGGTTGCTATGTCAGAATGCAGTTAAAATGCAGTTTGGTAGCTGGAATAATTTTCCTAGCTGCCGGCCTTAGGCTTCTATACCTGCTCCCACATCCCCTTGGTAAAAACTTGCCACTATGTCTCTTAGTAAACCGCATGTCCAGTATAAGACAAACTTTTGTGAAAAAATTGCTCATCATTCGAGAAGTTGAAAAGGGTTTGAAGAAAAAATCTGAAATCGCGAAAGGATACAAGATACCAGAAAACTTTGTGAACTTATCTGAAGAATACAGAGAAAGTTTTAAGCAGTGCCTTGACTGAAAATGGAAAGAATGGGGCAACCAGAAAATCTGGATGGTGATGAGTGCATATTTTAAGCATACACAGGACAAAAACCATTCTTTTAAGTGGTCCTCTTGTTGGTTTGAAAGGACACCTGTACCTGTATTGCTAAAATGTCAATTTTAGACAAATTTTTGTAATTCAAAGTTCCACTGTATTAAATATTTCAGCTGAGATTGGAAAATTCAACCTGTGAATAAAGGAATATGTTTTTCTCCTAAACTAATGAAATTAAGATTCCGTACAATTTCTTTATAATTATATACTAAGCTCAAATTAAAAATTAGGGAGTGATATGATAAATTCATGGGTCCAAGCAGCATTTCATATTACCATATCAAAAAGTGATTGTGAGTAAAAGGATTAATATGTTAACAACGGTTTGACATATGGTTGTTAAGCTTTTGTATATATGTTGTGTATGTTCCAAAAGTCAAAGCAATCAGATGAAAATTCTGGATTTTTACAAATGCATTACCTAATAATTTAATTGGATTATCTGTGTTTCGTGAATTTGTTGATAATCAAATATTTTTTTTAATTTTGCAGCCATCTTCTATGGATATATATAGGGTACTTATCTGGCTAAATGCACAAAATACGAGCAAAAGAATGTTCTGTATATTGTTGCTCATTATTGCAATAACAACTGAGAAAATTTAGGTACGTTATCTAGCTAACAGGGACCAAACCTTGCTGAAAAACAAGATATTTTTTCTACACAAGTATAGACTTAAATTGGAATATATATTTTGCTTTTGCGAGTGGGGTCATTTAATCAGAGGAATAGGCTGCTAACATCTGCAAGTTTATTTCACTTCCATCATGTTATGTTCCCATTAAATGAATATAACCCTGCTCTTTGAAGCTTTATTTTATATTTGGAGGGCACCTAAATAACGGTAAAAAACACCATTTAGGCACCAGTGGAGCAGGCAAATTTATAAATACATTCAAATATTTTTTATATCAAAATGTATCATTTCAGAAAATTAAAAAAATTTAGGAATAATGTACTTCTATAACAAAAATTAAGTTTAGTTATGTTCTCTAAGGAAAACTGAAAAAAATTGCCCAACAGAGATGTATAGGGATAAGATGACATAGCTGTATTGTAAGGGAATGAAAATATACTTTTATTTAACCCAATTATTTCAAGGGCTCGGATGTTTTGTGAGCTAAAAATTTTAGAAATATGCACTCACTTATGACCAAAAAATACAAAATATTACTTAAATTTTTTGGGTGCATTTTCGATACCTTCAGAAATTTAATGCTGTTTAAATTAACATTATATTGAAAATCTACCTTAAAATCTAACACTCATGAAAAATCATGACTGCAAGCACATATGTGAAACTGGAATTGAAATATAAAAATGACAAAAATACGAAAATGAGAAAATATGACTATAATATGAAAAATAAGAAAATGCCAAAAAATATTTAAAAAAAGCCAAAATGACTTTATATAACAAATGAAAATTGCACGATTTTAATCATTGTTAATAAAATTGTGCTTCACTAATGTTTTCCATGGAAAAAAACACAAATAAAAACTATGACATGTCAAACATCTGGGCCCTGATCATCACTATTACAGTACCATAACTACAATTAAATATTTTCAGTGGTACAAGCACAAAGAAATTCTAATCCATACAATGCAATACTGTTAGAAGGATTTTCAGGATTATTTAAACTGTTTCCCTTAATTTAGTATTATCAAGGGGTCCTATTCCTCTATGGAACGTATTTCCAAGCTTTTAAAGAAAAACTGATTTTTCTTTAGTACTACAGGTAGTGCAAGGCTTTTGAATCGGAAGAAAATAAGGAGTAAGTTTATCACAATCTTTACTTTAAATAACTGTTTTTCAGTTACATCACTGAAGATGTTTATCTTGTTTCTCTGTCTAATTAGCTTGGGTACAGGGCAAATTATATAAAGCATGTTCTATCCACCTGATGGGAAATATTTAAGACTACGCTCTAAAACAACTTATTCTTTTGGTGGTTGTATGCCAAGAGAGAATAAACTGGTTTATCTGAGTGACAGTGGAACATTTTTTACCTTGAGGTGTAGAATGTCCTCCGTTCACTGCAACTGAGCCATCTGTTGTGCTGGAATTAGGACTGTCTGCATTTGAAGAAGAATTAGAAGACATTGATTCTCCTACTGTTGATGCCAGTCCGAATGGAATGCTACTTTTGAGATAGCTGCATTTTGTGGTAGAAGGGGGGCGATCTTCAGAAGGGCCGAAGAGGCGGGCGTAGGAATCATTACCAGGCTTGTTGCGTGGTGTGCTAGGTGGCTCTGCTGTAGTTCCATTGGTTTCTGCAGTAAACAGGGATGACTGCAGGTGGTTCACTGGACGGCTCCTTCTTGGGGACTGCTCCACTGTCTCGGGTCGGCCGAAGATGTCACTGGTGCCACCACCTGGAGGCTTCAGCACTCTGTAACAATAAAAAATAGCACATCAGAGTGTAATTCAGTGGCAATTTTACCCAGGTTGTCACAGTATGCAAGACTGGAAACTGTTTCCAATAATGATAAGCAACTCTGAGAAGGGAATTAGCACAAGCTGTGATCACAATTGCCAACAAGTTGTGGTTTGCATGTGAAACTTACATGTACATTAAAAATATGCACACAATATTTGCCATTGACAATTACACTGCACTTTACAATATTGCACATGTTACAAAAATGGGTTGTTTGTAGTCCTTGGCAAAAGATTGCAAGGATTAATATGTCCGCAGAGTATAAAGTGCCAAAAACAGAGCTTTTTATCACGGTAGTATTTCATTTAAGTAGTCTTCTGAGTCACACTGCTTTTGAACATTAAAAACACATTCGGAAGGTGTTTGAAACATCTCTGGTCTGAACTCATATGCAGCTACAGACCAGGAGTACCGAACAAAGTCTGCAACGACTGAAGAACAGAACTGATTGTGTAGAATTCAAATAAGCAATGAAATTGAATCTTTCAACGATTGTGTGAACTGATAGTAATTTAGGATACTGTGATCTTCAACGCCTTGAACTGTCGGAAGAATAGCACCTTAAGTAGCTGAATGAAAGATGTGCACCCAGGAGGGATAGTCTTGACTGTATACACCATGTTTTGTGGTCGGATAGCATCAATATGAGTAATTATCATAGGTTTACCTAATGGCAAAATTTGGAATTTCTTATTTTTGAGGACATAATTGCAAGGGGACTGTTCTTACTGTCATTTTGACCATAGCATACACTGCAAATAATTACATTAGCTAGAGAGAAACTGTTTACGATGACCAAAGTTACTAGTCATAATATGTTAGATATGGTCTATTGTGAGTGGAATATCGAATCTTGGCAGCTTACGATGTTAAAGGTGATGGCATTTGGTTTACACATGTTTGTAATTAGCACCTCAAACATATTCATACAAACCAAACTGTATTGGCAATTGCAATCACAACTTGCACTAACTCCCTTGTGAGAAAATCAGTACATTAAAACAGTGGTGAATCTTTGCATAGTTAATACTATGTAATCACCTTCAGCAAAATAAACTCATAAGCACTGGAAAATCTAAACCTTGTGGTATAATGCAGACAAGTAAAAATCGAACAGCTGTTCATAATGTACGTGGTTACAGATGCCTTATCTATGTATTTAACTGCTATTTCATCATCAATAAAACTTTATAGTCCAAGGGTAGAGAAACTTTTATGGTTTTATTACAAGATGTCTAAGCAGTTCTTTACAATTATAAATTTCCCAGGCATAGTGTTGGAGATAAACTTTCACCTGCTGTTTGCAGCAATGTATTTAATGCATCTGGACAACATTGAGATAATATCTAACCTCCCTGCTCCATTTTGAATGCCTTTTGTTGCTTTATTAATGAATAAGAGCTCTAGTGCTAAAAGCCGTTCTGTTCTTTAGTAACTTAGTGCCTTGGATAATGTGAATAGCTACTGAATCTTTCTACCTTTTTACTGTCTCTACCATGTCTCCAGTAGGTAGAGGAAGTTTTGTATTCCTTCCAAAAATGTGATCGTTTTCATAGGAAATACACGTTTTGAGACCTTCTTAATACAAAAAGCAACAGTTTTTAGAAAACTGAAATATTGGGTAACCAAACTTGGTATTTGAATTTAGTATCTTCCAAAGATTTTAAGGAGAATCCCACTATTCTGAACTACCTTTATATGGAACATTTGTCATTTTTTATTTTATGAAAAATGGCCGTAACCATTTTGTTTAGACGATTTTTGCACAAAAAGTATCTCCAATTTTCTGGGAATAGCCTGTGAAGACCTCTTTATTTAGAAAGAATGTTGTGTACTTTTTGCCAATGGTAAAGGCTGTTTCAAGACCATCGGTAACGGTAACCAAAACGGCAACGCCAACGGAAACCAAGGCTACACTCAATATTTTGATTCACCGTCAACGAGAACGGCAAGACTTATCGATAGAAAGTGGAGGTTCATATTGCGCATTGGGAACCTATTTGGTTCTATCTGACCAATGATATGTTTTCTAACTTGCGACTAGTGAAAGCTCTAAAGGCTGTTTCCATAGCACGGCCACCTTGAACTGTTTCTACAGCGAAAAGTCTAATACCCAAACACATACGCAAAATAAATATGAATCTAAGGTGCAGTGCCTTGCACCGGAAACGAGAGAGTTGAAATCTGGCCAAGTCTTCTTTCCCGGCCCCTGTGAGTGTAGTTGAATTAGTATTTACAAACATACGCTTTTGTAAGAACAATTTGTAGAAAAAATATATAATAAATAAACGACAGTGGTTAGAGAGAGTAATGTGAATGCAACTAGTGCATCTAGTTGAGGTCTGCCACTGAAGACAACGCTGCACTGAAGCAGGATCAATTTTGTACATCTTATGAAAGAACATACTGCGGGAAAGATTTGGAAGCATTCATAATATTTGGTCTATCCATTTTACTTTATCTGCCCTTGGATGCATTTGTGGTTCTGTATTTGCTGCATACTTTGATCATTGGTCTCTGTTTTTCCATCAAGTCAACAAGTACTACTTTAGACATGTTCTATTGTAATTTTGGAGCATATTATTTCAAGAAGTCTAAAGATGATTGAATTTTATGAATTAACATTTAGTCGCATTTGCCATGTAAATCCTCCTACTGTACCTAGAAGGAACTAAATTATAGCATTTTGTTACTGTTTGTCTAAAAATATAACATTTAAAACAATAAACATGCATTCTGGACCTATATTTATGTACAATTATTTGTGTTAGCTTGTTTACTGTGTAGTTCCACATTACCAAAGCCTTCAACACATCCATAACTATACTATTATACGTCAGTAATGGCACGCCATGTTCGTAACAGTAAAGATGATCTTGGACAATGAACGAACGTGTAGAATTGGGGAACCAAAACCACAACAAATTCATTCTTTTCCTCAAGTTCCGCTTCTCTACCTTTACCACTTTTGGTTTGATGTTCATTTACCTATGTTTCATATATAATACATCAATGGTTAAATTTCTGTTTTCCCTTCCTGCTTTCCCATTGTTTAAGTTTTAGCCCTACCCCACCGTCTCTCTCCCTCTCTCCCTCGCAGAACACATTCAGACCTGTTGGTTGGGGTGACACAGTTGGTTAGGCGCTGGCCTACTGATCCCAAAGCTGCAGATTCAAATCCGGCTGTCAGTAGATTTACTGACATGATCCGGCAATTGACAGTGTCGTTAACAAATTAAATATTTTTCTTTTTTTGCAGACCTACATTTACACCAACAAACACCAATGCCTCCGGCGGGGCTCGAACCCGCAGTCCTCCAAGCGATGTATCACCAAATTGAACACTTTAGCTACTATGGCAATGGGATTAGCAGGTATTAATCCTTAGCACCTATGAAAATCTGCGACAAGCAATTTGACTCAACCAGGATTTGAAACCTAGTTCATAATTACTATATTTCCATGGGACATTGAATCGACGAGTTCAATCCCATTCTCAATGTGATGCGCGTTTATATGTTGAATTAAATCCGGAATGAGATCGATTTGTATACGTAAGACTCAACCGTAAATACTTCAAGCATTTACGTTGGTCATTTGGTTTATGTTGGCGAACCTGTAAAAAATGTTTTCTGCCTATTTTAACAAGGTTTTGAGGTTGGTGAATGTTTTTGAGAACATATTTCGAAATTATAGAAACAACAAAAGTGGCCTTGTTGTTGTAGTTTATTACACCACTTTTGCTAAGAAAACAAAATTAGTACAGCAGAAGTTAACATCTTTGGCGGATTCAAATCGAGTTGAATCCGGTAGGTGTTTCCAAGCAACACAATCTCGATCTGACCCCACTAATAAGAGAATCGGATCCAAAGATACAGTTCAAACTGAATTCGCGTTTCCATGCAGTATACAATCCGGAATGAGAACTCAAATCGATTTGAATTCCCCATGGAAACAGAGTAAAGCGGAAAGAAATTTATTTCCCTAACACTATGCATATATCTGTTTTACATGTGCATAACATAATCGAATATTTAAAATAAAAATAACCTAGCGAAACAGCTCTTCGCGGGATAAGGCGAACATTTAATCAGGTTAAAACATTTCTAATTTTTTGGGACACTGATACAGATACATTTTTGGTTAAAATTAGGAGCTTTATTACTAAAGAGGACAATTCTTGTGCTGTTTCCAAAATGTAATAACATTAAGTGTAAGACAAGTTAATGTTTTTGTTAACGATGAGCGATGTGCTGTCAAGAGCTCGAGACCGTCAAGTGGAAACAGGAACTAAATAAGGACCACATGTCATTTACGTCTATACCATAAAAACAAGCCACGTTCTACCAGCTGCATTTGGGTGCAGCATTCTTCTCCCCTCATTTACCCACGTGTTGATATCCGGTATTGAGTCATGCACCTACCATATCTGGACGACTGGTTGATACACAACATTCCCAAAACTAATTTATTGCCACCATGAGGACATTTAAAAGCAGCAGTAGGTCAGTGAAAATAGAACGCGCCTACTGATCAACAAGCCTGGATTGTAAAGCTTTATGTAATAGCACGAGTTCAATGAACTTTAGATATGTTTTATTCATGGCTGGTACAATCGCTTTCATTTGTTTCTGTGCGTCTCGAACGTGGTTTGTCAGTTTCCCCCTGTGTTTTACCACCGTTTTTCTGTTTTCACCTCTCAACACGAGCACCTATGTCTAGAAGGCGATTCGAACCTGCGGTCCACCACACCAATGACAAATGCTCTAGCAACCATGACCACGAGGACCGGTATTGGTCAAGAGCTGAATATGACACCAAACTGAGCGCCATATTCCCAATATCTAGCTGACATTTACACGTCAATTTCTAATCAAAAGAGCCAATAGCAAATGCTCTTCAAACGTCTACATAATTATGTTTATTACTTTCTCTACTCCCCGCCTCCTTAGCGTGGTGGAAGCGTGTCTATCTCACTTCCAAGAGGTCGCGAGTTCGAATCTCGCTTAGGGCGAGTTATCAGCAAAAGGTTTTTTTCCGAAGTTTTCCCTTATCCTGAGAAGACGAATGTCGGGTAACTTAAAGCTCTATGGACCTCTGGGTCATTTGAGCATCATTTCACCCATTTCATTCATTCACCGTCCGATATGACATTACGTTGGAGGACGTGCGTGTGCATGTGTCTAATGTTCTGGAGCTAAAATCATTCTTCGTCTGGCTTCCCAATATTTGGAGGTTACATCTTCTTGGATCTTTAGACCTTTACTTATAGATGGTTTTTATCCATATTCTCTTCCTTTGGTGGACAAGATACATAGGGGAGAGGTTACTAATCCTATTTTGTAGAGAAGTTTACCGAGACAATCATGGCCTATGAGAAGAAAAATAGCGACAGTTGATTTTCTTGGAGAGTTTGGGATTGAACGGGTTTTTTTTCCCTTCTTCCATTTCTTGCCAGTTGAAGCTTTCAAAAAAGATAATGTAGATCTCGTTAAAACAGTTTATTTTTTGGGCAGTTAATCATTTCGGAAGTATTCCTTGTTTGTCTGAATTTTCCACTTTTCTCAAACGGGAAGTAATTAATTTTATCTCTTGACTATGCAAAGATAACGATTTCTTAGCCATCACACAGCAACCAGCTTTAAAAGATTTGGCTATCGCTTAAAGCCTACCGATTCCCATATGCACCTTCAAGAAAATTAGCAGTAAGATAATTTCTGCAAATGTTTATAAGTAATGCCACGAGTGACTGTCAATTTATGTAGAGAATTTGACTATTACGAGTTGTATTTGTTAAGTTTGACTATTTCACGAATTAAAGGATGATATAACCAATGAAATGTTATTTAAATGTACTGTAATTACTAACTTCTTAAAATAAATATTTAGTAATACATACAGCGGCATCTATTGGCACGGCCTATTATGTTATATTGATGCTCCAATTTTTTTAACATGTTAGTAATGTCAGAAGTTGGAGTGTCTACTGTTAATTTATAATTTCATGCGATACAAAATTTGTCAAACTGATTCCAAACATACAGGCTGTGTTCTGAGATTTCCCTCTTCGAATTTGTTTCATCTATTTCAGCACCGAAGCGAGAGTCAGCCATATTTGACATTTGAATAGCGGCTCTAGTGCAAATTACTTAGCTGTTGCGCATCTGTTAGCACAGTGCTGCTGAATTCTCTAACCTGATAACATAAGAAAAGCAGAGGAGGTGATAATGAAATGTAATTTTTTTTTCGCGAAGGACGACTGACTGGTTGAAATTTGAAATTGTTATAAACATGATTGGTTGACTTCAACCAATTCACGTACGAGTGGAATAGCCTCTATTACCATTAAATAGAGGAATGCGCGTTTGTACAAGTGTAGAGAAAGTCATGTGAGTGCAATATCTAAGATTCTTCTTTTTTTTTTTTTTATCTACACTACTCTTCCGAAATTTGTGACCTTCCCTTGACAGTTACGTCGCCTTCCGCAGATTGCACTTTTCAAAGTTTACTTTTTCTTAGCATTCAAGTAGGCAAGTAACTTCTTTCTGTATTGCGAAATCCTGAGAGATGAGGCGCTTTTCCTCTTATGAGGAACTACAAGAAAGTATGCGGGAACATCTGGCTTGCTCAGGTCGATATTTTGTAGTGCTCACACCAACGGCATATTACAACATTCCGTTATACGTATCTCAGCATTCCTCTGCGCGCTTAACTGATTTTGCTTATCAGGCTTTCCAATACAAAATCCGAACGGTCATCATCGCACGGCTAGTTCTTAATATTAAGCTATTATTGCAAGCTAAGGTACTCAGGGTATTTAGTGCACCTTAAGAAGCGCGTTGTTAAGCAAGATTAGTAACGGAATTACAAACGAGTTCACATCCAAGCAAAATATTGGGACACGTGAAATAGCTTGGATTGGGTACAAAAGAAAGTGTAAATTCTAAGATGTTTAAAGAGCATATCCGGAAGTTAACATGGTAGGTGCAAGGGGAATATGGGCTTACGGTAGGCTTTGAGCGATAGTCAAATCTTTTAAAGCTTTGACATTCAGCTCTCTTTGCACGGCTAAGATGTAAAAAAAAAAAAAAAAAACTAATAACGATCCTCCATTTGATGAAACTTTAAGTGTCCTAAAACTCACACAAATAAGGAATATCTCCTAATGGTTCACTCTAAAAAGAGGACATAAATTGTGTGTTTTAGCAAGATCTACATTTTTTTTTTAACAGTAAGATTTGGCCGCTTGCGGTTTACCGGTTATGCAGTCATCAAGAGTAAATACAGCTAGACATTCAAAATACACATTTTGTTTGCCATAAAAATATCTCAAACATATGGCATTTTAATCAAAATGATAAAGCCACTTTCAAGAAAATAAAAATTTTCGAAAAATGTTCTATGTAAAGAGTAGCTTAGGGTGGAGAAATTTTCTTCAAAATCTTCGTGTCGCATCCTTGAAAGACATTAAACTTAAATATCAACTTTAGTTTTTAAGCGACATTTCGCTTTTGAGTTATGCTGTTCACAGACAGACACATGCTTTTCTCTCTCTCTCTCTCTCTCTCTCTCTCTCTCTCTCTCTCTCTCTCTCTCTCTCTCTCTCTCTCTCTCTCTCTCTCTCTCTCTCCTCTTTATTATTATTATTATTATTATTATTATTATTATTATTATTATTATTATTATTATTATTATTATTATTATTATTATTATTATTATTATTATTATTATTATTATTATTATTATTATTATTATTATTATTATTATTATTATTATTATTATTTAGGCGGCCTCAAAACATATTTCCGGTGAAATCTCTCGACATCGAATTTTTGGTTAGAATGCAACACTTTCTCTACTTACTATACGTAGTAGAGAAAGTAAAAATATGACAAAAGTACGAACATTTAAGAGAAAAGTATGACTATATAATATGAAAACTGACAAGAAAATGACAAAAACGTTTAAAAAGACAAAATATTACTTTACGCCATGAGAATGGCGTAATTTTAATCACCATTGATAAAGTCGTGCTTTGCTTACATTTTTCATGGAAAAAACCACAAACAAAAATTATGACATGTCAAACATCCGGGCCTTGCATATCACCAACCACTGTTTTAAATATACACATTTATAAAATAATTATTATTCCCAAAATACTGAGCCAGCAAGTATTTTACAATTATCTCGTCTTCAAGGTCTCAGTAATTTTAAATTCTAACACTGTAGTTATTGGGTTATTTTTATAAATTCTTGCAAAATACCTGTATCTTGAGGAAAGAAGGCATTTGTGCACTTCGTACTGCATGACAAGCGCAGGCAAGAATTATATCTTCTCGGAAACAAACTTCTTTTAGTTTAAATTAGTTTTTAATTCACTTCAGAAAAGTTAATCCTTCAAAATAATCTATCTCTTTACTTGATGTGCTAATAATTGTCATGTTGGCTGCGGAAGGCTTTCTCTCTCTCTGCAATGTGTATGTTCAAGTAATGAATTCAAAATCGATACAACTTTTCTGAGATGGTAATAGAATTAAAATTTTGTTGCACGTTTAACATTATATAGATATCTACATGTTCCTTACGCTTTACACCTTCCCCAACACTGTAAACCACAATAAAATAAGTTGACTACAGAGCAGAAAAAGTTTATTTCATGCACAGAATAATATTGAAGTACTGGTAAAGCTCCCTAAATATTCTTCCTATCAAAATTTCGTAAATAACGGAACTTATCAGAAAAGTATGCATAGAGCTTGTGTTGAGCATTTCCCTACAGAACTCGTAAAAAGAGAGAGATATTAGATTTTTTACAACATATTTTAAACCTGGTTATTATATAATTTGATTTTCCCCCTTCGGGAAAATTAGTTACGATGTCAATGATTTTCTGCGTCATTGTAACCAGTTATTCCTTAGCATAGGTTATTACCCAAACAGAAAACTACTACGAACTTTTTTGTTAGTTTTATTTTTAGTGTAATATATAGTATGCCATGTGTTTACAAGTTAGCTTCTCCAGAGTTGAGTACTAAAATACACTCCATTGATCAAAAGCAAAATATTAGACTTGTTATAGCAGTTAAGCTTATGTCTCCCACCATGCTAAACATATTTACCTGTGATGGCAGGGCGAGCCTTTGAACTCGGCCCCGAAGAGGTCGTGGCAGTCGCCACCTGGAGGCTGCTTCATGGTCCTGTGAACAGCCGGTCGCCAGTTGAGAAATTTGCCCAAATTCACATTCCAGTTTCTCATACAACCAAATGAATGTAAAACAACACCGAATTACAAGAATGCTGGTCTGATGGGCATGAAGCGGAACGATGAAGAATTGCCGCAACCTCGATCATATGAACCTCACCTCCAAACTCTCATGAAGAAAAGGGATCTGATAGACACTGCCTTGATGCATGAAGAACTGCTCTTGTCCTGATCAAATTGCTTGCTTTTAAGCCACATATCCACCAAAATTCGCTTGAATTTAATCCAGATATCTACCAAAGCAGAACCTTCCTAAGAAGTCAGCAGTAGACCAGAAACATCCCACCTTAAGCTACTTCGCTGTGCACAAACAAGATTTGCTATTCCTGCCTTAATCAAACGATGTTATGAAAGTCCTCAACCTTAACACTAGTACAAATATGAAAATAGAGGAGCTGCAAAATTTTCCAAGACCCCCTCTGTGGTCTGTGGTTACCATGCTATCTTCCAAATCCAGACTGGAGGATGGCAATCTTTCTTTAGACAGGATTATTCCCCACCCTCCCTTCAGTCTGTAAATATAATCGAGAGTGTAAATGTGTGTGAATTTAATGTTTATAAAGAAAACAACAACGAAAATAAATCTAAAGTTACACAAACCGTAAAAGAATGAGTATCATTGCCGAAGAGCAATTGTTCCAAAGAAAATCCGCCCATATGACCTTAGATGGAAGAAAGAGAAGAAAAAAAAAAAAAAAAAAAAAAAAACATTCCACAGGAAATACCAACGGATACTTGGACGAAGGTTGGATTATAGTGAAGTTATAATTCTTTCATCTACGTTTAATTCTCTAATGAAGTTTAATTCAGTCTTTGGGGTGCACGTGAATGAACCAAATACATATTCGTAAATAAACCTGCAAGTAATGTTCTAGATAAATGACTATTTCATGCAAAAATTAACGTCCACTAAGGCTCCAATGTTTTTAGATAACAGCTGCAACACTGCACCCCTGTACATTAGGCTGCCATTGCCACTTGAGCACTCCGCTGGTGTACTATCACCACTTTCATTAGGTTTCCATGGCCTTAAGAGAAGGATATCAATTTCTTCTGCTGAAATTCTATACTTAGTCAGAAGCTGCTCGAATTTATAGTGTCATACATATACTTTCGTACTCGCAAAAGACCTTGCTTGAATTTCAGGTGTCCGAATTGTATGCATCAAACGGCTTGGACGCACCGAAATCGGCAAAATCGTGATGAATTCTCCGAAATTACTGATAATGATAACTAATACAGAGCAACGGGTGGTTTATTAACGCAAACTAAGCAAATAAAACATTCGATTCTTTCTATCTCCGATTTAGGACACCTTTATTAATATTTAAGAGTTAAATATGCCTAACATAGCTACACGATAAAGGATTGATTTTGCGTATCGATAGACTGCTACAAAACGAATGCAGAAACCAAAAACTGAATTCGCAAGCAATGAAAAAAATGCCGTAAGCATGTAGCTAACCACGAGACGGAAATTTCAGGATAAGTCGACACATCTAAACACAAAAATCAAAGAACTAAAGAAAATGTTGACAACTCTTATGACTGAAGCAATGCTACTTCTCCGAGGTGGCACCAATGGAGCGATTCCAATGGAGAAATAATGACCAAGCGAACTAGAATGCGCCATGTCATTGTAGTAACATGTGTTCCAATGGTATCTACACCACTTCCGCGAAGACCTCCTCGAACAGAGGACCCCTAAGAGTGAACATGCACCTGCAACCTTACACCTGAGGAAGAAACCTGAACCGTTCCTTCCTCTATGACGCCCAGCTGCTGCTACTGCTGCTGATGAAAACTGGACAAAGGATGATGGTATACCACGACACCACCCATGGAACAAAACACGACCAAAACAATAAAACACGTGTACAGCCATGATATGGGAGGGCGGGCCCTCGGGATCTCCAAACCTGTCCGAGCATAGCATTTGCGATTGAAAGTGCCTGATGTTACGCTTCTTTTGTGGGAACGAACCTATGATCGTCTCCTTCACTTGACTTGGGTATATCGTGGAAAACAGTTGAAAACGCATTTTAGTCAAACAGCAAAACTACGCAATGAGTGCCCATTGTTTTACAGATGCCTTCATATACTCCTGGCATCCCATGAATGTTGAAAGTTGCTAATTTCATTATATTTACTTATTTATAACATGGTGGTCCAACTTTTAGTAATATTCTACCCGAAGCAATGCTGAAGAGAAATTCAGCTTGCAAAGTTGAAGTATACCAACCTCTTCGAGCTGGCTATTTTGGACAAAGAGATCTGTGTCCCACATGAGCAACATTGAAATTATTAGCATCGTCATTATGACCTACTTTCATCATCGTAAAATGCGTAAGCTCTTCATATAGCCTATTTAAAGTAGATTATATAGTTTTTAAAACAATGCTGTATTAAGGAACTGATTACTAACACAGCAGAACCAAATGTCCAATAAATCGCAATAGAACCGATGATGCAGTGGAAAGTGTAATGACATTTCGTATGAAAATTACACATCCAACGGGTAATTTTCTGCCATCATCAGTGGATATACGACTGTTTAATATTCACTATAAGATCAGAATGTCTCGTCATCCAGCAGTGTCAAAAGAGCACAAATGACTGAGTATATGCACAAGCATGAGAACGCCATGGAAATCAACTGTACTGCAAATTGCTGAGCTATGTTTGCTTCTGTGTGTACAGGTGCCTTGTGGTTAGCACTTCCCTAAAGGAATCTGGATTCGTCTGATTTCAAAACGTGTTGCAGAAAACTACCATTGAGGAGCTGTAGGTATCTATCTCAGAGGACAATGCCCGAATGTGCGGAAAGGAAGCTATAGATCCACCAGAGAAAGTGACAAACTTGTAACAATCTTCCTTACAGCTGAAGACTGAAGCGTAATAAACGCCTTTAAAGATTTTCTGTTCCAGCATAAAACCTTGGAGCTATTGCAAATAACGGAGTTCACTTCTAAATTACAGGCGATACACCGGGGATACTTCAGTGCCTTGAAATTAAGACTAATCTCGGAAATCAGCTTGGTTTCCTGACAATTTTAAACAATGTAGAACAATTTCTGTGCGGTGAGCTGAAAGACGTTAAAGGGTCGACGATCCCAACCTTGTAACGTTCGGCAGATGCCACACCTTCTGTAATTACAACAACGGTGTATTTTTCCCCGAGAGATTATGAATGGCAAACTGTAGCAGCTATTGACCCAACTGCCACGTTCCAGGTAATAGCGATAAGAGGTACTATCGCCAATAGATAAGTTCGGCACACTATAATGTGCTTTTGTTCTCAAGCTGGAAACTACTAGTTATAATTTGTTCCTCGTTCCTAAAAGTAGACAATCCCGCTCTGAAGGCGCACTAAGCATAGGCTATAATAAATTCATCAGATTTAATTTCGGTCTCTACTCTTTTATTAGCATTCCGTGGTCGGTATTACAAAATTGCACCTTTAGGCAATTATTTCTTATTAAATGATAATATTTAAGTTTACGTGCCTGTACATTTTGACGAAGCAATCGCATTTAAGCACAATTAAATACTATTGCCCTTGACGGGAGTCAAACTTGCAGCATCGAGCACAAAGTCATCGATACCTATAGACTGACATTTTGAAGTTACAACGAAATCATGAATATTATCTAATTTTCTGTCACAAAAATCCCCCTCTAATTTTTAGTAACATAATTATTCCATTGTGTGTCATGCTACCCTTCAACTTAATACAAACGCAAACTTTCGAATTAATTTTGCTCAAATTTACGTATGCCCAGATACATTTTTAACAGAAACTATAAAAAGCTAACTGACACATCCTGTAAACATTTGCCACAAATGGCAATACAAAATTTGACATCTTGTGCCAAAATCAAGAGTATAATGTATTATAAACGAGTTCCCATATAAACACTATCTCCTAGTTAAGATTTCGTCCAGTCTTGTTCAAACTATTCTCACAAACGTCCATTCTTCTGTTCACATAGTTGCACCTAGGTCTCGTCTTATTAGGGAAGGTCAGATCGCCAAATGGTATTTATCTGCACTATTTCATAAATAAAATACGAATTTAAATATTATATCGCAAAGATTTGGCCACACAATGTTGATTTATATAACAAGTAGCCTAAGATACATTCATTTCGATTAGTTCGGCTTACTCAGCACTGCCAACTAAGGAAACTGAAACCCAACAATTACATGCATTTTGATCTTCTCTCGTCATAACAGAAAACCAGTTTATAATAGCAAATAAATCTCACTTTATTTGTATCATTAACAGTCTTTCTTCTAAAAAATGCGTTATTAAAAGAATAGTTATTAAAAATGGAGCGCTGTTTTGATTGTTAATCGGTTGTAATGTGTAATAATTGTTTTTCAGCAATTTATGGGATAAAGTTGGCGACGCTGACAAAACAAAAGAATGACCAGGTGATAATTCGTATATGATAATTGAACGTCTGTGTATGAACTAGTCCTAACTATAAATAACAAGTACCACGCAGCATTAAATGAAATCGATAGGGATGCGGCTCTACACCACGCCGACAACTCGAGCAAACGCTATGGTTCATTAAACCGTCAGCTGGGGTGAGACGTTAAGCGGTCATAAAGATCCTGACAAGGAACGAGAGTTCAACACAGGAAAACCATAACTCATTAAGATACAGCGGCCTCTTCTCTGCACAGAGAACAAACGTTCCACGCAAACCACAACTATCTACGGACGTTGGCAAACAAGAGAAAGCCGACATGCTGTCAGAGAGGAGCGCAGGATGAAAATGTGACTTGGTTTGAGAATGAAACTCAAGTAATTAGTGATCAAAACCGGATTCAGCGCCGATAATGCATGCTGGAATGGTCGTTTTTGTTTTTCACGAAACAGGTTTCCTTGTGCGACGTAGTTACACATGGCAAATTAATGAGATGAGTGTCAGGTTTTCAAGTAAAGCGAATTACTTAAGACAGATTAACAGTCGGAAGTGAGGGCACTTTGAGCTCTAGTTATCAACAGCAAGGAACCCTACTTACGAGCTTGCAAAATTAAAGCGTATTGCACCGAAAGTTATGCTATTACATACATTTTTAATTCAACTATGGCAGATACAAAATTTAAATGGCGACTGATACCTGACCATTATCATTCTCTTTCCTGAAAATAAATGATGTGGGCGCAAATGACGTTTATATCACTGCGCCGCAAGGCGTGGCGAGCCTCTTGTTGGATGTGTTGAGCCACCCTCCATTAAATTTTGTGTCAGTCATAGTCTACGAATTACTCCTGCAAGTTTTGAGTACACACTTTGCGGTTAGTTTCCATAAGTGTCAAGAAAAGTTGATCAAATTGTTTATTAACAACGCTGTCAATTGCCAAGATCAATTGCCACTGTTGTGCCAGAATTTCGTCTCGGGGAGTTCTTTTACATGCCAGTAAATCTAGGGACATGGCTATCGCTTTTAAACACACTTAAAACCCATCGAGCTGGTTTGAACTCGCGACCTTTGGATCAGTAGACCACCGCCCAATTAACTGCCATCAGACCGACGATAAGTTGATCGAATTGGGAAACATAGCTCTGAAGAAGTCCAAATAAGTATTTTAAAGAAATATAATTATTATAGTTTTCGCCATGCTATATTTTATATTTCAATTAAAAAATTTAAGTTTGCACCCCCCTCCCAAATCCATTTTGTATTTGGAATGGGGGAGGAGGAATCCCCCAAAAAATTCACTTTGTGCCCTTGGAAGACCATTTTTTATGGAAACGAGGGTGACGAACATGAGTGTTGTTCAGGGAAAGACATTCAACCTAAACTGACGACCACTAAGGAAGGGAAGAGGCTGACATTTGCCACCTACGCTACATTTGCTGTCCGCCCCCGACTCCCGTTTTTCCTGAAAAAAGTGCACATTTGCCTTCAGGATGCCTCCGATGAGATCTTGTTATTGCCATTTTGCTAATGGAGAAAGAGGATGAAAAGCGATTGCGATTTGCTACAAGTTGATGATGAGATTTCATTCACAAAATCTGATTAACCCGCTCGTAACTAACTACACTAATTTAATTTTAACGGTATCAAGAGGATTCAAATTTGAACGGCGTCTTGCTTACCACCTAGACTTGATGACCTTGAAATAACTGAATCCTTATTGGAAGGCAGTTGATCGTTCTGCCTACATGTATGAGTTCAGCGTGGGAAAAAGCCAAGAATCATTCGGTGCAAGGTCAGAACAGCAAGGACCTTTACTGCTGGTAAAAGTTCTACAATTTCAGTGCCAAAATATTTACTAACAACTACTAACAAGTCAGATACCTACATACAGAATGCCCTTGTGTGCTGCTGCCTATTATGAACGTGTTTCTTTATTATTCGTGAGAGAAGTAGGCGGGTCCTAAGAATGGAGTACCTCAGGCAGTGTGGAGAAAACGTTTCGCCTCTAACAAGAAATGCATACAGATTTGTGATCTGAACGCTTCTATGTCAACACTGATCTGCATGTGTTCCATGGCCTCCTTGTGCAGTGGCTTCATACGGAGTGCCATCGAGGCACGCTTTGCATCGGGAGTCAAACGTTTAGGAGCCGCTGCATAGCACTCTTATGAAACTTTCAATCTAGAATTCTTATATTTTACGTTTCCTTAAGGAATAAAGTATGTGTATAACGGACAGTTTGAGAGAAGGCAATTTGAATGGAAATAAACAGGTCATTCAATTCTGAAGTGAGTTAAATCTGTTACAATTATTTGAATCAATCAAAACCGAGCAACACAAAAAAGTTTTCACCAACAATTTCTTTTCAGTTGAGAAAAAACCTTACGCTAATAGTCACAACTTCCTCTTTTCAGCTCTTACCACTGTGTTGTAGGTTGTATTTCTAATTATTTGCGATCATTCCAGCAAAGCAATGGTTCTACTTGGGAACACACGTTTTGCTACATCCAAATAACTGAGAAAAGTTACGTAAAAAGTAGATATTACCTATCAGCTCAGAAAAAGAAAACCCTAGAAAGTTTAAATGTACAACTCAGAATATTACGAAAATAATTGGTACTACAAAACACTTTGCGTAAATGTTAAAATTTTACGTGGTTTAAGCTTTACTTTACCATACCTCGATTCGATTGTTGATCCTAAACACGCATTTAAGATCCTCGAATTAAAAAAAAAAAGGAGGGGGGGGGGGGTTCGTGAAACTGTGTGAACAGAAAAACTCAAAAATAGACCCACCTTTGTAAGTACTTACTATCTCACATTCGAATTTCGGTTAGAGTTGAGTTATTTGGATAAGTTTTTGTTTTCCTTTTCCCTTCGTTTGCTTTCTTCCGAGAGGTTTCTCTTGCCTGCAACTAAGACCTAGAGACCCCGAGCCCATTTGAGCATTATTTCAACCATTTCGTTTATTCGCCGCACGACATGTATGGTCTACCCTGTTAACGAACGTTACAAAGCAAGCCAAATATGTATGTTACATCTTGACAGTCAATTGGACCTTGACCCAACAAGGAGGTAACCTGACTTGACTTTTTATCATACACTAAGAGCTGCAGGCGGAGGTTCTCAAGGAAACTCCTCTACCCAAACCATATTTTACATGGAAAAGGTGAAGCTTCCCCCCTCCCCCCTAAATGTTACAGCTTTTGATCAAAATATTATATTTCAAAGACTTGCATGACTAACAAAATGCACATACTTAATTTTCTGTGAAGTCCTCAGTATTCCCAATGATTTTTGTATTGTAAACCTGGTGTGCCCACACTTGCTATGCTAAACATGTAAACTCATCGAAATATATAATTTTTATAGTATTGGCCTTTTAAAAATATACATCATTATGCATTTACTTTATAGCAGATTGTACTATCACAAACATCCAAGATTTTTACCCAGTGTCGATCGTTAAGACTTAAGATATACGAGCAGTTGTGTTTTCCCAACCAAGTTCACATTTGCTTGTCAAATGTGACTTTGCTTTTGCAAGTTTTTGACATCGTACGGTTCCTCTTCAAATGAAAAAGGGAGGTGTGTTAGGGCAGTCAAATGCACGAACGATAACGCTAAAATCTAGGTTTTAAGACAAGAAAACAAGCCTTTTTTTAAGGGAAGGGGGGCGAGGGTTTAAACCCCACGTTAAATACACCTTGATTACCTAAGCAACAGATCTAACACTGTTTAAACACGACAGAGTATAAACTTCGACACCTTTTATAGTTGGTTTTATAATTTTCAGGAAAATGTGGTTTAGTTATTTTAAAAACACGCACATGATATCCGATTTAGAACATTAACACGACTTTATACTGTACACCTTTACAAACTGTATTACATTTGCGTTAATTTCTAAAAGTGGAGAAAGAGTTGTATGGTTTATAAATACCTGGTTATTGATGGCAGTAGATGTTGCCTCTCTGATAAATAAAACCCTAACATCCCATTCATATACATGCACTAGCCTAGTCGCAGTATCTATGTGATATGGTCAACTACGAATAGAGAAATAGAACAATTTGACGCAGATACAATAGGTTTTCCTATTTTTTAACACCATGGACAACACTCGAACATCCAACGACCAACAGAATACGACACCACATCCAAATTTTAATAAATCGCTAGGTTTCCTGGCGATAGAGGACAAACAGCATTGATATAAACAAAATGAACACAAGCCAAAGCTGTTTTCTCCAAGTGTTGCAATGAGAAAGTAGGCAGTGTCTTTTTCCCTGAATTCTTACCTCTGCTACAGTGTATGTAAACAACTGAAGAGACCAGCATTAACAAACATGCACCAATAGAAAAAACCATCAAACGTAACGTGAAGTAACGTCGACACACACCTTGGGGAGCTCATGCCGCAGTCGTTGGTAGCACAACCTTACTCCACGGTGATACAACACTGACTGACCGCCGCACCGACTGTTGCTGACTGACTGGCTGGCTGCTTGCGTGAGAGAGCGGCCGTTGAGAATATCAACGCTGGGCCCTGAGACGAGCCAGTACAGCACAGCGCGTGTGATTCACGGCTAATGAGATGCAAGGCGTGCCGCAATGTCACCGACAGGCTTATTAATCCTACTGAACAATAGCTGGGGAAAATCCTTTCCAAATATAGGCATTTGGTTCTCTCTCGCTCTCCATCGGATGTTTTGGTGGACAGCTTCGGAACCTGTTTCCTAGTTCTTCCGCCTGAGCGCCAATAGTAGAACTTCTATATAGCACACGGTTCACGCTAATCTTAACCAGCGGCCTTACAGACACCTGCGAACTTACTGGAACTATTTCTGCCTCAAGAGACATATATAGTTGACCCCTGTTGCAGAATCATAGGTGATAAGATTACACTAAGTAGTGACTCACAATATCTTGATCAACAATGATGGTGCAAAAGATTTCGAAATCACCAATAAATTAATCCATAGACGTTCAAAATTGTAGCAATAAAATACAAGTTGTGGTGTTTACAAACAATCGTCATCAGGGAAGGCATCAATACAAATTACCAATAACTTCACCAGTAAAAGGAACCAATCTTTCTCTGTTTATGCTCTGCGTATGGAAGGTTTATGGCCCCCCCCCCCTAGAAGTTAAATCAGATAGCTGTCGAGGAGCGGTAAAGCTTGGCTGCGACGTGGCCGAGCGGTTAGACCATTCGCCTCTCACCAAAGCGGTCTGGATTCGGTCCCAGACGACCGCGTGGGATTTGTGATGGACAAGGCGACGCAGGGATTCTCCGAATTTCCCCGCCATCTTATTGCACCGGTATTCCATCTCCATTCCACTATCATCAGTGTCACCGCCTGTGGCGCCGCATATAGTAAAAGTAGGCGCTAAACACTACCAAAAAGACTCGAAGCTTGGTATGAGAGTGAAGGAAGTGGTATGGAATAAAGGCGAAAGAGATGGAAGGAAAGGTGATGATTGAGCAGTGGATAGAAGGGTGAGGGGAAATAGAAAACCCGGGTTCATCTTTATCGAGCATTTTATAGCAGTCACTTTTAAAGGAATGGGTGAGAGCAAGAACAAGATTTCACATCCCCCCCCCCAAAAAAAAAAAAAAAAAAAAAAAAGAATCTGACACCATTTTTTCGTCCTAGTAAAGCTAGAAATGGATATTGATATAATGGGGAAAATTCTCTACTAAACGCACTGTAACAGATATATACAAATTTATTTTACTTTTCTATTTTAATAATGACGTATATTCTTGTGGTCTATTGATGCATAAACAAACCTGGTTTGAAATGAGTAGTTTTGAGGTTTACAACTTCGTTGTCTAAATAATCTTAAAAGAAAGGATTTTTGCCAAAATACTTACTTTTTATTGAATGCAACGTTTCTCTCCCCTAATTATTATTTACCATATTTAAGTTTGAGAATTACATAGCATAACTGCTTTATAAAGAACGTGTTAAGTTTGTACCCCTGAAAATTTCGTTTTAACGTGATCTAAAGAATATTTTCCTCCTTATTCTCACCCATTATTGTGGCTTTAATTTGAGAAAAGCAATGGTGAGATACATTCATTTTATAATTTGCAGATTCTAGGAGCGTTCGGTATAAACAAAATTTCCCTTCTCTCCAAGTGGCGTCGTACTTTACCATCAGACTCGAAGGGGATATTCTTTAAATCTCATATTAGGAGTAAATAAGTATTCACGAAGTAACTGAAAGAGCCTGTCAATGGCATAGCTTTTTGGTATGTTATATTGGTTTCTAGCGCTGATGTTCCATACTAGTACATTTTAAGAACAGTTCTATTTGCTTAGAACCCTCTGTATATGCAATAGGCACCAGGGCAATGCCCTAACCAGCTAAATGACGGAAGTGTTCTGCTCTTGGAGAATATCTGTTGTTATGGTAGTAAGCTTGGTTCTATTTTGGTAGCATGTTCCCTGCTTCAGTTTCCTGTAGATTTTAGCCCCATGTCTCAGGTAAAACAACGAAACTGAGTTAAATTTCACTTCGAAAACCATCTCAATTCTTTTTCTCTCTACAAAAGATTTTCCTGCTAAAAATAAAACCTTAAAAGAAATTATTTGCACCCAAATTCTGTTTAATTTATGCTTGATAACCACAAGAATTAAGGCATACATTTTTCTTGTTCTAATAAAACTGCTATAAATCGTAGATTTTATTTTAATCTTGTACTTTTAAAGAAATTAAAGACACTTCTTGTTTTACCGAGCAAATTTTGTAAATATGCAAGTATACTTGAGCTGTTAGAAACACAAAAGAACTTTCCAACTCTTTCAAAACATGAAAATACTCACTACGATATCTGTTTATTAGTACACTTACTATTTTCGAAGTTTATTGCACAAATTTAAGCATTTTTGCAAACCTAATAAGTAATAACTAAACCAAAATATTGTTGATTATGATGAGAGATGGTTCTATTTCTTTAGGCTAGTTCGTAATTGGTAACAGCGCCTGAAGATTGCCCTCTGCAGCGCGGTAATCAGGTCGCATTATATGTTGCACCCCGGAGGGAAGCTTTTATCTCACCCCTCGGGAATCGAATCTGGGGCCCTCTGTAGCTAGCCAAGAAGGCTAGTCACGCCATACAGGCAGACAAAATGTTTTGTATTCAGCTGGATACAGTGTTATAAATTGGTAAATCTGCAAGCTTCCAGTTGTCCTTAAATGCAGTTTATTTTTGTTTTATAATAGTATATTATGCAACGAGTAGCATAATGGTAGCAATTATGATGCGAGTATAATTTATGAAACGAGCGGTAGCAATTTGATAATATTCATACGAACATCTTAACTACCACTATACTCAATCATGAGTCAAGTTTAAAACATTTATAAAATGTTTTTAATATTCTATGTTGCATGTTATTGTCATCGGTGTCCGACATTTTAATTGTGTATTTGTTATTCGATTGTACATACGAGAATCGTTATTGCGCCTTCAACTGTTATGTTAGTCATGACACAATGATACAGAGAGTATATATGCTATAACCTTTAAAAATTAGACTTTCAAAAAGGAGAAGACAAATTGAATTTATTAGAATGTTATTTACAATATTAACACTAATTATTAAACAGGGTAGCTTTTATTTCATACACGGAAATCGATAGTTTCGCTTTCAGCAGCATGGGAATGTTCGCAGACGGCGGAGTATTGATTGCTACACGCGGATCGTTTGATTGGTGGTTAGCAGTATAGTTACGAACTGGTGCACCTGTGTTTGCTGGACAGCAAGTTATGTAGAGGTGGATATAATGAGGTCCATTACAGTGGCGCATACGCGCTACAATCGACCATAAATTGTTTTTAAAACCCTTTAACAATTAATAATAAAAGAATTGTTACATTTATTGCTTCAGGTAATCCAGAAGAGATTAGGATTGATCAGATAGAGGGAGGAGCCAGTAATGCACCACATGTAGGGCATTGTAAACCCTTTGTGACCTACGTAATCCCTGAGACGAAAAGATGAAGGAGAAACCCGAAGGGCGACCAGATCTGAAAGACGACGTGCGCTAGCTAGGACGGGGTATTTAACGATTCCAGAATTATATTAATTCTGACACCGGCAGGAGTCCCCTAAGAAGGGCTATTAGCCGGTCATTTAAAGCGCCAAGGAGAAATCTATACATAGTACTAAGTCCACCGCAACGCACAAATCGCCGTCGCCTGGACCTAGAAGCCTGAAGCAGATGAAAGCGAATGATGCACAGGACAGACGTGGTAGAAGAGGAAACGCCCCAGGATTCGGCTAGTGACATGTGAAAACAACTGAAGAATCCACGAGAATCAAAACCAAAACCTCCTAAATACAAGCCATCTCGCTCGGCCACTGAAGAGGTGCACTCTTGCCGAAATCCTGTGAAATGTGAGAAAAGCACACATTTGTTAACGGGAGTGGAAGGTTTTCTCGGAGTTAATGTTGGTGTCTCATCTTGTGACATTCCACGAAAGGAGAGAATTGTTATGGAAATGAAACGCTGTCTCTAGGATGTGTCGCAGCTTGAGTTAAACGAGCCGCAAGTGATGAACCACGCCGCTTGTGCCGGCATGTAGAGCACCACCGAGAAAACGTGAATCACTTCCTTTCCGGTTCACTCTTTTGTCAGTCATGCACCGCCCCAACTACGGTACCTTATGTGGCAACTTTTCGGCGTGATGCGTTTGTTTGTATGTTTTTTACTTTCTCTACTGTGCACTTACAGTAAGTAGAGGAAGTATTGTATTCTACCCAGACATCCGACTTCACTGAAAAAAAAATAAATTTACAAAAGTCCTGTGTGTACGCATGAGCATCTTTCTGTGAACAACGTAACTCAAAAACGAAGTCGGTTAAACACCAAACTTGATATTTAAGTTCAATCCTTCCCCATAAAAAGTGTCTTAAACACCCCTGGATTCAAAACTACCATTTTTGGAACAAAAATTTCTTCTCAAAAACGGCTAACGATTTTGACCAAAATACCATATGTTTAAGATATTTTCGTGACAAATCAAGTACTTGTCTTGTATTACATGGGAATAGCTTCTGAAGTTCCCGACTTTTTCATAACTGGTAAAACGTAAGAGATATCTTAATTCACAAAACAATGCAGGTCTCCTTAAAGCATACACTTTATGTCAAATATTCTTTTTGTGGAGTTAACTATTTCCATTACGTTATTGGCTTCAAATATTTATACTTTTCTCAAATGGGAAGTCGCTATCCGCATTTTTCCTCCTGGTCAGGCAAATAGAACGGGATTACATAGCCATCAGGTCTTAAAAGATTTGAGGGTCCCTTAGGACTATTCTACTCCCCTATTCCCACTGTATAGCCACGGAAAAGTGATAGATTGCATCAGGAGAGCAGAAAATTTCTAAGTTCCACGTCATATTGCAGCATAGTTTACACAAGTCGATATTTGCAACATGCAGCTCGGATTATTGATAGTCTCTGTTCCACTCGTATGTTGTCTGTCGGGCACACAAATAAGTAGGCTGTGTCTTGTATCACCTCATGCATTTGTATACTCGCGAATACAGAGACTGTCAAACTCAGCTGCATGTTGGAGATATTGACTTGTGTAAGCTGCGCTGCAACAGAACTCAGAAATATTCTGCTCTCCTAATGCGCTCAATCTTTTTTTCCATGGCTGTACCTACAAGGAAATATGCAAGTGAACCATTTCTACAAATATCTATCTTTATTAACATGAAGTAGATAAAAGAATACACTTTTATAAGAATAGTTTGTACAAGAGTGGGTAGAGAAAGACATGAGTGCAACACATTAGACTTTTTTCTTTTCTTTTCTTTACTTTCTCTTTCACGTACCAAGTAAGTACAGAAGCTACTGTATTCCAGCCAAAAATTTGATAGATATTTTACCCTAGAAACATGTTTTGGGTTTGCTCAATAAAATAATTTTTCAAAGAAAAATGGGTGAAAATTCATTGTGCCCGAGGTGCCTAATGCGAATCCGCTATTTATGATTAAATCTTCAATTCTTAACCTACTGTGTGGGTTTCATTCATATATCCACATCTAAATGTCCGTTTATCTTCATTTGGACAACTAAATCAACACATGGAAATTCATCTGTAGCTACAATGCGCTCAATTCTGAAGGGCTGACTTACACTCAGGCAATAATGTCAATTGTAGCACAACTATGGTGAATTCTTAGTCGGAACCGTATCTTGAGTGCTTCTGGAAGAGCGCATTTCTTGGATAACGGTGAATAACTTGGTATCCATAAGAATAAGGTAACAATGATTAATGACCCAAAGGGAGCCAATTAAATTCAAGATATGTCGAACGGTTGTGCTACGTTGCGTCTTTGTATGCATATACAGATAGGCGTAGATCCGGTGCTGCGTAGCCGATGTTTTTCCTTTTTGCTCTCTTTGTCACGGCCTGGCCTGAGACGCGCCTACATTCTCACGGATGAAGGAAGGTACACACCGTCCAGCTAACTGGAGCAAGTCAATCAGACATTCGGGCCTCGACTCTCAACGAGGCTAACGAACTTAGCGGTTTACCGTCAAAATACCCCATAAAACATAACTGGAAAATTGCAAAATAACGCTCTTCACGAATCGGGAACCTAAGAAGAAAGCAAGACTTACATTTTATAGGCTTTAGGACAATCTGGTCGCCAAACGGTCCCTTGTCCGAGCGATGTTATTGACAATTTCTGCAAGCTTTCATGATTGTTCATGCGACGGTAACTCGGCGGTAGAGCCAGCACGGAAAGCCAAATATACGTGGTTCAAATGCCTATCAAGATACAGTTTTTAAAACCTAATTCAGTCACATAGCCAGAGTGAAAGTAAATAATGCAAATTAACCCCATGTGAATTGCAGTCCAAATTAGAACGATACAACACTGAAATCTTGCTTTACAGACTTACAGTCAAAAATATTCCCCGTTTTTAATTTCATATCGATTTTGTTTTGGTTCCCGTGTTACAGCTTTTAACTGTTTTTGGTTGCTATGCCAAATGTTGCAGCGGATGAAATCTTAAAAATGCCTGTTTTCCTTTAAATATTATTGCCATTTACCCCAACATAGACCATAACATCATGGTGCAAGGCTTTTAAATTTGTTTTAGATAAGAGAAAGCATTTCTTAGAACTATTATGGTATATTATATTGTAAATTGTAATACTTCCGTGCTCCTTCAATGGGGCAATGACAACGTGCGAAAGGGGACTTAGCACCTAGACGGAAAGGCGATCTTTAGTGCCTATGCCCCTGACGGGGCACTCGCCGGGAGGATGGGGAAGGTGAATGAATCCTAAGGTGCACCAGAACGTTGTCAGGATAGAGTAAGTGGCAGAGTCCATACATGTTTCCAGGTCTAAGTACCCCGACGGAGGCCGGTTTAAATCGCCCCCCCCCCTTCGGACTTGTACCATCTCATGGGGACCCGGAAACCAGAGGCTCGCCTTCCGATCCGGGGGAGCAGATTTCCGGAGTACATTTATTCCCCCTGCCGTGCTGCCGCCGCGACGCTCGCCGATGCTTCGAACCCTGAAAAAACCTAACGGAATGAAATGAAATTATGAAATGATAAAATTATTAATGTAACGAAAAGGAGAGATAGGAAATTCGGAGGATATGAAAATCCTTCCCAGCATTCGTCTGGCGACCCGGAGAAACGTACGAAAAAATCCATGGCTCAGGAAGGTCATCCACAGGGATCGAAACCACGTCCTCCCGAATGCGGGCCACAGACGTTACCGCCTGAGCCATGCCACTTGGTAAGCCCCTTCACTGTGTAGGACCTTTCCAATATCTCAATTGTTATAATTTTCACAATATCCATATTAAACTTATAAGCTGGAGTGTAGCGTTCCTCAATATGTTGACAAAACAAATGGTTACAAATCTCTAATTTTGGAATAACAAAACGTTATTCTTGATCCTTACTTACTGTTATGAGAAAGATTAATATGTAGGTTTATCAAAAATGAAAATTGATTTTCAAATTACAGACTGCATGTTTTTGGACGCATTATCAAACCTCATCTCTTTAAGATTTTAACCCAAATTCAGCGATGGATTCGCTTAAGATGCGCTGTTCTGAACTAATTTGGAAATTTGCCAGAATGTATGAATCAGACGAGATGAGTTCAACTTTAATTTGGAGTAGTCACGGTAGATCAGAAGTGAAATACCGGTACGGCAAGACGAAAATCCGTCGTAGCATTTATTTTTTTTTTCCAACTCATTAACTTTGCAACCTTAACCCGGACTAGCTCAGTGTGAAAAACATGCCACCCAAAGTATTTAATTTAGTTTTACCTCTACTACAGTATACATAAATGTTTTTTAAGTAGACGCAATGTTCCTGTAGAATTCGGCGTTGGGCAATAGTTACCTAATGAGTCAGGATTCAACTCTTCCGCTTATCTTGTTTTCAAAGTTACTACAGAATACTTAATCATCTAAAGACAATGTCACTAGTGTGAATCATGTCTGTATCTGCGATCTCTGTGACGTAAGTTTGATATCTGCCATGCTCATCTCGGGGGGACTCCTTCCTTCATATACTCTACTATCTCAGCGCCAACTGGTACCCTCGCATGGGTCAGAAGTCTCCAAACTACATTAAAAGTAGCTAGAAAGGCGCTAATCAAAATAACTACCATAATTAATAAGGTGCTTGTATATGTAACATGCCTTTCTCTATTCTTACAAACACTTGTTCCACTATCTACTTCATGTTAATCGAGATAAACATTTAAATTCGCCCCAGTCGACTACTAACATCGTCAGAGAATTAGCCAGTTTTGAAATTCTGTTGATAGCTGACTTCAAAAAAGACTAAAGATCTAGTTATTTTTCGCTCGTGTTGGCAGCACTGGCGTGTCGCAAACTCGATCGTTGACGCTCATGGTTACAACTGCTGCTTAAGTGTCATCTTCTGCAAAAAATAAAACAAGTAATCAATTTTCAATGGTGAGACGTGACCAAGAGCACCAGTAGCGAGCAAGATCCCCCCTGTCCCCCTGCCCCCTGTTTCATCACTCCCTCACGTCCACTTGTCCTCTCGCTCCAAGACTCCGTTAGTGATTCAGATTTAACGATGTGATTGTTCACAGGCATAAAAACATTCCCCAGTGACATGACATTTTCAAGGAAAGTTCCACCCGCTAGCAAGGTTCCTCACTAATTCCAGAAACTGCTTTACAGCTTGGCATGACGCTAACAGCTTAACGCTCTACGTCAGTCATTCTCGTAAATACTTCCTCTCAAAACAGTATTGCTGCATGGGTGAGCACATTTTTCTACAAGCTGCTGGGCTCACTACGGTAACCGAGTTCAACTTTGGCCCGCGGCAATACTGTAAAAGCTATTATTACTTTCTCTGCTACTAAGTAAAGTATTGTATTCCACCTAAAAATTTGATGTCAAGATTTCACTGATAATATAAGTTCTGAATTAAAAAAAAGCATTTTTAGAATAAGGTCCGCGCATGCGTGTGTGTCTCTCAGTTTGTGGACAGCAAACTCAAAAAAGGAAAGTCGGTTAAAAACCAAAGTTGGTATTCAATGTCTTTCAAGGATGCGACGACAATATTTTGAAGAAAATTCCTCGACCCTAAACTACCATTTACATGGAAAATTTTGATTTTCTTTAAAATTCTAACGATTTTGATTAAAATGCCATATATTTGAGATATTTTGATGACAAATGAAATGCATATTTTGAATTTTCTGACTATAGCCTATGTAGTCCTATTTACTCTGGATGACTTGAATAACTCGTAAACCGTAAGAGATAGACAAAATCTTACTGTACAAAAATGTAGATCTCGTTAAAACACACAATTTATGCCCAAAAACATTTTTTTTAGTAGAGTGAACCAACCATTTCGGAGATATTCCTTGATATTTGTATAAGTTTTGGATAGCTTATACTTCGGTCAAATGGAACATGGCTATTCATTTTTTTATATATTAGGCGTGCAAAGAGAACGGAATTTGAAAGCTTTAAAAGGTTTGACTATCGCTCAAAGCCTACTGTATACCCATATTCCCCTTGCACGTACAGGAAAAAGAACAATAAGATAAGTTCTGCAAATGTGTATCTCAACTAACATGAAATATAGGGTAAGAGATTGTAAGAATGATTAGTACAAGAGTAGAGAAAGTCATGTGAGTGCAACACCATATTTTTTTTACTTCCTCCACTACTTACCTAGAAGGCGTTGCTCACAAAATTCTAGGCTTTGAATAACATAAAAACATTAAAACTATCAGAAAAATGTCTTATGTGGATAGGTGTGTTTGAAGAATATAACTCAAAAACGTAAAGCCCTTTAAATACGAAACGATTTAAGCTCAGGGTTTTCCAAGGATACGACCCGTATATTTTCAAGAAATCGTCTCATTCTAAACTACCCTTTACATGGAGAATGTAAATGTTGTTTTAATGGCCTTATATCCATTAAAACACCGCTTATTGGAGCTCTGAAAAAGCTTTCTCCGCTAATGGCGCAGCATACACCAATTTTTGTTATGAAGAGGTACTTCATGAACAATATTAGGTTCTGAGTTTGGGGCCAATTGTTTTCAAGTCAGCAGTTGCCCGTACACATATTAATACAATATCCCCCCTCCCCACTTTTTAGACAATTAACAGAGAATTAACGTCAGAAGCGTGATTTTGCCTTTCTTCCCCAGCAAGACTGCAACAGCTCATACAGTCAATCTTTCTATGGGAATAGCTGAAAGTGTGTTTCAGGACAGAAATATTAGTAGAGATTTGTGGCCCCTTGGTCCCCCGAACTTACTCCCTGCTATTTCTATCTCTGGAGCAACTTAAAACAAAGAGTACAGGACAAACCCACATACCCTGGAAGATTAAAACAAAATATTCGCTAGGAAATTGGCAGCATTTCTCAGCGAGAACTGCGGCGAGTGATGGATGGTTACCTAAAGAGGTGCTAAAAATGTATGGACAACGACAGTGACCAGTTTCAGCATCTCCTTTCATAAAGTTAATAAGTCTTTAAAAGTAGTTTTAAAAATGTATGGTTTCATTCGCGCGTTTCTATGATAGCGACAGACAGCAACGAGCGCCGAGGATGCGCACAGACAAAACACCACGCAACCGGTTCGCAAGTTTTTTGTTCTCCCGTTAGCTTTCGTAAACATCAAGATGGAAATGATTTTGTTCCATATGCAAGCATTAAATGCTGTTATTTAATCAGTAACATCTTTGGAAACATCTCAAGAACTGTCATTTTATTCACTGCAGAAGGGAAGATGTGCTCCAGGTTCAGCCCCAGCGAGCAGAGCTGCAATGTCACGAATTCAGTGTCAATAAAGCATATCAGCGAGAGATTGCGACTCAAGTATTAGAACGAGATAAGTTCAGTTTTAGCGTATATATTTTGGTGATCAATAACCCAACAATTCTCTGACAACTCAAGGAGAGGTACCTAATTAAGTTTATTGCGCAATCTTTTGTTTCGGATGAAGTAGATGAATGTCCAGGTTACATGGCACTGGTAACAAGAAAAGGTCCTCCATAATCCCCAATACCCGAAATGATGCAAAACTTGGATGGAATAAATAGACTTCACACTGCTAATAAATGAAAGGATGTTCCACAAGAGGCAACAGTTGTAAGAACAAACAACTGCATCGGAGAGCAATGACATTACCTTCCTTGTTTCAAGATAAGACTAGAACTTTTCACTCCATCACTCTCTCCTATTACGTCACTTCCACATCCGGTCTCATAACTATATCGCTGTGTGTTCCAAGAGCATAAAGAGAAAAGTGAAGTCACATTTTAAAACCTTTGTACTCAAGGTTATTGCTACCCACCGCATCGCTCATTTTGGTGAACGTTACGGATTTGTGTGTCGTATTCTTATGCAGTGCCTAAGTAAGCAAGGTCATATTTAGCAGGTCCACAAAAGGCCAAGAATGTTGATCCGAGAGTCCCCGTATTGTCGTCATAAGTTAACCGACAGGTGAAGTGGCAGACAAGGTCGACTCTAGAGGCAGATCCCTAGCAGGTCTTGAAAGAGCTTTGAAGACAGAGGTCACATTCAATGCGTTGACAAGTGTAGCAGGGACTAAATGAAAACTTTAGTTCATTAGAATAAAAGTGTGTCATCTTTTTATTCCAACAACTAGGCCATATGCACAGTACTTAGACCTGCCATTGTTGGTACATTTCAAATATGTTATAGTAAAGTAATTAGTAAGGAAATAGTGTATTTGTAATAAATTTATATAGATGTTAAAATTCACCATGGCTATATTTTGGTAGCACTGATGATACATGGAATGAATATGGAGTATCGATGGAGAGAGGCGAATGGTCTAACCACTCAGCGAAGACGCGGCCTTCTCACTATGACTGCAAAATAAATAATATAATCTCTTTGACGATAAACATTAAATCTTGTTGCGAGCATTTAAAATACATCTGATATAATGTGTAGCATGTTACAACTGCATAAATATTGAAGGGACTTAGCAATAAATGTAACCGCTTTTTAGAGAGCACCATATTTTTGCTTTGGCGGTCACATCGCTCTCTCACAACCCCCAGAATGTCTGGAGGACCACACCTGTCGTTGGTTTATGGGTCTCACTGACCTGACTGGGAGAATTATCAAAATAAATTCACCGACCATATCCTCTGATTACCAATCAGAGGACGTATACATGCCATGACAGGTCAGCATGTTAGGGGTTAAGGTTTTATAGAGAAATTAGAGAAATGGAGAGGTTGGAAAAATAAAGACTCCCTAGCCCTCAGGAACCCTAATAGCATCGGGGTCGGAAGAGAACAAGAGTTGACCAAGGTAAGGTCAGATAGAAAAGTTACAGTGAGGAGCAAAACACCAGTAAGTGGAAGTAATGTTCTGCTCAGCTTGGGTACCTTGTGGTTACCATTCACATATCCCCTAGACAGAGACCCCTGAGCATAAAATAATTAATCTACCATTTTATGCAGCTAAAAGATTAGTCAACTCTGAATTCAAAAAAATTATTGAAAAATATTACTATGAAAAATCAAAAAATAAAAGATGGGAACTACCAAACATTCAAACAGTAATTCCTGAGTATCCTCGAAAAACAGTAGTTGCAACCTTCAGGTTGATTACAGGACATGATTGTCTGGCAAAACATTTAAACAGAATTGGGATATATTCTTCACCACTCTGTCCTCTATGTGATCTGCAAGAGGAAATGGATCGAGACCACCTTCAAATATGCCCAGCCACTTCTAGTGCCCCATCCATTAGTGAAAAATATTGGAGAGCAAGAGGATTAATGACTTCATTGTCAGAAATCCAGCATTAGCTAATAACAACATATTACAACTGCACTAGAAAAGCATGCGCCCCTCCCTTCCGTTTGTGAACTAGGCAGCTCTAGGCCGCAAAAGACACGACTGGTCCCGTCATAACGATCCTAATTTACATACTATTCCCAGAGTACGAGTGAAATAAAAAGCTCATCAAAATGGGAGATACTTATTACATAAATGCGTGTTTTGCACACTGATGTAACTACTTGACCCCGTAGCCTGGGAATAGCATAGAGGGGGAGGGGTAAAGATAACTAACCAAACCCGGCAATGATATAGCATGGAACATACCAACTCTATTGGACAGTTGTTCAATCTGACATCATAATGGATTTTCATATATTGCTTTAAGTGAATTCAACATCTGGCTGAACTCGATCAGGACATTATGGTATCTTTGACAAAATTGCTGTTTATACGAAAATAAAAATACAGATATCACCTTCTGCAGTGTGTGGCGGGGTACTGTCTGCTAGGACTGTACTGGCCAGATGGTAAATATCTCAGTCACTGAAGTACTCTCGCAATTATTTTCCAGTGCGATAGCGAACTGCTTAACAACTTCAGCGCCGCATCGTTCATGGCTGGTACTCAAGATCCAGAGACAGCTCCTCGCCCTTCTTTAATCTATTCAATTTGTATGCACTGTCAAAAAAATCTAACGAATGAAGACATCTAGGCCGGACACTCGTCAATGAGTCAATCGTGTCTTTCGTGTCTTTCATCAATAAAAGTGACAGAATTGTCATCCGCTGTCCTCTCTAGTGTAATAGGTTTAATCCCCCACCCCCTTCTCCAACTCAGGCGGGAGGCACGTTTCTGCTACAGACCATAGTTAAGTGTGGTGCTGCTGTAGAGGATAAAGATACTTTAAGGCACATCCCCATACAACAGAGACGCTGAAATATGCTTCGTCTGCAGAGAGGTTGAATGAAGCAAACACTGGACTCATAGAGGTGGGAATTACTATATGTATTTTCAGGATAAGGGTCTAGGGACTGTAACCGGGATTCAAACTCTCATCATTCGGGTTATTACTGAAAAAAACTCTAATTTCGCTGTGGAGGCGAGCCGCAGATAGGCTAACGTGTTGCTTTGATTGATACATGTAATAAAATTGTACAGATTTTTTCTGGTAATTTTTTATTATACCCCTGATGCCACAATAGCGGTAGAACGGGGAAGTTGAACAAGAAAAAATGTGTATAAGCGGGTATCGTGATATCAAGTTTACGTGCGGAGAAGATTAGCCAAATCGATTATAATGATACTTGATATACAAATATCTCAGCTTCCATTAAGTAGGCTATATGCTTCTAAATCCACTACTTTCAAACGGATGCTTTAAATTCTCAAAGTTATTTTCGTGCGAATTTAATCGATCTCTTTTGATACGCATTCCCAGTCAAAATACCATAAGCTGAAAGGATTTTAAAAATTTTTGATATGTCTTCTGGAAGAAGACCGTTTCCCTATTCTGCTCTAGATATCAAAGAAGTATAAAGTATTTGTGCCAGTAGAGGAACTAACTTCAGGTAATGTAAGTAGGTGCAACAAAAGTAACTTCAATGAACATTCTCTTTGTGGATCGAATACATCTCGGCTACAAATATAAAATGCTGAGGATATAAAAGCAAGCCGCTACAAACTGCTCTGAAGAGGCTTTGAAAATTAAGAGAGAGATTGTGAACTGGAATTTCGTCCCCTACCACCCACCATAGTCCAGAGGATTTTATGTCTTCCGTTGACGACGGCATAGACATTCACGAGTCAAAGGGGTCAAGTGTAGACATAAATTCAGAGAGACAGCATGGTTAAAAAAACTGTGACAGGTTTCTGTTCACGAACTGTACATATCATCTCTTATAATCTCTCTTTAGCAGACAAAGCCAGATTTAGAAACCCACTTTGGGCTCGTACGAGCGCCATTTTTCTGATACAAAAGTCTTCTGTGAATATCGGATATTTTAAAGTAAACGGCACTGTATACCGCAAAAGGTATTGTACTCACTTCGTTCCAGAGAGCCTGGGGGGTTTACACAATAGAGTATTTGTGCAGCGTATGCCTTGCATCAATGACGCAATACAGAGACCCGAAACAAGCCCATGCTTTGTCACATTATTTCTTAGTATTCCACTGTTAGCTTCTGCAACAATTTTCTTGGGAACATTAAGGATGCAGGCTAATTTAATACACTTTTCCGTTAATTAACCAGGAAATGATACAAACAGACGCAGCCTGAGGTTTATTTTGACACATTATTTAATGTACAGTACTTCATAAATACGGTAGCAAATAACAGGTAAATTCGTAAGTTGTCAACAGCAATCCCGACTCCACCTTTTTGTTAGACCCATGTGCTGTCATACATTTTAGGAGAAAGTCGCCAAATATGGTATATCATTTACCGTTGTAAACACCAGATAAAATTACTGCAACAAATGAATTTCAAACTGCTATACAGAGTATTTAATGCTTGCTGAGATTCAATAAATGTGTGAAGCTATGCTCCATTAAAAGCGAAGAAACACTTCAATGATTCGAATGGTTTACATGTGAAATTTACATAGAAAGAAAGCTATTTTTTGTTACCCCTCTTGGCAATCTTTATCCCTTAGCGTTTCCTAGGCCCTAAATATTTGTACCCGTTTCATTTAACTATAGATTAGTTACAAATGTTAACGAACGGGACTCTAAGCTTCTTTTGACCTAGTGAATCAAGGAGTGTCGATCTTTCAATCTTTTCGCGCTATATTTAGCACTCTTATTCCTATAAAGATGAACTCATAAATTGCTACAGCTAAACTAGCAAGAGACGAGACACTGTCAAGGGCCGAAAGCAAGCTAATTTTAGTCTCAAGGTATCTGTCTTTTAAGAGAGGTAACCAATACATTTGACTGTGACTTTTAAACCATTAGAGCTAAAAGAATGTCATTTGAGGCAGTGTTTCTCATTATTACAATGAATCGGTGGCACAAATTAAAACCAGCTTGATCTATTAGCTTCAAGCTCCATAATTTAACAGGTAGGGTTGTGGAATTTCTTGCTGGAATTCTTCAATATACCGGTTTATTTCGCCATGCTGAATTTTGGTTGTTATAGCGGGAAAAAATAAATAGCTAAGATTAAAAACTGATGTATTGTGACAACTTGCTTTTCGCGACACTGAATACCTTCATCTTATCTGGCTTTGAGCGCCGCATGTTAACGCTTAGAGTAGCACAATAATACTTATCAAGATTAAGAACTACATTGCGGATATCTCTAAGAACTTTTCGAACTTTTAACTCTAGATGCAGTAGCAGAACCGGGAAAGGCAAATCCACCAAGTACGCCATTCCAAATATTCTGATGATCCGCACTGGGCGATTTTCCTGCGTTATCTAAATATGTCAATGCTGAGTTAACATAGCCGAAGTGTCAGCGATGACTAATGCACGAGAAAATAAACTTATGCTTATGTTCCTAAACCATAAGCTATTTCTACACCACCAATAACAAATCAGCCAAGAGGGGAAATGTCAACTTTAGGATAACAGTATATCACAGACAACCTTTACAGGACTCTATTTCATTCAAATGATTCTGAACAATTGCTATGCTGCTAAAATTAAAAAACATTTCTTGAGTTCCTCAGCAAGTGAAGCGTGGAAAAGTTAAACGTTTGATATTTGTAGCTTTCTAGACATATTATAGAGTGTTCTAAGGAACAGACAGCACGCGAGCTCTGCACAAATTTACAATTTGTTACGTTTAATAATGGAGTTTAAACTCGAGGTTTTCCATATACGGCTTCTTCTTGGTGCTCGAGAGGGTCTATAAATAAATGGCGAATTCCAACAACTCCTGTTAGTTACCACTAACTCAGTTTACAGCCGAACAGGTTCCTAGCAGGTCAGTATCTCCAGGTCAGCGACAAACCTGCTCCCTTCGTGTTTACAAAATAACATCTCAAAACGTTTTAAAAAGAAACCATAAAACTATGAGTATGCCGTGTAGCTTGCATTCTAGAGGAAGTGACTAGTAGAATTATATATTAAACTGAAGTTTAATTAAAATGACATTCCTATATAATCACGGCCGTTTTTAAAAATGTTTATTGGGAATGTTATTCCAGAAGTACCTGCCGCAGATTGTTCAAGAAGGCAAGAAGATTGTAGTTGCATGGCATATTAGGAATCCATAATGAAAAGTTTTAGTTAGGTCTTCTAATCAATAACAACAGAACACAATGAAATAATATTATCATTATCAGAGAGAGATTAGAGTAAAATATCAACGGGAAAATCTAAAGATTTTGAATGTTAGATATCTTAATCTCTTACGCTTTCGATCTTTTTATAACTGTTTTATTCTGACCTTTACCCCTTTGTTTGGTATATGTATGTATATTTTTACTAGTATTTTAATTTTACCACTCCAATCCATTACTCAACACGATTTCTCAACACCTACCAGCAGCTCGAAGAGACAGAAGTTTATAAAGAAAGCATCATTCAGACCTGACAATATAATGAAAGTCCTATCTTTCAATAAGGTCCTTGCCATGTTTCAAGTTATGTAATTGTCATGTTTATGAGTATAACTGTAAAGTACTAATGTACAATAAAATTATCAATTAAAATAAAAAAATAAAAAAGTATTTTAATTTTATATTGCGATTTATCCCCGGCTTTTGCCATAATCGGTTCCATACGGATGCTGAAGACCAGGTACTTGAGTGCCATTAAACCTACATCATCATCATCATCATCATCATCATCATCATCAATGAGAAAGGGGTTTTTGGAATACGTTACGAAGTTTGTCATACAAAATGGCAGCAATATCACCACACTAATTACTTTACTTAATGTAGTATCTCCTTCGACTAAGATCAGAGCGAAATGTGGCAGCAATGTATTAACGGTCACCTTTTGAAGTATTAAATTAACATAATGAACGCGGCGATGAATTTCTTGAACTATTTATAAGGCCTCTGACGAGCTTCATTCATACTATAAGATCTCAAACAGACCAACGATGAACTTCATTTACACTACATCACACCTCTAACGTCATTCATCATATATCATCCCAAAGCAATAGTTACTCTGACGCAACTCTCTTTCTTTGAAACAACATATTATTATATACATATTTAGCATGTAAACTTTTAGGCTCTCGACCTATTTCCACCATTGTAGGCGTACATACTAACATCCTTTCAGAAGTTTCACCATCCTATCATTTGCATACCGTTCTCTCGCATTCGATCGTTGGAACAAATGACCAACGTTTTCACCTCCAGCATCATATTAAAATTCTCAATTCCGAAATATTTGTTGCGCGGCTACAGAACTGGATACCAATTTCCCATGATTCCTCCAAATACGTTTGTTAGACAACACAATTCCTATCTTTGGCATGGTTACCGTCTACACATGTACCAGCAGTAAATTTTAAGTACCTGGCTCCATGAGAATAACTGCCCATCCTAGGCCAGCCCATCCGGATAACTCTCGCAAGGGTGGGGCAACAATGTCCGACCTGGAGTTCCTGCGGTGAAGACGAGGTAGCGTGGATGTTTAATGGCTCGTAAGCTTGTAGGACTTCCTGGGGGATAACGACTGAAATGCTCCTTTATTCCACCATATGTCGCCGACATCTCTCTCTACAGCGAAGCCGGACTAAAAATTGGGTTTATGAAATTGACTGCGTGTTAAATACAATAATATAATAACACCAAGCACTGAAGTAAATCTTTCTGAGACGCGAACTTTAGAAATAAACTAAAATGGTTCATATTCTAATTTGAGCTAAAAACAACGTTGTAATGATGCATCATGGTACCCAATATATACGAATGAGGAGTTCAGATCGAATAAGAACTTTGATCAATGGGTAGCTGGACATTGGTGTCAACACAGACAGCTTTATTGCCAGAAATTACTGCCGCTAGGCTAATTAAAGTATCCTATAGTATGGACATGAAAAGACAGCAATAACTCCATAGCTAACAAATGTAATTTAATTTTAGACAATAAAGCCATTTCATCGGCGGTCACGGATTGATTTACGGCTGATAAGAGCCCCTGGTCTTTTTACAAGGGGATTGGATTAGGTTGGGAAGTTCATTGTTGGGCTGCTTATTCTGGTGAAGTAACAGGTATGACAGTTAAAGTAATCAGAAATGTTTTAACCGCTACAGGACGTCTCTAAAGCTCGCCAATTCACCTGAGACCAATCAGGAGTTCCTCCAGGAGAACAGATTGTTTATTTATTCGTAGTGTTTATGACCACTGCTAACCCTTAAAATATCGAATCTTGAAAAATCAAAACATATCACTATATTAATAATATAATATCAATATTATCATATCAATAAATATCAAACACTTGGTATGCCTTGCACTCGTGACAATTAACATTAGCCTGTATGTAACGGAGGGGGGGGGGGGGCACCTCGACCCACTGCGACCCCGACATGGGTAGGCTGGTAGGAGGGTGTTTAGTAAGATTAATATGTTTACGTCAAGTTGATATAAAGTCTTTAGTTGCTTATTCATCTGTTGCTCATATATTCCGGGCCACCCCCCTCCCCCAGATGAAAGGGATGAGGCGAAGTGAGGCCGACGGCCTTTCACAGAGCGGAGCCAGCGAAGCCCAGAGACGCATAAAAGTTCTAATAGTTCCAGATATTGACACATGGAGCACAACCGAAGTGTGCCCTCTACCTAGGGAGGGGGTGAGGCAATCCTTGCAGCCCGAGCAGCAACTTCCAGGGAGGGCCACGGAAGAGTGTTCCAGTGCGCAAGCAACTATGCCTTCTGTACGCAATCGCCGGAACGAACCGCGCTACCAAAGAAACCTGAAAGATGACATGGGAGGGAAATGAGAAATGAAGGAAAAGATAGGTGAAGAGATTAATGCACCCTAGCATTCGCCTAAGTGACATGGGGAAACCACGGAAAAACCTATGTCAGAATGGGCGGCCACGGGTATCGAACCCGCAACCTCCCGAATGCGGGCTACAGACGTTACCGCCTGAGCCATCCCCGTTAACATTAACGTATTCTATTCCACTAATTCATTTCTTTGCCATACTGAGGATATGACAAGCCCCTGGGAACTTATTTCAGTGCTTTACTTTATTCACCGTATCTATCGCAATATTCTTTGGAATACATTTGCCTTTAGCAGTTCTCCCTCGGCCTCTTGTAATATCAATATCTACGAAAAGTGCTTCCTATTTCCATTTTGGACAGATTCCCAAATGTGGAACCGGTTGCAGATACCGTAAGGTAACCTGCTCCAAATGCACATACATTTCGCTGGTTCCAGCTACTTGAATAGGCTGCTCAAAAAAGGGGAATATATGTTTTTCTCAGCTTGCATGACATAGCCGTCTGCATTAATGGACCGGGACGGCGCCCCGAGGCATGTCCATAATTCATACGACAACTTAGGACAAAACAAAGTGGTGCCAATGGGACATGGCGGCGCCACCGCCGTGTGCCTTAAATGGAGAAACTCTGGCTGCTAAGTAATACCACGCTTTGAAACATTTATTAGCCCACCCAAGTTTTACTTTGATGGTACAGTCGCAGCTGGAGACATCTCTAAGCCCCAGCTGTTTTCCGCTCTGCTTGAAGCGCTGCTGGTAATAGCCACGGTGCACCGTCACGCATCGCCAGCAACAGCAGTCGGTATCACAAATGCAATTATCAAAATTGAACATAAGATGAGACTAAGGTTTTGCAATTCACCGCTATAATTAGTTTAAAAGGATAAACCTTGGTTGAACTCTGTGCTCTAAAGCTATTAATATCGGTTAACAAGGAGCACAGAGGACCTCATTGTCTGCTTATCCCGAAATATATGTCAACGTTGTTACAACATTTTCCATCCATCACAACAAACGGGAAAATAGCGTTGTTTAGCTCTTAAAATTATTGCTGTACTATAAATTCACTCCAGTGATACCAAATCTAATTTGAAGAACCTAAAGAGATTAACATAAAACTTTGCATATAAATTTATGTCCAGCTAAGAAGAACTTATAAAAAACGTATTTCATCAATGTCTGTTTGCAGATTAAAAACCGAAAGTTATGAAACCCATCGCATTAATATTTTTTTCTAGATTAAATGAGTATGTCCACAATGAAAGAGCATTAGACATTTTTGATAAATTTACACACGAAATATATCAGGGCTGGCGAAAAGGCGACTCGCAACCTCACAGTGACTTTCCATGTAGCGTTGTCTCTCTCAGGCACGATTTCCACTGATATTTTATTTACAGTTCGACTTTTCTGCATATGTGTTTGCACAGTTCGCCTAAAATAGACATGGCGTCGAGTTTTCTCCCACCCCGTACTTACACCCACCACTTGCGGCGGTTCTTTCAAATGTGCCCCACGTTGGGCACCACTTGAGGCGGTTCTTTCGAATATGCCCCGTGTTCTGGAGCCATTTGGGGTTGTTCTTTCGACTTTCGACGTTATTTGCACATATACATCATGTTTAGGATCCAAATGAGATGATACTTTCAAGTTGAATGTTGTTTCTGTCTTATGTTGGAGCAAACATGGTACGGGAGAGGTAGGTTTAAATATATTCATTATATATTTTCAACTCATCATTTTTATTTAAATATAGTAGTTTCCTCTCACAATAACAGTAAGTTTATTTAACATACATTCGGATCACGCTAAATAATCACATGACTTATAAAAAGCTGTGAAGGTACATCTATCCATTATGCGAGATAAGTTAAGATTGACTTGTTGGTGAAGCCTAAGTGCTGAGGACTGTGCGAGTTCTTCTGGGAAATGTTCTAATCATGTGTGTACTCTGGTAAATTATTAACTATTCTTAGTTATTATTTTCCATGACTATGAATAAAATATACATTTTTCATATGTGTGTTATGGTTGGCCATGCATATTCTAATGTGATTATTTTAATCTATTTCTTATTTAATTAGACATATACGCAAACCAGTAATAAACAAAGAAGTATAAAAGTTACACTAATTAATAACAAATAACATGTTGGATAACATATAACATTTGGTAATTTCGCTATTTGGTTTCAAACAACTAAGAGTACAGCTGTTTAACTGGGTCGTGGTGTTTGAGCGCATGTAACATCTTGACTAATACATAAAACATATTCACAAAATGTGTAGAAGAGGTTTTTGCTAAGAAAGAATGTCACGGAACACTATCGTGGGAATACAGTAGATATCTGGTACGTCCTTTCCACGCCATTCTCTGGGATTTTACCGGACTTAGCCAAGCTTGCAAATTAGCCGACCTTAATAACGCAGGAAGAAAGTCCTCCTGCGGGGACAGAAGTCGACTATAAAAAGAGTGACAGGGATGACAAGTAAAAGTGGGTTGCTGAACCAGAACGGCGACAATGCGGCGCCCAGGAAGATGATTCCCATAACAGCAAAAACATCAAAGTCGTTTAAGCGGCTGACTTGTTCACGCTCTTAATTAAGACACCTCAATAATGGCCCAGGTGGGAAAGTTTTGAGGAGGCATTTCAGAATTTCAGGAAATGCAATTTGCCGTCTTTCGTATAGATTTTACCCTACTATGTCTCTGCCTCTCATCTGTCTGAGGTGGGTGGAATGATGCTCAAATGAGCCCAGGGTCCATAGAGCTTAAATTTACTCGACTTCAGTATTCTCGGGATAAAGGAAAACCCGAAAAAATGGCTTATCCGAGTAACTCTCCCTAAATGGTGTTGGAATTTGGGACCTCTTGAATAAGGCAGACTCGCTACCTTACATCACAGATGCTGGCAAGTTAGCTACCGAGAGAGTCGAACAATTCCGAACCGACTGCGCGGTGTTTTGCCTATCCGCGTCCTCGGCGCTCGTTGCCGTCTGTCGCTGTCATAGAAATGCGCGGATGAAATCATACAACATTTTAAAAACTACTTTTAAAGGCTAAACGGGTTAAATAAACGGAGATAAAGTAAATCTCGAGTAACCCCTCACCTCCAAAATAGTCAAACTGCTCCATTCTCCCCCCCCTCCCCCTTTATGTTTATATGTCGCGATATTGGTGCTAAAGTTGAGGATACAGTTATATTTCTAGGGTATTTCATTTATACTCTGACATTTACTATGGCTGACACAAAATTTAATGGTGGGTGAGTCAACACAACATCCTTGCGGTGTTGTATTGTTAAAGACGCTATGAAATCACACTGTAAAACCGGTGATATGATTATCATTTACGCCCACAACATTTATTTTCACAACAGAAAAGAGAATATATAATTACTATAGTTTATCTTCTAATATGCTTGCAAGGATGCAACTTTATCCGATAAAACTTCAGCTTGTTACTCAACCATAATGCTATCAGTATGCAGTGATCAAGACTAGAAATCATCATCTCTTCATTTATCAACCATCAGTTTCATTCAACTCTGAAAATTGTTTTAATCAACGCCATTTAAAGTGCCAATTTCTGAATAAACCAAATTCTTGAAGTAAATGTGTCTTGGTGTTTTGATTTTAGCTTATCTTAATTTTGAGGTTAACTATTTTCATTCACATAATTGGTCCCCATACCTAGTGTTCCGTAAACATTCGATTGTTCATTCATTTAGTATGCCAGGATCTCTCAGCTGGCACAATGATTTACTTCTAAACAACACAAAGTAATAGTTTATAAGAGTTAAAGGTTCACTGCAGCTATAAAGATCCAGACTCAGCACGAACAAAACAAATGAGGGAGTTAGGAGTGTACACAGAGATAAAGTAATGCACCAATCGAAGAAAGAAGGGAATCAGAGAACGGAAACGGAAGTGTAAAAGGGTATGTGCTGGTAGGGACACCATGACGAATAAACAACTACTGAGGAACTTCCGTACCTTAAGCGAGATTTCCTATGGGTTAAAACCGCATCACTGGATTCGTTTATTTTTACATGAGCAGTCCCACCCTTTTAGAAAACAGAAGATAATAGAGCTGTCTGTCAACATAACGTGCGTATATATTCAGCGTTATCAACATCAGACTGCTTAGTGACTAAGCAAACTGCCAAGTTGAAAAACTTAGCCAGTCAATTAAATATGGCCAAGGAGGAATGCTTCACTTGGTGAAAATCGGTACTAAAAGCAGTTATCAGAGTTATATTAATATAATACATCGGTAACAATTCACAAAAAATCGGAAACTATTAGTTTTTTTTTTTTTTTATACACTTTCTCTACTATGTATAGTAAGTAGGGGAAGTCACAAAAATCTCATTTCGAGATTTCACCAGAAATATGTTTTGAGGCCCTTGAATTAAAAAATAGAAGCAGTTTTAGCAAAAGGTCCGTGTGTGTGGATGTGTGTGTGTGTGTGTGTGTGTGTGTGTGTGTGTGTGTGTGTGTGTGTGTGTGTGTGTGTGTGTGTGTGTGTGTACAGCATAACTCAAAAATAAAAAAAAAACAGATTGAAAACAAAAGTTGGTGTCAAGGATGCGACACGAAGATTTTGAAGTAAATTTCTCCCACTTAACCTCCCCTTTAGATGGAAAATCTTTAGAAAATTGTAATATTCTCAAAAAGGGTTCTGATTTTGATTACGGGGGGGGGGGGGGGCATATGCATAAGACAGTTTTATGGCAAATTAAATGTACATTTTGAAGTTTCTGGCTATAGCCAATATAGTCCTGCTTAGTCTAAGACTTTTGTATAACTGGTAAACCGTAAGAGATAGACAAAATCTTACTATACAGAAACGTAGAGCTCGTAAGAACACGTAATTTATGTCAAATGGTTGTTCAGTGAACCATTTCGAAAATCTGCCTGGTTATTTGAAAGAATATTGCAATTTTATTTCTCTTAAACTAATTAAAATTTCTTTATATTTTTGTGGTAAGCTCAAATTTAAAAATGAGAGCTATGCGAAAATCATAGTCCAAGGAGTATTTCAATTACCATATTACAAGTGCTTAATTATGATTGAATTAAAATGGATAGCTTAGCAACTGTTTGACATAGCCCGTTAAAATATTGTGTGAAATAAGTTTTCTGTTCTGAGAATGTTAAGAATTTCAAGCAATCGAACAAAAATGTTGATAGTCTTAAATGAATAAACGTTAGAACAGACGAGAGTCTACGATGAAGAAATTTAAAATTGATGTAGAAAACGAAGAATTCCAGTCCTGGTTCAACTGACTTCACTCTAAAACCGGTTTTATTTCGGAAGAATTCGTTAACTGGTCGTAATGCAGAAACAACATTTTTGAAAGTATGATAATGCAATTCCAAGCGAAGTGCTTGCATGACGCCGGGCACGTGTGCAGGCGTGTGTCAGTCGCACGTCAAGGGAACACTGTGTTGGCATAATGAACCCACTCACGTACGGACCATAATGAGCATCTGCCAATACTTCCTGCTTTACTTTCCTGGCAACATACGGTAAACGTGCATGCATTTTTCGCACGTTGTCAAGGCCAATTTCACACCTACACGCTTCAAACAGTAACATAAGCAAACAAAACATAGCATCAATCAGAGGTAATAGTTTATAACGTACAAAATCTTGGTTCTACTTAATCGGCTATTTTAAAGGCTCTTACTACATACGCATCACAAGAAGTGACAGGGTGATGAATAAAATGAAATGATGGTTGGGATTGCAAAATTAGGAAGGAAACATTTTAAGCAAATTTCCCTGCATTTGCCATTTATGAAGACTGAGGAAAACCTGAAAAAAGAGAGAAAAAGAGAAAGAATGAGTGAAAGAGAATGAAAGAGAGAAAGAAAGAGAAACAGAGAAAGAAAGAGAAACAGAGAAAGAAAGAGAAATAGAGGAAGAAAAAGAAAGAGAAATAGAGGAAGAAAAAGAAATAGAGAAAGAGAGAAAGAAAGAAAAAGAAATAGAGAAAGAGAGAGAGAGAAAGAAAGAAAGAGAGAGAGAAAGAAAGAGAAAGAAAGAAAAAAGGAAGGAAAGAAAGACCTATCTGCATTTGAACCGCGTTTCTCCCGGTAACAAATCCGTTCCTAACAATTTCGACCACCCATATAGCAAAGTGTACTATTAAAATAAATATATGTGCAACTAAAACATACTAAGTATTTGGTTACTTTATTTCCTTAGCATTAAACGTTACCAAGAAAACTATGAAATATTGGTCTGGGTGGCTGAGTTAGTTAGGCTTTGACCTACTAATCCCAAGGCCTTCCTTTTTCCCTTTACCTGATTACCCTCCCCTTATGTAGGACTTATACCCCCTAGTGCCTAGGGTCAGATGCCTGACGGGGAGCAGAGGGACCTATGAACGGGACAGAGTGAAGACCTGGAAGCGGGTAGTAAGCCAAGCACCAGGTATGACAGTGAGGCAGAGGATGATATAAACTGCAGGCGAAATTGATGTTTGGAAAGGTGATAATGGAGGAATTGGTGGAACGTGTGACTGGAGAAACCGGAGAACCCGGAGAAAACCCACCCAGACGCCGCTTCGTCCACCACAAATACCACATGCGGGTCCCTGGGATCGAACCCGGGCCACTTAGGTGGTAGGCGAACGCTCTAACCGCTGGTTCAAATTCGGCTTAGACCGATGGTTTTTAAGCGTGATTAAAAGCTCTGTCATGTAAAAGAACTCCTGCAGGACATCAGTGGCGCTGATATGATCCTGAAAATTAACAGGGTCCTTAAAAATAAAACATAGAAAAAGACAAGGAAAACAACGATGTTGATTAAAATGCCATATGTTTAATGCTATCTTGAATGTTCTGGGAATAGCTACTGAAGTCCTTTGAATAGTTGCATAACTATAACTGGTAAACCTACTACACAGAAATGCAGAGCTTGTTAAAGCACACAGTTTAGTCCTCCCTCCCCTGGCGGAGTTAACCACTTTCAAGATATTCCTTGTTATTGGTTTGCATTTTGAAATTCTTTGCTTAAATAAGAAATCATTCGCTGCCGCTGAGAGGCACAAACAATGAATGTTTGGAACGCGATGGAAGGAACTGCTCTGCAACACCGAAGCTACCTACAAAAGCTGCAGTCAATAACCATATTACGAACGGGATCATCTGCATAGGCGGGGAGAATTTAGGACCAATGCCAACTTTCTAGTTATAACGATGTTGCACTGAAGTTGCTCATTTGCTAAGAGGGATTATTGATCCTAGAGGTGGCCTGGATGCTGACCGAATATCGAAACTTCAATATTCTACTGAACATTCATTTTTCAACATACACGAGATTAGCAGGTTCTAATCGAAGTGCACATGTCTCTATATTTCCGGTGGGGCGCTTTTCATGTGTTTGTGGCAGAAAGCGAAACACGGCCATTCTCTCATGCTGGTGAGTTAAAAGTCCTCTGCAATTGTGATGGGTTTCTCAGTAGTCTGAACAAGGTTTTCAATGGCTGAAAGAAATTCTGTAAATACGTTAGTTAGAGAAAGTCCTTATTACTGTATACTTCGAAAGGATTTGTTCTATCGCACAAGTCTAAATTCACCTTCAGAGCCCACAAAATACTCCTCCTCCCCTCTCTTAGGCCCTTTCGAGTGTCGAGTTGCCTCAGGCAACCATGACCATTTCCTATATTTTGTCCTATCCCTAGTTAGTTGTTTAGCTTCCCTCAAAGTCCTTTCTTATTCACTATCTGCTCTACATAATAGTTCCTTCCTATTCTTGGTCGCCCTCACCTTCTTCCAACTCTTAGGCGTCCCATACCTGCTTAGGTTTCCTGCTCTAACCCATTCTATTTGTGTGTCCAAACCATCTTAAACCATTTGTCTCTATTTTTTATTAGTGGTTCTTGATTAAGGATATTTCTTATTTTACAGTTTCTTACCCCTTGCCTTCAGGTTATCCCTATACATTTCCATAAATATTTCATTTCTGTACTTTTAATTCTACTTTCATGTTTGGACAATAGTGTCCAACTTCTCGAATAAAAAAGTGTTGGGAGAGCCAACATAGTTCACTGAGCATATTAAATAACCTTGTGCCATTGTATTCAAGATGATAAAATCTTTCTTTGTCGGTGAATTTTGTGCTTAAAACCACAGACAAGCTTCTTGTTTGAAGTACACCCTTGATGAGGTGAGGTGACATAGTTCTTAAATTCCGAAGATTTCATGCAGTACTTCTGCTTCGTGGGCAAGTCACCTAGTAAAACCTAGAGTTGGAAGTTGTAAGTGTCTGTTTTGAATGACATAAGTTTATTCAGACCTTTTATTTTTCACAAATTAAGTTACTATCTTGTTTCCCCAAAATCCCTAAGGCTGCACGGACTTCTTTTTTAGCACGGAGTTAGCTTAATTGAAGAAGGGTTACACTCGTTCTCCGTTTTTGTTGCACAATACGAGATGTATTAAGTACCAAGCAATCCTTTTCAGAAACATCAACCCGTGTGGTGATCGGGGTTAAACAATAATCCTAACCAGTCCAAGCGTGTCGTAGAAGGCGACTAAAATGGATACCCCGTGCTTGGAAGTTTAACCGAATCACCCTGACTCTGGGGATACAAATAAGAATCCTGATTCTCCAGGTTTGGGTTTGGGCGCTAGGCTAACAATCCAGCATCGGAAAAGATACTTGTTAAAAAAAAATAGAATAAGCCTTGGAATGAAAAGATCATAGGTAAACGGCCCAATGCAAAGGAAACGGAAATGGTTTTTGGAACATGGAACACAAGAACCCTCCTCAAAGCAGGAGCACTTGCCACAATATTAGAAAAAGTAACACAGTAGAGAATGGGAAATTGTACAACACAACACCTAAAGGGAGACCAAAAAATCGATGGGAGGATGCTATTAAGAAGAGATGCTCTACATATACTGAGAGTTCGAATGTGGAGGTGGAAAACAGAAGATCGAGAATGGAGCAAAAATCGAGGGAGGCAAAGACCCAAAAGTCAGTAGTAGTAGTTGTTTTAGAGACGTATGTACTTCTGTATTTAATTTTCACATACATTCCAGAGGGTCTGTTCACAGTTGCCAGAGAAAGCAATTAACAACTTTAAGTATTCTCGAAGAACTCTGAATGGCTTTGCAGAATGAAGAATTATCTCCGGGGCCAATGACTCGAGGAAATTACAGGCAAGGTCTAGGTGAGAGCCTCATGGGCGGTAGGTCGGCGACGACTTTGTTCAGTAAAGTGGCACGCGGAGAGAATAACAAAGCCTCGGGGCACTGAGTGAAGAGGTCGTCAGGCGGGGTCAAACCTCCCAGCATCCATGGGAGGGGGCGGTGTCCACCACATCTGCTCATCCTGCGACAATTCTTCAACTCTCTACTCATGAGTCATCGTACCTCCATGGAGATATTTAAATGTTTCCTTCGTCAACAGTTGTTATCTGATTCTTTTGAGTTATGTGCCAGAAGCGTTTTAGACTCATCAGGGCTGGTATGCTTTAAGTGCACCAAGTTGATGTAATGTCTCATTTATCTCTAACTTCGTGACCAATTTAATAATCATCTGGCATTTCAAACATTTTCAAGACCTCTCTTTCCAATTGGTAACCACCAATGTGTGTAAACACACTGTATTTCCCATGAAAAACAATGTTGCATAGAGTTGTTTCTGCAAATAGACAAATCCCTTAAGAGTCCAAAATGCAATTGATTAAGGTCAATAGATTCCTATACAGCTCAAATACCGTCAATACCGTTTTCCTTGACAACATTTAACCAGGCCTTTCTCCATCCTCGAAACTAGCAACTAATCTAAAACTTAGATCTGAGACGTTTTCTTTCCAAATTCCCTTTCTTAAATTATTTTCATTTTACATATCATCAGTGCCCATCGCCTGTGGTGCTGTGTAGTAAAAACGGGAATCAAACACAATTTAAAAGTGTACTCCGCATGTTCTAGCGAATTGATGGACCAAGCGTTGGTGGGTGCTTCCACAACTTCAGTGTTTCACCAACATTTCACCTATCTTGAAGCCCGAGAACATTTTAGAGTATATAGGTCACCAGGAAATTTTAAGTTCTTACTTCACTATTTAAAAATTAGAATGTGATAAACATGGGATAATGGCACTATCTGTGCAGATATTGTATTAACTGTGTTTTTTTTTTTTTTTTTTTTTTTTTTTTTTTTTTTTGTAAAACTGGATGTTTTCAGTGTGTTCCTTTTTCTTTCATAAAAATACAAAAGTGTTACGTGATCACCGTGACACCCCGCCAGAGAGTTTTGCTCTGGCATTTTGAGGCTTGGGGATTCGGTTTGAATTCTGATGTGGGCATAAGAGTTTAGAGAAAAACCAGAAAGTAGGGAAAAGGTGTAACACTAAAGTTAGGGAAGGGGTATCTTTCTTAAGGCAAAATCCTCTCTTACCCTCAGGCCCTTTATTCGGTTAGCTCGGGTTCAAAGCCCTGTAAGCAAAGCTTTAACATATTCCAATGTGTTTCAAATATGAATAATGTGTAAATTTGGCACAGACGTATTTGTGAAGCATTATACATGATCGAGTAACTGTATGTCAATGTTGTGCAAAATAAACCTCTAAGGAACTGAATATTCACGCAGAATTGCACAATTTTCCCTTGAAGAGGAAAAGGAATGGGGGAGTGGTGTAGGAGCGGTACACATTCGTACAAGAGGCGTACGAAAATTACGGACAACTTATTAACAGACGTATTGGTTACAATACACTTGTTTTAAACATGGACAAAGTCTCTTCTGCTTGACTTATGTGCCAGCGAGCTCGATGCGGGAAGTGCGGAGCTTGTCAGATGCTACTCATTACCAAGTAAACCCAAGAAGAGAGATTTTCATTACGATAGTGACCGGAAGGGTCCCACATATGGGTTGCCCACGCCTTGAGCATACCACAAAAATAACTACTGCAATTGCAGCTCTGACGACCTTGAATTGTCCTAGTACTCGTTCTGTAATGGAAACGCATTCCTCTCGGAATTAGCGATGAAAAAAGGAATATGTTCAAGTACTTCACTTGAATAAAGCTCGCTTGTGGGTGAGTATGAGTGCGTTCAAGACAGAAACCAACGTTAAAGAACCTACACTCAACCAGCTGTTTCTCAAATCAAAGCCCCCGATAAGTTGAAGAGGTTATACAAATGAAAGCAGCAAGTAGTTGTGCGTAATATGTGCTTAACGCCCGATCGCTGCATCCCCCACCTCTGCCCACTCTAGGCGTCACGAGTGGGGGGCAGTACTGGAAAGTGGGACGTGGTCAGCGCCTCGAGCCCACCCGATCGGTTACGCAGCCTTCACAACCTGAGGTCGCTACTTCATCAAGTAGCTCTTCAATTGGCCCCTCCAGTACCTAACAAGGCTGAGTGCACCCCGTGTCAGACCTCCAAGCGGCGGAAAAATCCCCACACGGATACCGGGGATCGAACCTGAGACAGGCGCCCTTACCACTGTGCTGCGGAGGCGGTCAGTTTGTTTAACCATCAAAAATAAATTTAGTGATTTCTAGCTCATTAAAACAGAACTCAAACGCATTAGTGAATACTGATGCAAAAGGGGACCAAAGAAAGAAAAATACTTCAATTATTCACTACCCAATAAAAACTAACCCCGCGGCGCAGCAGGCCTTACCGGGCCAAGGCCTATCAACCGTTCGCTACAACCTCCACCTTTGTTCACCACAGGCGTTATAGATTAGCTAACCATTGCTGCTTCTAAATTTACGTGGTATAGTGTGGTGTGCATCTAGAAAAGTACAACATTACACTGGAGGTCAAAATGTTCTATGAAGTTCAGTATATATTTGCATAGACCTTAATTACTCATACAGCACAGAGAATACATCAGCAAAATGAATTTACATGACAGTAATCGGAAGCCTTGATATAAATATATTTTGGCATACATCTGTAGGACTAGAATAGTCTATTCAGAGAATTTGGGGTGTGTGATACACGATTGAAGAAATACTTATAATAAATATCGGGGCTTTATAAGCAGGATTAGAATGTCTTTTCTTTGGTTCTGTCCTCTGTTTGTTTACGCATGCGAAGTGGTAAAGTTTTCTCCTTGGCTTAGTTTTTTAGGTACAATATACACCTGTAATATTTGGAATAAAATGTGTCAGCAACAACTTAACGACAAAAAATGAAAAACACTTTAATGCTGAAATTAGAAACACTTATGGTTCACCTCGTCAGGCAGAATATTGCTTTTCAGTGGTAAAACGCTTATCGAACTCACTTGAATGGTTCCACCGAGATTAGCCTGAAGACTCTCTTCTCATATTTATTTGCATTAAAAATCATTAGTGACATCAATGCCGAAATTATTAAATCTCGGTGAAATTTGGTCTACGACAAAAAAAAAAGAGGAAGAAAAGAGCCTTTAACAGAATGAAATGAAATCCAATTGCAAGATATACAAACATCGATCATAAAAGAAATAGAATGTATGACACAAATGATAAAGCAAAAGGAAAGAAAACAAGCTGATAACAATGACATATGAAATATTACATTATTATATGCTTTATAAAGCAACAGGAAAGAGGAAGACCTATTAGAAGATGGAATGACCAAAATAGATATATTACAACAGCCAAAAATGTCTGAAACAGGAAGAAAGTAGGACAATAAGAAAAAAATAAAGCAGCGTTTCCAAGAACTGAATTTCTTTCCTTTGATTAAATTATTTAAGAATAATCTTTATAACTATTTTAAATTAGCTGTTTTACATTAATGCTAAGGACAATCACAGTGCTTTTGCTGTCATGTTCCATGGTATAATATGGCAGCTTTAAAACTCATGCGGTCCTTTATGTAGACCTTCATTCATTACTGAGATTATACGTTCATTTCCCCCTCAGTTTTGCAAGCTAGACTTTTGTATTAGGAACAAAGGACCAGTGCAGCTACGGCAGTAGGTATTTCTTAAGAATGCCAACAGAGTGCTCAGCTGGCAAGAGCCCCAGGCGTACAAGCGCCTGCTTGTTCTGCAACCCAACAAGCGTCTACGTGTCGCGGAATTACGTCAGCCTACATTGCAGGCGCCATCAGGTTGCCAAGTGTTGCAAATATAAGGCTTGGAAGTTAAGAATAAATTCTCCTCTTTTCGAATGTTTGAAAACGATACATTAGTAACTTCATTTTAGGTCAGTGCAAGCCAGAAAATTGTAGATTTTTCTTCTCCTATTTGCCTTATTTTGGCGGTTTTTCTTACTAACCGCTTTTACGCCTTTTTTTACCTATAATGTATCTTTTTGCGGTTTCACTTCCTTTGATTACATTTTTACTGCTCCTTCTCAATTCGAACAGGCAATGATGTATACAGATTAACATAACATTTAAAAGGTGTGACTGACAGAAAAAGCATTTCCACTCCAAAAGTTCTTCGCACTGAAGGTTTCATACACCAGAATGTTGTATTTTTTACTTTCTTTACTACGTATAGTAACCAGGGGAAGTATTGTAGTCGATCCAAAATTTCAATATCGAGATTTCACTGGAAATATATGAGGCCCCCTGAATAAAGAGATCTGTGAACAGCATTAACTCAAACACGAAAAGGCGAAACCGAAGTTAATATTTAAGTTTAATATCTTTAAAGAATGCGACACGAAGATTATGAAGAAAATTCCTCCACTCTAAACTGCCCTTTACATGGAAAGTTGTTCGAAAATTTTTATTTTCTCGAAAGTGGCTCTAATGATTTTGATTAAAGTGCAGTATGTTTAAGATATGGCAAATCAAAAAATATATTTTGAATGTTCTGATTATAACCTATGTAGTCCTGTTTACTCTTGATGACTTTTAAATACCTCCGTAAGAGATAAACCAAATCTTACTATGCAAAAAATGTAGATCTCGTTAAAACACACAATTTATCCAAATGAATTTTTTCGTGGAGTGAACCATTTCGTAGATATTTCTTGTTGTTTGTGCGAGTTTTACAGCACATACTTCTCTCAAATGGAAGGTCGTTATTCACGTCCAAAGCCCTTATATAGCGATCAGTTTTAAAACATTTGACTCGCTCAAAGCCTACTGTATTGCCATATTCCCTTTGCACCTACAAGAAAAGCAAACATAATTTCTGCAAATGTTTATCTCGACTAACACGACGATAGAGAAATAAGAATTTGTAAGAATAATTAGTACAAGAGTAGAGAAAGTCATGTGAGTGCAACACGTTTCTTAAACAAAAGTCAGTTACTTTATTTCAAATAATAACATTTGATTGTTGCATGATAAATTAAATGCACTAGTCTCTCAATGTAAGTACTAATGTAAATAAAGAGTTTATAAATAGCACGATTTATGGAGAAATGGCATACGTTCTCTTGTAAAAATTGATTTAATAATTATGCCTAATGTCAAGCATTCTTTAATTAAAACTGAAATCATAAAATATGACTGAATTTGCATTACATATTAGTTCTTTTACCCAGCTATAGGTCTTTTATAATATTTATAGGTCCTTTTACATGTCTTTTAGGGCTACTTATAGCTCTTCAACTTCCGAGTCCTAGTTATGAATATAAAGCAGCTTCGCTATTTAAACCAAATTGCAGTAATGTATCTCTTATATATGTATTTGCATAATAATTGCCTGTATAAGTGCCTCATGCTACGAATTTCAACCTATGCCATGATTAAGTTGATTATACTGCTGCAGCTGAACACCAGAACGTGACATTCATTCTTTACCAGGGCAAGAAAGGCCACTTCATTCAATATGCAACCGTGTTTGCCTTGTACTATGAGAACATATTAACACCTGTTGGCTGCAGCAAGAGCAAAACCGGTACAGGGAGAAGTTTGCACTGCATGCAGCATCTCATAGCATTGCCAAAAATGGTAACGCTTCAATATGACCGCACCTGCTCTATTACATACAGGAGATGAGATCAAATTCATGATGAACCTTCTGTACCCTAAAGGAAAACAAAACGTTCTGCATTCCAACCAGTATATTTACTGGTCTGTTTAAACCTACAGTTAAATCCTTAGCGTTACAAAGTAACCTACTTATGAAACAGTTTATCTGCTTAATGTTGCATGAAGATACTGTCCTATTTGAGATAGTATCAATCATTTGAAACTGTTTCTAAACGCTCAATTAAAGTGATATGCAAATGCAAGAGCTAATGCATGTGTGCGTGCGCATATGATACATATACGATGAAAGATTAGTTTCTTATTTGCCAGCTTGATAAGCTTGACACACACAGCTAAGAGTTTTAGCAACTTTTCTATTTTATTCCAAATTTTTAAGAAAGAAATATAAATTTTTTAAAAATTGTAATCTAGATTGTTTTTCCGATTTGGGAAACAAAATTCTAAACACTATTTATTTTGTTAATATGTCTACTATAATTAATTCAGGAGAATGGCTTTGTCCTTGAACGTGCAATCGCAATGTAAAAATAAATCACACGTGATTGATATCCTGCATAGGTTTTATGTCAAAATTATGGAAAGTTAGGTTAGAATAAAGCACTAATCTTTCATCATGGGCAGCCTCCAGTACAGAGGTGGGGGACGCAGCGGTTGGGCGGTAGCTCTTGGCCCACGTGGGTTGTTGTGTCCGGGGTTATCATTGTAGGCACAATACGTGTATCAGTTTAAAGATTTTACATCTACCATTCTGTACTTTGAATTCTGCACAACCTCACAGAAAACATTAAAACTCCTATACTCTTTGGAGTAGAATGGCACATTGCAGCTCATCTTTTGAAGGAAGGTTTCCTCTACGAACTGTAAGAACTAAATATGGCAGCCTTCGCATGCTCAAGCAATGTGACTTCATCTTTGTAAATATGAGTTTTTACTCCTTTCCTGTGAATGTCATTTTCTGATTTAAATGGTCCGTATTCTCAGAAACTATTTTAAGATAGCCAAGCACAATTTGGATAAAAACAGCACCACAGTACTGTTAATGATGCACTTTGGTATTAACAGGTTTAAAAAAATAGTTGCTGATAAATGCTAATAACCACTTATAATTAAGAAAATGATAATAAACCACCTTAATAACCACATAATTATATAAATGTAGATTATAAAAGTACTCATCCTGTAAAATTTCAGTGTGAGTTTTTAAATAGTTGCTGAGTTGATGAGTCTAGAAATTAGCATACTTAACATCTTACTGTGTTTGTCGATTGCAATATACAAAATAAACGCATATTCTACTCCAAATCTAGCTCCAAAACTGGAAGCACTAGTGTGTCATTCATGAAAGCAATTTTCTCCGGCAAAATGAATAGGCTTGGCTTTAATCTTTCATTTTGGTCGCTAGCCCATTATGTCAAGAAAAAGGAAGGAAATTTAAGTTAGCGGGCAAATAAACCACATCAGCCACAACCATTTAGTGCCAAACGGTAAGCTTCCCTGTGAAAATCAACCTGTAAACCGGAAGGAAACAAGGCTAAGAAAGGGACGTAATAAGTAAAATAGCCCCGGAATGCGGTGGGGTAGCTTCGAGGTTGTGCCTGGAACCCCCCAGTACAAAGGGGTGGTTATGGCGTGCACCAACAAAGCGATACACAGCAAAGAAATTACGAGCGGCGACCTTGGAGCCTGCCTACAAACATCACAGTTTTTGTGAATATTTTAGATGTACTGCATAAGGATACCTATTCTGTGAAAAACTCCACCATTTGAGGCCACATTTACTTGAAATTTTAATACAGCAATCTGAGTTCAATGTATAGTATGTGGACCGAATGTCAATATATTTTTAAATTAGTAAAAAGCAACAAAACAAGTATAATTTCAGGAACTATTTTGAAAAATTGCTCCACATGATGCGTTTAGGGGAAGTATTGCATTCGACCTAAAATTTCGATGTCGAGACTTCACCACAAATATGTTTTGAGGCACCCTGAATAAAGAACGCATTTTTTAGAAAAAGGTCCATGGGGGCGCGTGTGTATATGTGTGTCTGAAAACAGCACAACTGTTACAAAAAATATAGCTTTCTCTCTTTCGATGCTTCTAAACCTAAAACATCAACTTCACTTACAATTCCTCGGTTTATAATTATTGCGACGTAACAAACGCAATTCTAAATGTTATTTCGCTGTTATGAAATGCATCAAACACAACGGAGTTTATATTTTAACAAATTACATTTTTATGCTGAAAATCATATTTTCTTACATTTCTGAATGGTGTATGTTATCTAATTTAATGAGCCCCTATCTTGCTTTCAGGCTGTGAAAGTAGTTTTTCAATTACTACTTTTGTTTCAGAGGGGAAAAGTCTAGGTAACTCGACCTGTATACCGAGTATGAAGTTGGGGGAGGATGCGTTATCACGTGACTGCTTCTAGTGCTCTCTGGCGAGGCGAATCTTGGTCCTCTTGGGCTGTTTCTACTCCGGAGTACGTGACTTGACAGATTTAGCTGCTTCAAAGATTTACCTGCAAAGGTTATCTAGTTTCAACTACCGTCTGCTTTTGGTGCAGAGCAGCTTACAAACTGGACTATCAGCCCCTTCTCCCTAGAGAACCTTGTTTCCTCTGTTAAAGGTCAAAAGCATCAAACTCTGTGCAATATTATCTTTCAGAATCCCAAAAAACTTGAATGTTATCATATTCTAAATTTGCCAAAATGTCAAACCATAGAAACCTCATGTACACATTTCATGTATCCTAGGAAACAACAAAAATGAGTATTTCATTATCAAATACAGTAAGTACTTTACTTCATTGTAACTTTATTTATTAAACACAGAAAACATCAAACAAATTGTAGTTTCATTAAATAGACTCCTCAACCTTATTGTAAACATTAATATGCTAACAATACATCTTCGGAAATGACATCAACTCCTTTGGCAGCTCTCCATTCTTTAAATAATGAAAATTTCTTGTTATATAAGTCCTTCGACTTGCCGGGTACAACTAAGAACAGCTTTCTTAGCATAATCTGAGGCTTCTTCAGGAATATCCATTTTCATTCATTTATTGATTTACTTGGTACAGTTACAAAAAGCAGAATTGAAACTGTTTATTTCGACGGGGTTACGTAAGAACGTACCAACAATGCATAACAAATTTAATTCCTCGTGATGACTGACAATATTAAGAAAATACAAGTTTATTTCAGTTAATATTATAAGATGAAATGCATATTACACGTGGCTTATCAGACACTTATTTGCTCGTGAGAAATTAGAATACTCATTTACAAACAATAGTCAATTTAGGCCAATTATAATACAAATAGCTATAGCTATGTATATTTTCCGAAAAAGAAAACATTTTACTGCATCTGACAGGCATTTGCTTATAAAATGCCCTTACCGTACTTCGTATCAAGTTGCAGGTATTTATATTTGACAAAGCTTAATTGTTCTTGATGCAACAATGTCCCTGATAACACGAACGTTGAATGCGTGATAAAATAAAAATCAGTCGTCAGTAAGTACAAGTCCATCATACTAACCTTTCGCAAAATTAGAAAGTTATCTGTATAGTCAGATTTAATCATTTGTGCTGCTGAAAGAATGACCACTCAGTCAACAAAATAGCGAAATAGTCTCAATATATTTTAAAGTGAGCACGTGAAGAGCAGAGAAATATGCAAGGACATTCATTTAAGCTCCAGTAACGCCACATTTGTACGGTGTTGACCCAGACAGGCACTGGACGGGTTTCCGTCTCACTAATGGCTTTGCTCGCACATTCTCTTCCAGCGACAAAGCAGTAAAACCCTTGGGAGAAATGCATTCATAACAGCGAATTCATTATTAAAATGTTGCTGCTGACAAGTAGAAATTTCAAAACTAAAGCATGTATATACTGTAAAATTCTTAAGTTTTACTCGTTAGTTTAGTTTTATCAAACTTTAATGCTAATAAGATTAGTTATTCTGAAGTTTCTGAACTAGCCCTGATCAGGTAATTGGGTAACATACAAACTCCTTCATTCATCTATTGCACGAAATTAAATCGAAGTCTATGTACCAACCACAAGTTAGGTAAGTGGTGTTTTAAGAACATTTAATTATGTTTTGCATTAACTTAACGGTTGCCTCCTTAGCGCAGTGGTAGCGGAAGACCCGGGTTTGATTCGCGGTACCGGCGTGGGGATTTTCTCCCGCTGGGAAACCTGGATCGGGTGCACTCAGCCTCGCTAGGTCCCTGAGGGGCCAACTGAGGCGCTACTTGATGAAAAAGTAGCGGTCCTGGTTGGATAGACCACAAAACCGCCCGGGAGGGGCAGGGACGCTGATCACGTCCCACTGTCTAATACTGCACCCCACTCATAACGCCTGTGGTGGGCAGAGGTGGGTGACGGAGCGGCTGGGCGGTAGGTCTTTGCCCGGAAAGGCTGTCGCGCCTTGGGTTGTTTTATTATTATTATTATTATTATATTATTATTATTATTATTATTATTATTATTATTATTATTATTATTATTATTATTATTATTATTATTATTATTATTATCATCATCATCATCATCATCATTATTAACTAGAGCTATGTTAACATCAATTTAGATGTCCAATGATCAATTAAGCTCGAAGCTTTATTTTTGCTTTTACTAGTGTTTTTATTTTATATTTATCCAGGCTTTTGCCATGACTGTACAAGGGCCCTGATGACAGGTAGTTGAGCGCCCGTAACCCTACATCAAATCAAATCAAACGATCCGAAGCTTCAAAATGTTATATTCAGTTATAGCTTCCTTCAGGAAGCATTCATATTATTTTATACACTTATTCAGAAAGTCTTTTCTCTTTCATTGTATGTTGTCAGGTCACAGCGTGTCTGGGCGACCACAAGCAAGAAGTGGTTGACATGAAATCCCTTTCCATCATATCACCGTTAGCCGTTACTCTATCTAGGAGCTCATTTAAATATTCCGCTTCACGGAGCATCTGTGAAGCACTTGATTTTAATAAAGCGACATGAGTGTGCACTTCTATGAAAAGCCTACAGGCATTGATCTGTAAGCCTCAACTTCTTACACTGGGATTGATATTGCTTCAATAAAAAAGCAATAACGAACGGTAAACTGAGCTGGTAAATCAATATCAAAACTAAGAAGCGATCAAATGAGAACAGTCGGACTCCAAATCATTGCTATATTTTTATTACTAGTCAAAAATTGAGTTGCTACTTGTATAGTGAAAACGCATTTAAAATAAAAATACCTGTGTCTCGGCTCGGTTTTCCCCCCGGCATCCTGTTCATCAGGGAAAAAATTATGAAGTTTCATTTTGTAACGGCCGACTTAGATCTGTCTTCCGCTGAACGATCAGGTGCCTGGGACAGGTCAATAAACTTTGCCCCGCGCCGAGGCTACATACATCCATGCGCAGACCGCACTAAAAACAACTTACAAACAAGATTGCATGTAGTGAAGAGAAAATCGGCCGCAATTACGTTTAATTTTGTCTCCAAGGAAAGCAAAAATACTGAAGAGAGAAAAATTGCAGACTTTCAGGCTTTTTGGTTTAATATTTTTAAACATTAATACATGCAAGGGATCAGATATTAGTAAATCAGTCTAATATGTAAATATTTTTGTCAAACTTTGGCCAATGAGAGAGAAATGGCGGACAGCTTTATTTTCAATCTATTTCCACTAAAACAATTCCAGCTCGATCTTTCACATCAAGACAACAATGGCCCATTGTAGGCTAGTTCAATAATTATTGTAGAAGTTTCAATGCTGCATTAATCTTGCCCAGATACATGTCTACTAGTCCGGTTCAAATGAATATTCACAAATGGGTCTGTCTAATAAACTCACACAAAATAAAAGCTTTTAGAAAGAATGTGAATGTAATACTTGGCTAAATTGCAAATTAACTCCAAGACAGAAGAAACCGACAAGCTTTAGGACCTTGCAGTGGAAGTAACTGGACTTACAACACGGCAGATTTTACGTTCCCTTTCCAGAGTTTGTAATAAAAGCTGATGTTGTGTGTGTACCCTTTTTATACTGTGTGGCTTCTGTTAGAGGAATTTGAGGGCGGTTTGTGGCATGATAGATAAGCATGATACTTGTGTTGAGTGCGGCAGATAGCTAAGGTCTTGAAGGAAAAAAAAAAGATTGATAGCATTTGAAACATGCATATGGAGAAAATTCCAGCTCGTGAAATTGACATAACAAAATAATGAACTGGCTACAACTTACTGAGCAGAACTACAAGAAACGTATCTCACGAGTTCCTACAGTTACCAATTCAGTAACACGTTTAAGCGCCTTAAGGACATTTTACACGCTTCGCCGGTTTGCTTTGCATGCATGCCAAAATTTCACGCGTTCAATCAAACGGATTGCATCTGTGCACGCAATGGCTTCTAGAAGCATCATAGCAGATAGGTGTTGACGGCATGAAGCATCGGAAGACACCGCCTCAAGACCAACTATAATAAATGCCACTGCCGTGAATATCTAACTTGCATGCTAAGCTTTTCCAACAATGAAAGAGGTTCAAACTTTGCGAGACTCTTGGAGTTGCGGCAGCCATTAATAAAACAAATGGCAGAACAAAAGATTGATCGGTTTTGTGTCGGCACAGGGTTACTCTAAACTGCCCCATCCACTTTTCGCAAGTGCATCATGTGAGGCAGCAGTGTCAGAATTCCACACCATATGAAAACAGCAAAAGCTACGTATAAAAATGCAGTAACGACCACGGTGTAATAAAAAGAGGAAGCGCTGAGATATGACGCAATGCAAACATCCTGCAACTTTGTAGATAGCGACGAGAGGAAAAAGCCAAGCTAAACAGACAACATAACATGTTTTCTGTACTCTTTAAAACTACATACATAACCCACTAATGCATAGTGTAGCCATTTGGGAACAAAGATGTTTAGTTCATGTTTTAGAATAGTGCAACTTTTTTTAATTTCCATATTATATTGGCATTTAACAATAAAAATCTGATATGTTGCATTCTACTCTTGTACTAACTATTCTTACTTATCTCTTATTCCTCTATTCTACTTCACGTAAGTCAAGATAAACATTTGCAGAAATTATCGTTAATTTTCTTGTAGGTGCAAGGGGAATATAAGAATATAGTAGCCATTGCGTGAAAGCCATTCTTTTAAAACTGGTCGCTATATGAAAACCTTGAAATTCCGTTCTCTTTGCACGGCCATGAGATAAAAAAATGAATAAGCAACTTGCATTTGAGAAAATTATAAGTATTGCAAAACCCGCAAAAATAACAATGAATATGTACGAAATGGTGCATTAAAAATGTATTTGAACAGAAATTGCGTGGTTTAACGGGACCTATATCTTTTGTATAATAAAATTTGGTTGATCTCTGACGGCTTACCAGTTATGCAAGAATCATAAAGAGTAAATAGGACTACATGGGCATATACATTTCATTTGCCATAAAAATATCTTAAACATATGGCATTTTAATCAAAATCGTTAGCCAGTTTTGACAAAATTTTCGAAACGTTTTCCTTAGAATGGAGGAATTTTCTTCAAAATATTCGTGTTGCATCCTTAAAAGATATTAAACTTGCACACCAACTTTGGTTTTTAAACGACTTTTCGCTTTTGAGAATGCTGTTCTCACACACAGACACACACACACACACACACACACACACACACACACACACACACACACACACACACACACACACACACGGATCTTTTTCTAAACTTTTTTTTTACTTCAGGGGGCTTCAAAACACCTATTTCCGGTGAAATTTTAACATCAAATTTTTGGTCAGAATACAACCAGAGCCCTACTTACTATATATATGTAGTAGACAAAAAAGCTTGTGAAAATGTCTAAGCACGGAGGGAAGAAAAGGTAATGTTTACTCTGTTGCCATTCACACTAAGCCAAGTCTACAATCAGCACAACTACCAAGTTAACTGTATATGTAAATGAGCTAATACAAGCTTGCGGTATCAAACTGCAATAACGTTCAATACACGAGAGATAAATGCTGTAATTATGTCAGCAAACAATGCTGCGTTTTAAATGTTTTGTTTCGTCCTAGATCGGCCGGCTGTCGATATTCCAATTGTCCAGAACTGTCGCCATCACGCAAGCAGTGGTCAGCCAATTCCTGCCGACAGCTCAGCTGAATTAACGAGAATGTTTGAAACATATTGATAATGGGTTTATGGATCCGTACCAGACAGGAAACTCTCTTCTGGAAGTAGACAATATCTCTCAGCTATAAATACAGATCTGCTGGTTATTTTTACTTGGAGACTGTCACACAGTCTCACGAGCGCTATATGTGTGCGAGTATCTTCCAGTGGGTGTATTTACGTACATCAAAGTAATGTCTTTTCAGCCTACCTTACATGTTCACGACAGATTCCACATTGATCAAATTACTTCATAGTTGTTCTATGATACACTTCAAAATGTTAAGGATTTCATCGACTATTTAGAAAAGTTTTAGATATATATTTTATTCAATTCAATGCTTCAAACATGCATACAAATACATAAAGATATAGTTTTAAGACAATAATAAATAATAAAAACGTTTCCAGCATCGTGAGGAATTTGAAGGAAAATATTTTTAGAAGATACTAGTCTAATTCTATTTAACACTTGTTCTCTATTTTTTACTTTCTCTACTGGTAAGTAGGGGAAGTATTGTATACCACCCAAAAATTCGATGTCGAGATTCCACCGGAAATATGTTTCAAGACCCCCTGAATCCAAAAAAAAGCATTTTTATAAAAAGGTCCGTGTGTGTGTCTGTCAGTCTGTGGACAGCATAACTCAAAAATGAAAAGTAGGTTAAAAAGCAAAGTTGGTATTTAAGTTTAATGTCGTTCAAGGATGTGACACGAAGATTTTGAAGAAAACAGCCCCACCCTAAACTACCCTTTACATGGAACATTTTTCGAAAAGTTTGATTTTCTTGAAAATGTCTAACGATTTTGATTAAACTGCCATATGTTTGAGATATTTTTATGACAAATGAAATGTATATCTTGAATTTTCTGGCTATAGCCCCTGTAGTCGTATTTACTCTGGACGACTTTTGCATAACTCGTAAACCGTTAGAGATAGACCAAATCATACTATACAAAAAAGTAGATCTTGGTAAAATACACAATTTATGCCTCAGTAAATTTTCTTGTAGGGTGAACCATTTCGGAGATATTCCTTGTTATATGTGTGAGTTTCGGAAAACTTAGAACTTTAGCGAAATGCAACAACGTTGTTCATTTTTTTAGGTTAATCGTGCAAAGAGAACGGAATCTCAAAGGTCAAAAAGATTTGACTGTCGCACAAAGCCTTCTGTATTATAATATTCCCCTTGCACATACAAGAACATAAGCAATAAGATAATTTGTACGAATGTTTATCTTAACTAACATGGAGATATAGGAATAAGAGTTTGTTAGAATGGTTAGTACAAGAGTAGAGAAACTCATGTGAGTGTAACACATCAGATTTTTTAAAATTAGTATCCACTATTCATGTCGAATAATGGCTTTCCTCTCCGTAGGGCTAGATCAGAGAAAATAAAAGCAATGTATTTGTCCTGTTTCAAAAATAAGAAGACATTTGTTTTAAACAGAAAAAAAAAAAAAAAAAGAAAGAAAGAAAAAAAGAAAAAAAGAAACGCGAGACTTTCAACTAGCTACCCTAGTACTTGTAAATCAGCAACGCTGAGACAGAAAACTTTGTAGCAACTTTCATAAGAATGACAATTCTAAAAAAAGAAAGAAAAAAAGAAACAGGGTAAGAAAAGCGGCAAATCTGCCTAATGACTTGAGCCATAATATCGATCATAATCTAACTGGATTCAACTTCCATCCAATCGCCTAGTTGCGGCGTCGCTTTACCATACACTAATTAGACCTAGATTATTCTGTCATGAAAGCGAGGTTCGTGAAAGGCTAGACCTACTAAACTTGACACACAGAAAATGAAGCAACAAAGTGAGTAATGATTATAGGATAACAAGGGGAGTCCGACAACGGTATCCTTTACTGCTTGTTCATTCTAATGATAAAGTCATTATAGTAGCCGCATGTAACGATCGGAACAACAAACTCTTAGGTTGTTCGTTTCTTTTTTCTGCAGCTGATTTCACGATGACAGATCAAGAAAAATTACTTAGCGTTATTAAATGTGAAACATACAAGTAGTTAAGTTTGTGCTCTAGGCCCTTACGTCCCCAGAAGGAATTCGCTTGCCTCAGAATTGCGTGCTTATTCCCAAAAGGTTGTGTGAAATTTTCTATTACGGAAGAATCCTAATTATCAGTTACCTACGATTTAAATTTGTGAACTGAAAACCCTTTTCTCTGATCTGCACAAAGTTTACTAATTTAGTTTTTAATTTATTTGTTACGTGTGGAATGAAACTCAAACTAATTGGATACGTGCAAAAACTAATCTCTTTTTTATACAAGCAAAATCCATTCCAATGGTTTCTTCAAATCCTTTCAGGTAGGTCATATGGTATTCCACCCTAACCGAGATCAAACTTGGGACCTCTTGAACGCGAACCAGACACGCTACCACCACATAACTTTCTTTGGTCTTTTGCTCATGGAGTTACATAAACAATGTTTTCCACCCCAATTATAGTCTGATGAAGAGCAAACCAAAATATTTGAAAAAGGCTTTCAGTGAAACTAAATCCTTTTTTCTTTCTTTCTTTCTTTCGGTTTTTAAGGTTTAACGCCCATTAACCGGTTAGGTCATATCGGGCGATCGATGAAATATCAAATGACCCCCCGACATGCACCCTTCAGTTTAAGGGTGCTGTAAACCTCTCATCCAGGTAACTCACCCTGACCGAGATTCGAACTCGAATCCTCTTGAATGTAAGATAGACCCACTACCGCCACACTACAGAAGCGGGCTTTTTTGTTTGTTTCAATCTTCAAGAAACGTTTAACCAAGCTAATCGACACTATTTTAATTGGTACACTTAGTTGCCTACAAACAATACCCCCAGCGTTTATTAATAGCTCTGAATAGTTTGAAGATAAAAGTATGAAGTAAAACAGCAAAAGTCCAAGTTCCTTTAAACGATTCACATTTGGACAGTTTTAAAACCAGCAAACGGATATAGCTGGAATCCATCGTTCATCTAGCGAACTCGATACGAGAAAAGAGCGCCTGGAATAGCGGCAACTACTTCGCCTTAGATGCCTAGCGGGCAGTATCTCTAGAATATCAGCTGTCGCCCACTACCTAGTTTACCTTGTTCATTCTCCTCCCATTCCCTCTCGGAGCTTCTTACCTCGTTATACCCCTCAATTTAAATGCAATATTTGGACAAAGAATCAACTAATGCTATTCCAAGCCAATTCATAATATTCAGAGCAGAAGTGAAATAAATGAGCGGTGGAGAGTGAGTGAGTGAGTGAGTGAGTGAGTGAGTGAGTGAGTGAGTGAGTGAGTGAGTGAGTGAGTGAGTGAGTGAGTGAGTGAGTGAGTGAGTGAGTGAGTGGAGTTTAAGGGTCCATCGACAGCTATATCATCTGGGACCTGAAGGGGTGGAGATACAATATATAAAAAGAATAAGATTTGTAAAATAAGATTTGTAGCTTTCCTGGCGACGAACATATTCAAGATGCTCTCGGGCTTCAAGTTTAATTTTTGTTTTGACACCATGGCTCATTCAAATGTTCATACTGAATGAAAAAGTAATTTTGGTTGGTTAATCTCGCCAGAGTGGCGAATTAAACATAACTTATACAACGATTGAAAAGCGATGGATAAGTCATTACAATCTTTTCTTTGTCAATTTGGCTCATATTAGAAGTATTTGATATTTATCAATCCAATCTGACAGCAGCTTGAATTAAAAAAGTCACGTCGCCAGTCGTAAAATTGTCGAAATAAAAGCATCCCGTTAATATTTGATGTTCAATTATTTTTCTTAGTTATCAGTAGAATACGACTGGAATACGCCTTTTAAACAAAAATGAAGGAAAGGTCTTTCGTAATATCAAAGTACGCGTGCAAGTAAATAAGAATGTTGGACCAAAAGGTGCAGATTTTTCGGCGCGTGTATAGGACCGGTGTCCACTCAGCCTCATGAGAAATACATACTTTGGATAATAGTCCACCTCTGCTGTGCATGTGTGGGCGTGAGGTCGGAAATCGGGCAACTAGACTTTGGTCCTCCAAGGGCTGTCATGAAATAGAATTGAATACTAAAGAGTAACGGCTAAACCGAGCGAGGTAATAATAGGACTCTCATTCGGAAGTTTCACGCTGAACCTGATCGAAGGTAATTTTCACGTTTCCTTAGGATCCCTGGCGAATGCTGGATTTCATAATTTAAGATATCTCCCTTTCGTTCTTGTTTCCCGCTATACCAGGCATTGGGCTGATCACCCATCCTGAATACCCTAAGATACAAAGTTTTCTTGCTTCTCAGCAGGCTACTGGACCACGCATTGGCTTGTAAATCCCTTCGGTTATAACTCCTCAAAAGAGAAGGGTAATCCAAAGAAGAAAAAGAGTAAGCTTTAACAAGTACTTGAGCTTCTGGTGGGTGAAATTATCGAGAACATCGAAGTCCGTGACGCTGCCAGACAAATTCCATATGTCCAGGTCTAACGGCAATACAAACCCTCGAATAATGTTGCAGTTTGTTATGCTGCTATATAAAACATCCGATAGTATAATTTATAGAAATGACAATCCGTTATATTGTTGCAACAGAAAGCTGAACAGGTGAAGTTGGCTGAATGAGCATACCTTCTAAAGATGCCTTATCCTGTCTTCACAGCCAATGCTGCACAAGAAGATTAAAGTAATTACATAAATGGAAAGATCATAGGAGGGCGAGTAGCGGGAGGTAGCCTCAAAATTGCTATCTATGCATCCATTTATCAGAATGATGTAGGGAAAACTACCGTAACACGCAAATAGCAATTCTCTTTCAACTCCAGAGATTAACGAATTGCAGGTATACAGGTAAACTCTGCGCCAACTTTCAACGTTAATAAGCTTTGAGTGAAGTGGATGTGGCTATTATAGGTGTATCTGCGTGTGTGCACCCATCAGGCACATGTGTGCAACAATGACATTAGCATTTCATGTTGGCGATGTTGGTGTAATTATGAAAGATTACTCCTTACATTCCAAATTATACAAACATTTCTTGGCGGCGTATATGCGCAAGAAGAATACTGCTTACATAAAAAATAAAAAAATCTGACGTGTTGCACTCACATGACTTTCTCTACTCTTCTACCAACTATTCTTACAAATTCTTATTCCTCTATCTTCATAACGCAATCGAGAAAAACATTTGCAGAAATTATATTATTGATTTTTTTTTTTTTTTTTTTTTTTTTTTTTTTTTTTTTTTTTTTGCGGGTGCAAGAGGAATGTGGGAATAGAGGAGGCTATGTGCGACGGTCAAATCTTTTAAAGCCGGTCGCTATATGAAGGCTTTGAAATTCTGTTCTCTTTGCACGGCTAAGAGGTAAAGTGAACAACGACCTTCAATTTGGGAAAAGTATAGGTATTGAAAACCTCATACAAATAACAAGGAATATCTCCAAAATGGTTCACTCCACAAAAAATACATTTGAACATATCTTGTGTGTTAAGGAAGTCTACAGCTTTTGTATAGTAAGATTTGGTTTATCTCTTACGATTTACCAAAGATGCAAAGCCATCAAAGTAAACAGGACTACATGGGCTATAGCCAGAAAATTCAAAACATACATTTCATTTGCTATAAAAATATCTTAAAACATGACATTTTAATCTAAATAGAGCGATTTTTGAGAAAATCAAAAATTTTTAAACATTTCCCATGTACCTAAAGGATAGTTTAGATTGGAAGAAGGAATCGCTACTTTTCAATCAAGTAGCTCCCAAATTGACTCCTCAGGGGACTAAGGAGACTGAGTGCACCCCGAACCAGGTCTCCCAGCCGATACCGTAAATCGAACCCTGGTCTCCCGCTTGACAGGCAGCGGCGCTACCACTGCGCTAAGAACAATTGCATGCAAAAGTTGAAATTAGCTTTGTTTCTGGATGTTGAGGATGTTTTCCTTCGGAATTCTTCCTTTATTCTTCCAAGTTTGATACCATCTAAATGTCATAAATCATTACAAAATGGCTACCACATTTACTGAATTATTTTAACAATGTGGATCGCACGTAACTTCCACACATGGTTCTTAAACCTGTTTTGTTTTCTAATAATGAACAAATAAAACAAATGAAACATTTATTTGAATATGGATTTTTAATAACTCTACAAGACTCTAATGGGCAGCTTGGAGCAAGTTCATTTTCACACCACTGCCGCCGCCGCCGCCACATAGGCGGTTTTGCTAACAACCCCTGATATGCTCAGCTCTCCCCCCCTACAAGGCGATAAAATCATACCCTCTCATCAGATTTTTTTACGACTACACAAAAATCAATGAGCGTGGCTGTAGCCTACATGTGTACGCACGCAAGAGAACTCGATGAATTCCTAACACCTGCATTTCCGCATTACTTCCATAGCTGATGAAGTAGTGTTTATACGAGAGGTTTTACGTTCATTTAAAATATACTCCCTTCGTCTAAAGCGTCAGGCATTTATTTATAATGGTCTAGGGGTAACAGTTTGGTCTACGGTTTCCGTGGTCGCGGGTTAAAACCCGGCAGATTTCGCTAGACTTTTAGGGCATAAAAATGTTTAGGATAACTTCCTAGATTTAAGCACAAAGAATCTTAAGCCTAATAGAGGTCGCTGAGTATTAAGCAGTCTTTCACGATTTCATAAGTACTTTCAGAACATTAAATCTGAATCATATACTCAAAGCACACCTTTCAAACTTTCTAATATTAAATAAAAGTTCAAGATGAATTACTAAATTGTTTGGATATATAGTATGTCTTTTGTTATTACTTTCTCTGCTACCTATAGTAAGCAGATTAAGTATTGCCTATTCCTTGTCAAGATTTCAGCGGAAATAGGTATTCGTTTCGAGGTCCCCTGAATAAAAAGCGAATTTTTATAAAAAGATCCGTGCGCGCGAGTGTGTATATGTGTGTCAAAAACGTAAATTTGGTTAAAAACCGAAGTTGGTGTTCAAGTCTAATGTCTTTCAAGGGTGCACAAAGATTTTGATTAAAAGCCATATATTTAAAATATTTTTTATGGCAAATGAAATGTATATTTTAAATTTTCTGGCTATAGCCATGTAGTCCTGTTTACTTGATGACTTGCGTAACTGGTAAACCGTAAGATACAGACCAAGTCTTAGTATCAATATCTCGTTAAAACACAAGTTATGTCCAAATGCATATTTGTGAAGTGAACCATTTTGGAGATATTCCTTGTCATTTGTCTGAGCTTTCAATACTCATACTGTTCTCAAATGGAAGGTCATTATTCACGTTTGTATCTCTTGTACGTGCAAAGAGAACGAAATTTCAGTCTTCATATAGCGGCCAGCTTTAAAAGATTTTAGTATCGCTTATCCCCTTGTACCTACAGGAAAGCCTGCAATAAGATAACTTCTGCAAATGTTTATCTTGAAGAAGATAGAGGAATAAGATTTTGTAAGAATAGTTAGTACAAGAGTAGAGAAAGTCATGTCACTGCAACACAGATTTTTTTTTTTTTTTTAAATACACAATGATATGTGTACTGAAAGATAATGAAACTCCAATAAATATCAATTGAAGCAAATTCGATATAGGATACTTTCTGTGGTGTATATGCGAATGGAATTAGGCATTCTTCTATTCTCGTCTCAGAAATCAGCATAAAATATTGGGCAGAGAACATATTCTACTGGAAATATAAATAGCAGTGTTATCTTTAACAAAGGTTTAAAAATAATCAGTAGCAGTAGCAAAACTGTCTTGGGAGTGATTAACGCACGAAGTCACGCATAGTCAGAGACCTTATCGAAGCATGCGATCGTCTCTTGTCGCTAATGCACCGTTCTATGCGCGTGTACCGGTTCGATTCCTATCGGAAACATTCCAAACACATAGACAACTTCCGGTTGCAAGTACGAAGTCAACGACTCAACGCTTCAAGCGGACATTGAGGGGAAGGATGGCCGCCCAGGACGCAGGCATTTGGCACTCAGGTCATTATCCGAATAATGTCAGTCATCGTATTATTGCTACTCTTATGGAGCTCCTAATTGTCGGCTTGTACCATGCACTGCTGAGTAGCCCTCTACCGGAAATAGCACGGATACGTCCAAAACCACAGAAATTCAATTCATGAGTTCTCAATTTTAATGGTATTACACGTTTCTTGTCTACGTGTTACTGCCAATAGAAAATATTTAGGAGACCGAGATATAAACATGCACTTTTCAATGTATTGATCTTCATGTAACCGAGTTATATAACAAATGTGAAGATGAAATCCCCAAAGCTAAAGCAAATCCGTATTATCCTCCTTGTAATTTCACTTACCAAAAATATAACCAGTGGAGCAGTTATTTATTTATTTTAAGCAGATGCTCTCTAAAACAGTTCGTTTGTCGGGCTCTTAACGAACCCTTTCGAACAAATACTTCCGACTAGGATTGAAGTTTCCTGGAAATTATCACTTATATTTTCCATAAACTAGACAACCTGATAAATAAAGTGCTTTATAAGTACAGTTTCTTACAAAGGAGAACTTTATTGAGGTTAAAATTATCATTTAATGCAAAAATCAGATTTTCAGCTGTAACTATTTTATGTAATGTTTTCTTTTGTTAGTAACTTTGGGACACTATAAAACAGAGTAACAAATACAAAGAACACACTGTGGTTATTAACTGATAAGAGATTTATTAACCAGACTCTGTGGTCTGGTGGTTCCATGCTAACTTCTAAATCCAGAGGTTCCGGGTTCAATTCCTGGAGGATGATAATTTTTCTTTAGTGGAAAATATTTCCTATCCTCCTTCAATTCCAGAAATATGAGTGAGGGAGTAAATATATGTATGAATTTAACAGAAATATGAGATCCTGATGGCTAAATGATCCTTAACGACCACAGGGCCAAAAAGGTGATTAATATAATTCATGTTCTTAAAATGAATTTAGAAGCTACCACATAATCCATACAGTTTTTATTAAGTGTGCAAAAGCTTTAACGTACCTAATGCATAAAACCTATATTTTGTCATAATATTGGCTCATAAACGTGCGAATCTTATTTTTCTGAAGCCTATGCTAGTAGGATACACTAATTCAACTGCAACAACACTTCCCCAATAATGGTATTACCCATAAACAACAATGCAGTTTCTAAAGCTTAGCAACCCCTGATTTCAAGGACCAAAAGAGCAGCAAAAGCTACATTCTTTTATCTGAGTTGAACCACCAAGCACCAATTAGGTTCCTCGCATAGCTTCCGAGTTATGGTGGATTAAGCAACATTCTAGATTTGACACTTACCGGTAACGGAAGAGAGTTTGAAAATATTTCTCAATTCCGTTACAAACACTTCAAACTTATAACAGTAAAAGGATTAATACATAAATGTAATTGTTTAATGATTACTGTATACAGTAAACAGCAAATATCTAGGAAAGACAAATGAAATAATCATTGTAGAATAGTGTGTTTAACAAACCTTGAAGCTAAGGGTAATTAAATGAAGCTGGACTCCATAACACTGCACTTCCACTAAAAGAAGTTATAAAGGTAAACACACCTCAGAATTAATGTATTACTAGTTAAATGTATAGTGTGGCAGCTGATGGGAACAGCAAATCAAGCCAGAGACCATAAACTATTTGTGCTTGCCCTCTTGGGTAAACAGCGTCATTGACCTTCTACCTCCTAGCTTACCACCATCACATAGTCGGTATCTAGCGGTGCATTAGGCTGACACATAATTTGTTTTAAAGTGCTTTGCGGTACTTTCGCTGAAGAGAGGAAACGTTCCCTCCCAGATTATCTGGCCATGGAGAATTAAAATGTGCTTTAAAGCATTGTGTCAGCATATTTCCTCCCTTCGAGTAAAAGGACGAGTCATTCCCTCAAGAGGTTTCATGGCTTTGAGAAGACCCAACATCGGCTTAACATACGCCGACAATGTAATCTTTTCCTTAGCCCCTTCATTGTAGTTTGGCGAGACAAGATTGTAATCTTCAAAAGCACACATTGTCAACTGCAAGGTATAGATATTACGGTATTAGTGAGAGCAGCAAGATGTCAAACTCTTTCAATGCACATCATTACACTCAGTGCCTGATATTACAATCATAAATAAGCAACTTTTAGACTGAAAGCTTGATTTTGTCATACAAGGCTCAAAACCCTTCATTTATGACAATGTTAGTGATTTATTTTGTTTCTTGTATAAAGTATTTATGTTGGAGGGGAAAAAAACCGTTCAATGGATTGTTCTATGAAATGTCTCAAAATTTAATGCGATTAAGGTTAAAATGCCGCATGAAATATAATCAGACTTCGACAAACATATTCCTGATACTGATACTCCAGTATTCAGACTTACTAACAGTAAAAGGGGCGGATTTATCTAATTTCTGACTCACTTTTCAGATGAAGGTTTATGTATCACCCGGCAGAGCTTATGGGTTCAGAACTGCTGTTTAGGACATGATTTTAATACCGAAATGTTGCATCAATATGTACTTCGACTGGGAATTTCAGAACACTGTTTATTACATTTGACTGGGAATTTCAGAACACTGTTTATTACATTTAAAAGTCAAGTTTTAGCCTAATAATGTATACAAGAATTAATCAAATTCGAACAACAATCTAGTTGACACAGAATAAGCATTTGAAAGCCTTTTATTAAAGTTTCACGGGCGATCAGCCGTGTGAGGTTTGAAAATATTGAGCTTTCGGCCATTCTAAACTCCATGGCCTTCGATTCTGACGAAGGCCATGGAGTTTAGAATGGCCGAAAGCTCAATATTTTCAAACCTCACACGGCTGATCGCCCGTGAAACTTTAATAAATAACGTGCGCCGTGAAAGCTTTAAATCTTACATTTGAAAGCCTGTTTCAGCAGCATTTTAAATTTGTGTACTGTCATTAGCCCTTCGTTTTCAAATAGTTGCCAGTTTCTTCTTTTGAAGTACAGTTCCTGTACTTCTGCGGCAAATTCATTCACAGTAGAATTCCTGTAGTTTTTGGGGAGCAGTTCATTCATAGTACAATTCCTGTAATCCTGGGGACAAATTCATTCATAATACAATTCCTATACCTACTTCTGGGGACAATTCATTCATACAAACCTTGTACTTCTGGTACAAATTCATTCACGAACAAGTGCTACAAAATGGCAAGTGTGTGTTACACACCAGGAAAAGGCAAAGGGTGATATATAGCAGACACAAATAGTAGGTATCTTTTCTTATCACTTCACAGTCAGTCAGGAGATGTTTGTTTTAGCGCTTTTAGTGTACCTAGTGAAACGGTGGAACGGAAAATCAAACATTTACGTAAGAGAAAACAAGACACTTGATGTCGGACGCGTGCTACGCCCCCAGTGTAAACATTTCGATTACTCATTCACCACGTTACTGGCAGGTGCGTCCCCTCGTGACACGTGCGGTAGCACCGTCCTGCTCGCACACATGGCGCTAGCTAACTTCATTGTGTACGACCCGTTCTTCATGCCCTAACACCCGTACGTTTGCTATTTTACCTGCGTGAAAACCAGAGTAGCTAAATTTCCTTGGGGAACGCACGTATAACACAGACTTCCTTTAAAACTTCAATGACCTATTCATATTCTACGTTCTGTACACATTGGAGGACCCAGAAATGTTATGAAACAAAAAACGGATTAAATTCTAGATTTATGTGGCATGTCCAATATTACAGAGATGTCCAATATTACATTTCAACATACCAAAACACGAGAAGGCTAACTACACCCCAAAGTCTGCTTCGAATTAAACTGAACAACGGGGAAATAACTCGAGGTTAAACGCCAAATAATAGCACTCGGGTGAAATAAATTAATGCTTACCCAGTTATTCCTATGTTGACGCAAATATTGCGAAGTCCAGTGGAGCTGTGTATTTGGTTTCTGAACGGTTATTTCACATTTACAAGCAGAACAGAGTTGTACGTTCAATTTGTACATGAAAATGTTCTCAAGAGAAATCACTCCAAATAAAGATGGCTAATACATGCATACATACGAAATAAACATAGAACGGAAAAGGGTTACGAGTAGAAAAAAGACGTAGAAATATATTAATAAATTTACTGCAGACAAAGGTAGACAAAGTGGCTGGCCCTGTGGCGCAGTTGGTAGAGCACCTGCCTGCTGAGCTAGGGGTCCCGGGCTCGATTCCCGGCAGGGGGTAGGAATTTTTCTCCAGCCAGGATTATTCCTCATCCTTCCCTGAGTCTGGAAGTATGAATGAAAGTGTGAATTCTAAGTACAAAACCCACAAAGATCGAAAAACCCAACGTAAACGTGTAACACCATTTGTCAATAGGCAAGGCCGCCGATATGACCTCTGCAGTTAAAGGCGGGATATAAATATGGAACATAAAAAAGGTAGACCAAGATTTACTTTCCCTGCCAAATCAGCCTAGGTTTATTATAAACATTTCAGTTTACTCATTGCAAATTTCGAAATGTTTTCCCTTTCCCTATAACATTATCAAAACACAAATACGCACTTTTTCGTGTTCACTGACGATATGCGACTGTCATTTACTGAACCACCACAGTAATTATAGTTACAGTATCTCCATCTCTCTGCTTCTCTCCTCCCATATGTTTGCAACAGTGTCGTTCTAACTTGAGAGATGATATACCTCCTACTATGCACGTGGTAAAACAAATAAAAACTGACAAGAAATGACGCACGGCTGGATTCAAATGTTTCAATTGCAAGAAATCATGTTTACATTTATGAGGTCGGTGCTTTGAAAACGATGTGTGGCATAGATATGTCCAAGTGGAGGTTAGCCATTTATCTTCAGTCGCGACAAATGGACCAGTTTCCTTGGCTGCAATCGATACACGCTGGAGCTATCGGAAGCAGAAATTCATTCATCGCACACTTTGCACATACAAACAAGCGCGTTTTGCCGACGTTGCGGCGGTAAGTGCCGCCTAGCTGTCGCTGTCGCTACGCCGCCGCCCGTGAAAATTAGCACGACTCAATCTTGCTAGGGCATTTAAACGCACAAAGTGCTCCTCATTCCACTTGGCTGCAGATTATCCGACATGCTGCGTCTCCTAATAGCAGTATTGTTTTCAGCAGTCAATCGAGGACGAGGTGTGCCACTTCTGGCGAACTGTGCACGTGCTCACAAATTCATGGGGGCGGTAAGTGATGCTTAGGATCAGCGGCACAACCGTATTTGGGACTTCCTATTGTCATTCAGTTAATGCGCGTTTCGCAAAGCCTGTTGTCTTAAGACTAATATGAAACTACAGTAAATCATTGGTAAATATACCATTAGCAATCAGCCACATTAATGGCATGATTTTAAATTTTAGAAGATGCAGCTGCATGTGCACACATACATTTTTGCAAAAAAAATCGTTCACGCTTGGAACAAATGTTTGATATTTAGCATCTAAAATTACCAAATACATCACTTAATTTTATGAACTTATTACAAATTGTTTTAAGCCAACAAAATCTCAGTTCTTTAAATTTCTTGACCGATAATTAATAAAAGCGGAGCTCCAATATTCCCTTAATTTTAGAAGTTTGCATAGTCTTTCAGGACATCAATGTGACTGCATTTTTTTAATGTATACGTTTTACTTTTTGAACTTGTTGAGAAAATTCAACACTAGGTAAGTTACAAATAAAAACTAGGCAAATAAAATTATAGCTCACTGCTATAAATGGACTGACATTTTGAAAAAAAGAATCAATAAGTATATGAAATTCAAAGTACTACAATAACAATAAATGACTGTGCGACGGGCCCCGGGTTCGGTTCCCGGATGGGGTGGAAATTTTTCTCCAGCCTATCCTATCCTGCCCAAAGTCTGAAAGACTAAGAGTGTGATCTAATGTAAAAAAAACTAAAAAATTCAATGTTAAGTATATTCGAGTTAACATCGTTGCCGATAGGTAGTGCGTTCAAAAGGTACTTGCAGTTAAAGGCAAGGTATAAATGGAACAATTAAAAAAGACTGCAAAATAAAAACAAATTTCTTTGCGTGTATAATGTACAGCCATGGAACAAATGATGAAGCGCATTACCAGAGTAGAATATTTCTAAGCCCTACGTCGTGCTGCAGCGCGGTTTACACCAGTCGATATTTCCAAAACGGAACTGAGTTTATTGTTAATCTGTTGCATATGTTAGTCGGTCAGACAGCCTATGTGTGTGTCCGACAGATAACATATGGAACACAGACGTCACTAAACTCAGCTGCACTTTGGAAATATTCACTTGTGTAAACTGCGCTGCAGCACGACGTGGGACTTAGAAATATTCTGGTCTCTCAAAGCGCTAAATCATTTTTCCATGGCTGTACATATTATTTATAAGAGTTTAATCTGGGCGTGGATTTCACTTACTGTACTTCAGAATTTTCGTTTACTGATAATATTATGAATTAAAATTAACAGGTCTAGTTTTCTGATTTGAAATAACCTGGCGCTGGGGAGTTAACTAAGAGTCTTTTAACCTTTTAATTTGTGACATCTAACCAGAATTTGGAAGATCATGGTTGAACTATTTGAATCATGTTTAAGGCCAAAATCGTCCCATATGGCCTGATGTTTCGTCACAGCTGTTTTTTAAATTTTATTTAGAAATTAAATGGTTAAGTTTCGTTGTGAAACAAACAGCACAGTGTCTGTACAAAACAAGAGAAGCGCAATTTATCTATATACTACTGAATATAGTTGAAAGACAGTTTGCAAGACAAAAATCTGTAAGTATGTTTAACTAATTTCTATGAAACTCCTTTGGCAAAATGATGTTGCTTGTTTTTGGAAGTTTTAGGACAGTGATCGTGGACATGAGAAGTGCCAAGAGGCATTATTTAAGATGTCTTTAGCTTACCGAGATCGCAGCTATCATCAGCTGCTAAACTAGAATGCCTTCAGCAACAAAAGGAGTAAAACATTTATTCAGATTCCTACATGTAGCTATATGCTTCCTTCTGGTTGCATAGTGAACTGTTGACATATAACCGAACTAACCATGTGGGATTAATAGTCTGGGGTTCGTGTACCGTTATCCGACCCAGACGATGTTTCAATACAATTCGAAGAACAAAACGGAATGAAAAACACGTTAGGGCACTTCACTTTAAATGTAGTTCCATCTAGCAGTCAATCACATTTTTTTGTTCTCGAGTGGCTGAAAGTACAGGAGTATTTTATGAAAAGTGCACATATTTCGAGCATACTGCCTTGTGTAGAAGCCTTGTCGCAAAGAGGTCGCAATTTAATTGCTGCTACATACTTGCATTTAGACAAATGGATCTCTATGTGCGGCTTTAACGGAAAATATGTTAGCAACGTTCAATTGTATTTTCTAGCTTTTTCCCTTTCTTTCGGCAGCTTATTTATTCACAGCAAAATAGCCTACTTGTAAATGACATTGTCTCGATCAGCAAACTTGCTATATTCATATTTAGTGGCTTTATACGAGGGAAATACGCCTGCGGATATAGTCTTAGTATGTTTTGGGGAGTTAAATTGTTCTTTCATTAATCCTCTAATGCATAGTGCTTCCATTTGGCAACAAAGTTTTAGAATATTCCAACAGTGTTTTTGTTATTTTTATATTATTTTGGCATTTAACAATAAAACAAAGGCTTGATAGCATTTATAGTATAAATGTACCAATTTATTTTAGTATTATTGTAATTTCTTTCATATCTTTTTCAAAAAGCAAAATGCATGTAACTGTAGTCTAATGCAACCGGGTCATCAATCACGTGTGCCATCTCACTGGTTATTTTACGTGGGCCCTCCCCATCCTTTATTACAGTCACATTTGATTGTAGTCGCTGGGGCTAAACTCAGAAGGCTTTAATGGATGGCCAGCCCATTTCGTATGACCTTTAACAATCATGCCTATTCGAATTACTTCCTTTAAGGTGCCCGTAACGGGATATCTAAACGGTTCAGGAATTAGAACAGTGACATATATAGCAAATTCACGCAATAGAGATTTTACTAGAGTAGTATAAAAATTACTCCATCATCTTGATATCAGGAGTATAAATTTAGGTTGTAAAAAGACAAAAGCTGTCAATTTTGCTCACAAAGCAAGAAGAATATCAAGGTCAGTGATTATGACTTCGCGGATGATCACTCCAAGTGACAATTAGTAACATTTGCCGTGAAAGTTTTGAGTCTTACAAAGGTCCTTTATCAGTAAATTTCAAAAACAATGGATACTTTAGTTGGTAATAAAGGCATCGGTTTTTCCGTCTGTTCACACGTAACATTCGAATCATTGCATCTACTAAGTTCAAATGTTAAATATGAACTTAACGAAAATATAACATCCGAGCTACAAAAAGTGCTAAAATTAAAATTGTTGTCCATAATACAGGAGTTATAAGGTTCGCCAGTGCTATTTTAGATACATCTTTAGGACAGAACCTCTTTAACAGAATTAATTTATCAACAGATGAAGTGGGGTGAGTGAACATACTTAAATGAGTTTAAAATTAACATTTTAAGGGGAATCGAAAGGCCCCCTCTCTCCAATGTTAATAGATGACCCATTATCTATAGTACAATTTAAGGTAATTATCGGAATTTTTAAGGCATGTCAGTGGTATTTTTACAGTTGATTGGTAAAACAAAATCACATCTTCATCAGAAGCAAGGTTATGCTTTTTGTTTCACACAATACCTAGATTTTATCGAAATATAAGGGGATTACAATTAAAATAACTTAACTAGTAGGTATGCCTGATATATACTCTATTTGACTCAGGAGTTCAACTATGACCTTGTGGTTGTCACAAATGAACTTGAGATAGCGCTCTATTGTTTTTCCTCTCGCACTGACGGTTTACAGCTTGCAACAAAAACAACTTATCCTTTCTTTCCCACCACAAAAAAATATTACGCGACAAAGAATCACTAATACATTATATTACCGCATAAAACAAAGCAATTATGATCATACTTTGAATAATATTACTAAAGAATTATGTTTATTGTAGACTCAAGAAGACACACGATATAATATTGTAGCAGCAATGGCACTGCTTACAGTCAAACAGCATTGTAGACAATAATTTTGAACTGCTGGTGTTACTCTGTTTACATCGTACCGAGAAGCTCCCTACGCCACTGCGCGATTGGACGTTCAAGGACAGAGACATCTTCTGAGTCAATGACAGTCGAACCCCTTTCAGAGATAATGGAGCATATGTGAAGAAAATTATTAGTTCTTCAGAAATTGCAGTTAATATGAGAAAGCCTAAAACCTATATGCAGCTTTATTTTCAATAATAATTTTGAGGTATTTATAATTAAGGTGCCTCTATGAAACTTATCCCAAAATGAGCGGAAAATCTGAAATATTCACATGGAAATAAAACTTGAGTTTGAAAGGAAAAATATCACATAATTCACCATTTCGACTCCCCTTAAACTTTTGTGTCCAACTCTACCCATGTATGTTTAATCTGTGTTTATTTGCTTTTTCAAAAATCCACTTACACGGGAAAATTATTAAATCGGTAAACTAGTGTTGCTGATAAGCTGACATTCATTTACTGAGAACTAATGTGCATTACTCAAATAAATTGCTTTCCACTTACTGCATATAATGTGTGCAACGAATTACATCAAGGCTTGGGTGTTCGTGCAATGAACCCATGCAAATCCCTTGCCCACCGAGATTTTTCACTTCAGGAAATGAAGAGCCGCAGTTATGGGTCACCCCTTGTGCATCCACTTCCGGTAGGTACTAGTCCATGCGGAAGAGAGGAAGCCAATTTATTTCCGGGGCAGCCTACCGTATCCTAAAAGAGGATGTGCCAGGCTTCCCCAAGATTTACAAATGTACCAACGCCCTCCATCCGCTATTACCAAGATTAACCTATTTTCTAAACGGTAGCTGTGGGACCACTAAAACACCTTGGGCAAAGGTGCAAATGATGGGGAGAATGGGTATGGGCGGGGTTCATTACTGTATTTTTCATTTTATTTTCTAGAAATGCGACGTATTCAATGCAACAAGGGTTATATGTCTCAATATTATAAAATATTACAGCAGCAGTATGCAAAACTACAGAAAGAACATATGGAAATCCAGTTATACATTCCTTGCAATAAACAGCGAGAAGCTTTTACTCATTTCTACATTTGACGCCCTTAATATGATAATCATCTTAGTTATTAACACTGACACAAAATTTAATGGCGGGTAGCTCAACACAACATCCAATCAGAAGCTTGCCACGCCTTGCGGTGTTGGGTAGTTAAACACGCTGTGAAGCTGGTTCTATAAATATTATTTGCGCCCACAAAATGTATCTGCACAACAGAAAAGAGAATAGTAATTGTCAGATATCCGCTGTCATTAAATTTTGTGTCTGCCATAAATACAAGTATGAACTGCATACTTGTCTCGGGAAACTAAAAGGTTGCCTATTGTTCAACATACAGACGCAAGAAAACTGATGAAAGAGCAGAATAAAGAGGCTGAAGATCGAGTCCGAACTTCGAAGGCAGCTTGACCCAACAAGGATTCCAACTGTGGTCCGCAGTGTGAATGGCAAGAACTTCCATATATCACAGTACCGAGTGAGATAGTTCTGCGGTAACCTGAGGCTCGCATTCAAAAGATTTCGGGATCAATTCCCGTTAGAGTGGTCACTCTGAAGCTAAATTCGTGCTATTTAGAAACCATCCAAGCATTCGCATACCTACCGGGAAAACCACAAAAAAACCAATCATTTTACTTCCATGTCCGGAGGATCCGGCGGGTGGACGGCGTGGCGGGACGTGCGACAGTGGAATTTGTTTTATGTAATTCTCTCCTTGGCCCCGATGTGCGACTTACTCCCAGCGGGACCTATGCTTGAGGAGAGAGGCTTATGTGGGTCGGGATCTCTGTAGACGTTAGGGATCCCGTCTGCCGTCCGGGATAAGGCCGCTATCCATGTCTTTTGCCTCACCCATTCCTCCTGGAGGTTCAGTGGTTATGAAACCCCATGCGCTTACATGTTGAACTCCTCAGCAATTATTTTACCATCTGCACCACAGTAGCTCAAAACTGTCACCACTTCGGTCGTTCTCTCCAGTGACATTTCAAATGTCTGCGTGGCTGTATTTTTTCTGTCTGTTTAAAATGCTGTATTCTGTCACGCACTGCTTTAGGAATATAGGTTTATCAACCCAAAGATAGACCCTAGAAACCAAGAATTAACTGGTTTGAAAAGTAAAGACGGCCTTCATTAACCAGTTTTAAAAATAAAAAATTCAGAACTGTCTATCAAGAAGATTGTTGATGATAGAAAAAGTAAAGGCATCAGCACCAGGTCGTGATTATTTCTGGAGCCAAGGAAGCCGTCTTGAACACGCACAGCCTTTTGAATATTATAATCTGCATGGGTCGCTCTCCTCGAGGACGGGGAACCGTGTTACGCCATAAACCTGTTTTATCATGCAGGATGTCACTCAAGTAAATAGGAAATGGGTCAACGGATTGTGAGAAAATTTGCTGCAGTTGGTCATCTGCAAATGACGTTCTTTCAAGGTGGCGCACGCGATCTATTTTTATATTTTAATATACATCTAACTTTTTTGCTGAACTTGTTTTGCTCTGGGAACAAAACCGTTGCCTTTTACTTTCAGCCTTCCAAGTCTGAAGAAAATTCATTACTTTAAAAGATATGAACAATAGGAAAGCGTACGATGCATACATACAAACGCAGATGTTGATAGTACACAAAGTTTAAGGCAATGGTATAAATGCAACCCCGGATTCAGTTGTATTTGCAGATGGCTGGCCTCTACTGAAAGAAATGTGTTGAGTATCACAATTAGTCATTTTCTTTTAGGAAACTCACTGAAGAATTAGAGCTCTGGCATTCTTTGGAAGAAGAAAACAAGAATAGTTTCGAGTTCTTTCACTACAGTTATTCAGTAAACTATGCAATACCTTCTGTAGAGTTTGCCTTTAACATCTGCAATGCCTTATGCAGAAGCAGTTGCATGGCGAACCACTCGCTTCGATTACTTATGTGGTTATATAAACAAAACCTAACCATCCGAAAATCTAGGGGAGGTGATTTTGTCTCTATAAACATCACCAAAGCTGGCTAGGAAGTCGACATCCAAATTTTGTGCTACAAATAAAGTGGAACTTGAGACACAAGTTCAAAATCCAGTTCTATGGGTGTAATTTCAAGGCTAGCATAAAGTTTAATTTCTGATAACTTATGAAAAGTGTTTACACGAATGTGAAAAGCATGAGATGATGATGATGATGATGATGATGATGATGATGATGATGATGCAAGCGACTTAAACTCTGCACACTTCAGCCTGAAAGACTTTTTATGCGCTTCCTTGACTTGTTATAAGGTTAGTTCAACCCGTTCAGACAGCCGAATTATTTGCCTAACAAGTTGAATCTCTTCTCCGGGATGTTCAGCCACTTCGAAGATGAGGTGTCTCCTTTTTAGAGCCTCACACTTCAGAAGAAGATGAACTGCGGTTTCATCAGATTGTTTACAGAGGCGACATATTGGTTCTTCGTAGAGTATATTGTTCTAAGATTGTTCGTTAACGCACCGTATCCATTAAGACAGCTAATGACTTTCCTTCACAGCTGCCTGTTTAATTTAATGAAGTTATCAGTGAGATTTTTATTATATTCTTTGATTACGATCCTGTAAGTTTTGTTCCTAGAGTTTCAGAACAATCTATGAAGGATTATCCTCTTCATCCAATCGCTGAATCGAGGTTTACTCCACTGAATGGCAGAAGCCTCTTTCATGGCCAGAGAATCGGCTTTGTCATTATCTCCAGTGCCTGTACGGCCAGAGTGGTGCGAGTTGAGGGCATGTAGTGCAGCTTGGCTGTCAGAGTTATCTAATAATCTGCTGGTTTCTATATTCTCTTTCCAGCACATGTGGAAAGCATAGTAAAGGGACATTCCACAAGTGTTTGAGTCAGCCGAAGAAATTTGATTGAGAGTGGTAGCTTGAATCTCGGAAAATCAATTCATTTTCCCGTTTCAGGAAAAATGATATATTGATTTAAATGAGTTTATAAACCAAGGAAACAATCAACCGAAGCAACATGAGAATAGAATGATATAGGAGCACAAGACGTTAAAGAAATCGCTGAAGAGTTGAAGCTTGAACTGCAAATCTACTGACTGTCAAACAACAGCCATCATAATTGCAACAAAAATAATATAGCAGGGAGTCGGAAGGAAACCTGCATAAGCAGATGAAAGTTGCTAAATGACGAGTAAAACATTGGCGAAGACAGTAATGGTTTTCCTTTCAAAGAAAAGGAAATGCAGTGACCTCGAAAGCCACACCTAGAGGCAAATGGTAGCCCAGTGGCGCCGGTGGGAAGCTTTCCAAGGGGCAACTGCTGTTAGGATCAAACTGCATGACATCTCTACTTAAATGCACTTAATAGCTGCAGACTAATATCCCTATAACAATTAGACAATTACTACTTTCTCTTTAAGTAACCATCATTACATGATTAGCTACATCATGTATCAGCGAATATTAAGGTGAAAAAGAATTCAAGATTAGCGCATTTTTTGTAGAGAGAACCGTGTCACGACATTCGATTTTATATCTAACAATTAAAAAGTTACGGAACATTTCAACAATTAGTAGTTTATTTAGTATTAGAAGTTCGCGGAAACTACGGAAATGTTTTCCATAACGACGCACTCCAGTCGACGATCACTCTCTGCAGTTTTCTAAAATGGCAAGCAGAGAAATTGATTGGAAAGCGTTGAATCAGAACCCTGAACACAAATTTCTCCAATTAACGCTGATATATCATAGTCTAAGTGAAAAGCAGTATATTACCCAAAGAATAACGTTAACATTTATTGCATGCTTCAATATAATAATAAAAATTATGAAATAATGATTAATGAATGATACTGTGGATTATCATATACTTCAATAAAAAAGATGCACGCTGAAAAGGGTCCCATTTATTCGTTTATAACTCTATATTTTGAAAATTATAAGCAATTTTAGGGTTTTATGTCTACTTGGATTAAAATCCTAGTACGATAGTACTGTCATAAGATTTTCTTCATTGTACGTTTATATCATGTATTAGAAAGAGCTGAAAACGGCATAGGTTGGTACACACTTTAAATTGATATCCGGAAACCATGTTTTTTTCTTTTTTAACCCAGAATGCTTAATACAATGTAATCCACTAAAGTACAAAATTCGCGTTTTTCATTTAATTTTTCGAAAATGTATCCATAAATATCCTAGCACACAAACAGTGAGGTTCACGAGACGGCCTTGATTGCAAATCGGGGCAGGCGGATGTGCTACACATTTTTGTTCGCTGGTCGTCTGCATCAAAGGATCATGTCAGCTATACTTCCTTACTGAGGTGACCCATATAGCCTTTTAAAAATGATATGGCAGCAGGAAATATCAAGCCAGGCTTGCGGAAGTTCGCACTGCGGCCAGCGAGCGCAGGAAGCCAATACTGCTGCAAACGCGCGGTATGCACGCCAACTCAATACCTACTGATAACTTCACGTCTCTATACAAATGTTTCACAGCTATGCCATTGTCTATGTTATCTATTTGTTTGGCAAGCCACAAAATCTGTGACTCTGTGACTGCGATCGTTACACTGTTTTAAACCCTACCATGTGACGCAGTCTCCCATGCACTTCCAAACATTTGGATAAAATAAAGAGCTTTGCAACATTTAGCTTATTTATGATGACTATTTCATACATTGGTGCGATAAATTGTCACGTATGAATTATCATCTGGTCATTGTCATCAACTGCATCCCATAACAATTTATTACACATTACAATTGATTAACAATCAAAATAGCAGTCAATTTCAATTTGACGACAGTTTACCTTAAATATAAAGCGAAATTCATTTGAAATCATAAACTGATTTTCTGTTATAACAAGAGAAGATCAAAATACATATAATTCTTGGGTTTCGTTTTCCTCAATTGGCAGCGCTGTTGAATTACACCAATAAATATATTTTAGGCTATTTTATAAACATTTTCTGATCACTTCTTGGAGATATAGTATTTAAGTTCATATTTTATTTATGAAATAGTCCAAATATCATTTGACGGTCTGGCTCGCTTCGCTCGAGAATTTATCGTTTATGATAGACGTTTTATGCTATTACTTGTGATAATTTTGAACTTAGTATTTTTAATAGAACCGAGAATTTTATAGCATATGAGATTATCCCGTCAAAGCTACTTTTACCTTCTCTTTCAATTACCTGTGATAAATAGAGGAAGTTCTACCTCAAAAACCGATATCCAAATATCGGAAATATTTGAGACTCCTGAATCCAAAAACAAGTATTTTTATTAAAAAGGTCCGTGCATAACTCAATGATGATCAGCATAACTCAAAAATGAAAGGTCAGTTAAATGCCAAATTTGGCATACACAGGCACATACATACATATACACGCACGCACATACATACACACAGGCATAGACACACACACACACACACACACACACACACACACACACACACACACACACGCACGCACGCACACACACACACCTTTTTTTTTTTCTGAAGTGCCTTTTTTAGATTCAGGGCACCTCAGAACGTGTATTTCCAGCGAAATCTCAATATCGAATTTTTAAAGTAATAAGTTAGAAAACACGCTGGCATTATGCTGATTTCGAAAGACATTTTGGGACCCTTGTTTTTCTCGCTCAAATAAACACTGCTCGTCTAAAAGGACCGAATACTTGGTTGTTGAACCGGGAATACTTTTCCAGAAAAGGGAGGGTGCAGTTCGTTGCATTATGGATATACCTGAAAGCTAATTCCATCCTTAGCAACCAAGCGACTGCTAATCAGTAATTCATCTAAGTCAAACAAAGCGTAGAAACCTTATCCACTTTACGAATCTTCACAGCCATTTGGCAATAAGTTAGCAATCACTTAAATTCCTAACTAGGGTTTGGATCAGAAACTTTCTCCAGTCTAATTTCAACGTGTTCTTTTTCGGTATACAACCAAGCTATTTGAATTCTGGCTCTAGCATGCTGGAACCCCGAAATTACTCTCTCAAAACACAATATTTTGTGCTGGGGAAGAATATATTTGCATAGCATTCTACAGCTATTGAAAAACGCTGACAGGGGGTCATATTAGTTTCCAGAGATGACCTGAAAATGGATAGAGAGGGAAGAGAAGAGCTTAATTTGTGCACGCTACCACCGACAGCGATCAATGCCCCCAAGAAACAGTTGCTGCATGGTGACGTCTGGTTTTATACTCTTCATTTTGTTTTCCAGAGTTGCATTCTATTCAGAGAAGACAGACTACGACGTCACCTAGGCCTCAGTGTCTGCCTCGACGCCTGTGTCAACCCACGAGTAAAGGAAATACTTGCTGTGCATTTTCAGCCCTCCCTCAACTCCACCCCTGGTAACTTCATTTAGTGTTGGATTTTCATTCCCAGGCTGCATGATCATCTGGTTTATGATACACATTCAAATTAACTGTCAACATTTATAGACACGGAACATTGTTTACCAGAATCAAACCTATACGACAAATAACTTTAAAATGTAACACAAATGTCCTAGTTTCAATTGGAATGAAAAGTTAAGGTATTTAACGATGGGTATCTTGTAATATTTATTATCCCAGTTGAGCGAGATACGGGGCAGTCATAATTAATGCTACAGAAGTACGTAACTCACATAAAACGGCTCTAGAATATAAATAGAAACCAGTGATTTATACTCGATAAAGCTGCCTAGAAAGGTTTTGATGCACAACTTGTCTGTAAAAGCTGCGATCCGGTTTGTGTCACGTATCTGCAAGGAAATCTGTTAATCGGAGGCAAAGAAGTCCTTCGTCTTTCTTTGGTTACTGGATATATTCGTTTGCCAGCTCAAAGATTAATAACCTTTTCTCTATGCTTAAATACCATCGCAGTGTGCGTGGAAGATGTTTCCATCAACCTATTGACTTTGCTCCACATTTTATCCAAACCGTGAAAATAAGTACATTCAGAAACCCTGAATTTAAACAAGACGTACCTTCGCTTCCAATGGAGAGGAAAATAAACACTTGGAAATGATGGCTAACAAAGAAGAATTGTGCTTTATAATGGAATAATGTATTTGTCATGAAAGAATAGTTTCCCTCATACTCAGTTCTAATTCAACAAAGTAATCAGCAATTGTTTAGCTCTCAACATTAAACTTTGTAACACTTTTGAGTATCTCGGACGTAATACAGTTTGACAGCTTCTCCAAAAGCTGTTTCGTTTGTGGATTTGTTACGCAGTTTTACATAACATCCTGAGAAATTCAAACCAGATGTGGCCGCATTCCCACTTTCAAAGAACTCACGAACTCCTTACCCAAAAATTCCTCGCCGCGTTCGTCTCCTTTGGTTACGGTAGAAATCAATACATCTTAATTACACAAACCGAATCTTAGAACGGTCTTGCTGAGGAGTGCAGTGTTTGAAAGCATTTCTCCATTAACGTGTTTCTGTTCCTTGCTGTATGTCGTCATCCACAGTCGAAAATTCTTGGAGACAAATCGACTTTACATTCCTTTTATGAGGAGCACACCTGAGCGAACTGCCTTATAGTTGTAAAAGACAAATTAACAGATCAATCAACAAACAAAAACGTTTCAAAGGAAATTACATATGCATTCTGTGCTTACGACAGCGCCATTCCAAAACGATAAAGCACTGTTCTTAAAAGTTTACTACAAAAAGTTAAGCACGTGCTCAAAACGCAATATGTCCATGTCACGGTCCAGGTTTTATTCGTACTTCAACATTCATTTTGGCCATGTTTTTAACAGATATGTAAATGATCTCGGTGTGTATCCATGCAAATAAAATAAATGTGACTGTTACTGGTAGCACTTGACAGTTCCAAACAGCGAGTTGTAATCTAAATGCCACACACATCATTGTTGGAACGACCACAACACAAAGTGCTTTTGCAAGATATTCTTGTCAAAAATTTGTTATGCACGATGTTGTTTCGTTATTAACTGACAAATTATGTTATATCCTTGTTAGGAAACATCGAAATGAACTAACATGATATGTATATACATTTAAGCAAACGTTAACAACCATGACTGATGATGACTGTTTTAGGATTTAAAGATATATGAATAAACAATAATGACATTTAGTAACCAGTAGTATTTATCTCCATTGCAGTGCTGAAAAAAGTTTTAATTTCGTAGTCAATGACAATCGTAGTGCCACTAAGGAACCCAAGATGCCGATGACTGTTTAAAAAGACATGTCATTATGCCTTAAAACCAATTATTCACTCAAAGCAACAAATTATGGTTGCTACGTTCTCCTATACGCACTACCTTACTGACTTCCTACATATTAGTTACCTAATGATTACCTAATACCACTACCGTATACTTCAAAGGCTTCTGTGAGGAACGTGAAGCAGAGACGAGAAATTAACGTCCTTGCACAATATTTCCCCTTGAACTTTCGCAGAGTACTTCAAACACAAACATTATGGGGAATGTAGAAGAATCGATTTAAATATATGCTTAAACTGGCTCACTGCTTTACGTTGCAACAATCATTTGATATTTGAACAATTCATAATGGAGCTTTCTGAAGCGTAACGTATGAAATCAACTCAGGATTTTTACTTCGTTTCATTTGAGATATCTATATGCACACACACACACACACACACACACACACACACACACACACACACACACACACACACACACACACACACACACACACACACACACACATACATACACACACATATATATTTCACATATTATAAATTGACATTTACAGAACAGCTTCGCAGACACGAGATGCGCTCCTTAAATTATAATAGTAATTTTCTCTAACCGTGTATTTTAAGAGTGATCAATTTTTATCTGTATATTTATACTGCTTAAGGGAGTGTTCCTAGGAGAGAAAACATTCGCCAGACCTTCAGTCATCGGTTGGCAGTGAAATTTTTTAGTCTCCGCCATTTTTAAATGTCTAGCGCAGGCTTTTAAATGTGCGCTACATTTAAACGCGCCATTTCTGCTTAAATTTTCGGCACTATTTGGACAAAATATGGTCCAAAAAGGGCTAAAAACATCCAAATTCAGCAGAAAGAAGTGGTTAAAGCTATGAATCTGAAGAAAGAGATACTAGACAAAAGAGTGAAGGTGTGACCTGCAGCAGGGTAGGAAATCTGATTCATGATCATGATGAATATCTGTAGAAAGCTCGGTTATTCTCTATTTCACATCTTTAATACACTATTTGCTCCATGTCTGTTGGAAAATTAGAGTTTATAAACTAATAAAACTGTTGTGATATTTTAGTTTTTGATGCCCATGGAGTATTTCGAATATTAAGGTATTTTCGCATTGTGAATAATTTGAATAGTTAATTCCCTCAAAACTATTTATACGGTTGTGTTGGAACTTTGTGAGGTAGTTCATAAGATAAGCACCCCTAAGTGTGCAAAGTGTTGATTTCATACCTGTAAAGAAAGATCAAAATTCAGTCCCAGGGTTCCTTAAACACAGGAAAGGTTTGTTCAAAATGTAATCTGCTATTCTATAATGTGCATACATTTTTCACATCTGCGGAGGGAAAGTATATCGAGTGGTTGTAAGACATAATGTAAGAAAAACCGTCACATTAGATTCACAACCTAAGCTCAACAAACACATAAATTCACTGCAACAACTGTTAAATACTAAATACTTTGTACACAAAACAAGAATTTATTTTTCTGGGATATTAACATGGGAAAGAAAAGCAAAAGGGTGAGAAAAGCTCACTTTAAGATGCTGTGACAATTTCTGCATTGACCACCGCACTGCAGAGGAATTCTTTCGGCAGTACTTATCATTTCGAAGACATTTTTTTCTGTAGCTTGGAAAAACAAACTTTATTATCGAGTGTCAATACTTCATAGTGATAATGCTATTTATACATCCGAAACAGCGTGCAACTTATGTCTCCTTGGAAGCAGCTTTCGCCCTAAACCAGAGATGGAATACCTAATGCCGCGAGCTGTCCTGTCAAGGATGAAGGTTAAACTACACAGCGTGGAGGAGTATCTTACCTCTTCTTCCCATATCCGATTTTGTCCAGCTCGATGTGTCTGTATGCGGCGTACACTGCCATGATGTTTGTCGTCGGCGCAGGCTACAGCCTCGCTAAGACGTCTCTCGTCAACTGGCCTAGAAGTGGCACAAGTGGCGTACCCGGAGGATGTTGAAGAGCGGCGCACTGCGTCAAGCCGACGACTATGATATACACAACAGTGTGGGTCGCGGCGCCGCGGCAGCAGCTCTTATAGACACGGTTCTCCCCACCTCCCGCCGCCCGCCGCCCGCCGACCCCTCGCGCTTTTCGCATCACCTGGCACACTAACTGCCCCTTCAGCCACCCCCACCTTTACTTTCTAGACGTTTGTGTTGTAGGTAGGACGTTAACCCCTAATCAATAAAACTGACCACAACATCGAGTAAGGATTCTGCAGTGTATTTAAATCTGGCTGCCGGAGAGGAGGGGATTTAATACCTACAGCCCAACTTGTCTTCAGGCAACCTATCTGGAAAAAAAATTTAAAAATTCACTTGTTTTGAGATTCCGTAATTTTTTTACCATACACTCAGAATATAAAACACATACTGTACACAAAATTTTAGTAAGCTATGTCAAACTACTATTAATGCATTTTTCTATCCGTAACAATCACTTTTTAATATGGCAACATAACCCTACTTGAGTTATGGATAACTTTTATTTCAGTTGAATTACTTGATATTTTTATCTAGTTCATCAAGTAAATTTACACTTCCTGAAGCTCTCCTAAAAATTTCAAGCTAATGAGTTATGAACTTTGGTCCAAACGGAAGTTTGAATAGAGAAAAATGTTGAAAAAAGTGAAATTGAGTAAAATGGAGTTTAAAATTCAACGTGATATTTTACCTAATTGATACACGATCATTTAATTAGCCGTTTATGCCTTTTACATGTTTTATGTAAAAACTAATTGTGTATAATTATACGCTAAGTAAAAATGCGAGAGATAAAAACAACGAAAGACCACGTTTTTAGCAAATTTCACCGATGCAAAACATGCGCCCTTTTGCAAACAAGTCAGATTGTGTTGCTTTGGTGTAAAGTTTTTATTCCTGTAGGAGGAATACATGACAAGTGAGAACTTCAGTTACTTTTTCGGTCACTTTATTTCCCCTCTAAAACTGAGTCACAAAAACACAGTTGTGTTTTGGTGTTAACTCCATTTACGATTCGTCGTGACTGCAACTCGCAGCTGTTCTGTGTGATCGTAACCTTGACATACACTAATGTTCTCTCCCTGTGTCTCACAAGCAACTGCTCCTCTGACCGTGCTCTCTCGCGTTTGTAGTCCAGGTGAAGTGCTGGCCAATTCTCTGGAAAATACATTTTTTTTTCGATACTTCTCGTAAATAAGCCGGCAGTCGAACGCTTTTCGAACCGTCTATAATCGGTCTTTGTTCCGGCCCGCTCCATTGTTACCATTTTTACTCCCCGGCGTCACAAATATGATCGAAAGTCTGGCATGTTTAAAGACCCTGGGCCATGACTCAAGTATGTGCACGCTGGCATTTAAATAAGCTCTTTTACTTTACACATGTCTCCGCTGAAAGCTCTGATACTCTTAATGTTTCCGACTTCAAAACTTTTAACCATTTTTATCGGAGTATAATAAAAATTAAGTTAGTTTAAAGACACTAGTCACTGTCAGTGTCAGATCATGTCGGCGATGTTTCAGAATTCTGCCCAGAATTGGCAGGACAATTGAATGCCATAGTTCTGAATGGAATCGAATGAGCAGCACTGGGAACAGAAAGACCGCACTCAACTGAATTAGTATTAGCCATGCCGGTGAAAACGCAGCAACTATCCTTGTTGTGTGTAACTAGTATAGGCTACTAGATGTAAACAGCACAACATCGCCGCCAAACCAGGACTACTCCTAAATGTCTCGAGGAGTATTTGCTTAATTAAATGCGTAAACAATAAAATGTAACCCACTTCTACGATGTCTGCTTCACATTCAAGAGGTCCCGAATTCCATTGCACAGCGTAAGATTAAAACGGATTAATCATAGAGTACACAAAAATTAGATAAGCATAACGAGGTCTCGGGTTTGATTCCGAGCTGAGAACTCTTTAGCAAGGGTTATTGTCCATCAGAGTCTAGAAGTATGACAAAGAGTAAATGTATATTTAAGTTTAATAAATAGAAAACACAAAGTAAACAAACGCAAAGATTAGCAGATAGTAAACTAGCGGATATCACACCGATGAGCAATTGCTCCAAAGGCATAGCAAATGATATGACCTTAGATGCTAAAGGCATATCCGTGAAAGTTTGCGTTTTGAAACAACAGCAATATAAATGTGTTACATCTTATACTTGGAGCAACTTGGAGCCAACATTTGTAACAGATTTTAGGGATTTAGAAGTATCCAATGCAGTAAAATACATTGACGCATGGTGTCTGCGACGAACTCGGCCTGCCTTGATAGCTCTGCCGAGCACGGCGACTGTCCAAGTGGCAGCTTTTCCAACTTTTCACCCTCTTTTTAGAACTACGGAGCAAATGTAGTTTTTACCGCCGTCTTCCTATGTTGCAAGATTACTTTCTCATTCACAGCTTCGAAAACCTTCCAAACCACAATTTATTCTAAAAGATAAAACTAAGAAGAACCTTGAACCCCCATTTGCTAGAAATTACTGAATTCAGTCAATATCAGAACAAACAATTTAAACTAGTACGAGAAATCTTTTATACGCATCTCCTAGTGACAAAAATATTTATAAAAGGTGATCCACTTACCAACAAACTCATACGAGCATTTACCCCTGTGAACTCACTATTCAAGCGTATTGCTCTAGCTACTTGTTAATCCAAACAAATGTTTACTTCACATTTACACTTCATTGTAGGATAAATAAAGTGATAGACTTTAAAATAGGTTCGCTATGGATGACTTTGAAATTCCATGCATGTCCCATGACCACGAAAAAACAAAGCATACCAAACCCACCCCCCCCCCCACCACCACACACAAATGACTCCTATTTGAGAGCAGTATATATATATATATATATATATATATATATATATATATATATATTTGAAAATTCGCAACAATGAGAAGCAATATCTCGGAAACGTTTAACTAAAAAGGCAAAAGGACAAATTGTGCTTTTCAACGAGATCTGCATTTTTAGTGTAGTAAGATTTTGTCTATCTATTCCGGCTTACCAGTTATACAAGTTATTCAGAGGGCTTCAGGGGTTATTCCCAGAAAATTCAGCATTTAAATTTCCATTTACCATGGAAATACCTTAAACTTATGGCATTTTAATCAAAATGTATGAATTATTTTTAAAAAATCAAAAGTAATATCCTTTCTAGGCAAAGGGTAGCTTGGTGTGGAGAGCAGTTCTTGAAAATCCTCTGGTCGCATCCTTAGAAGTTGCTGTGTTAAAATACCAATGTTTCTACCCACTCATCCACCTCAAACACACGCCAACTTAAAAACAAGGGGGCAGTCTTCCATTTCCGTGAAGTCTCAGTATCGAATTTTTGGGTGTGGATTGGAATGTTTCTACTTTCTGTAGGTAAATAATATAGAAAATCAAAATGTCGAAGTTTTGGACAATTTTAGAATTGCAGAGGTTTATTACCTTCACCACAAAATCATTTATAGCATTACTGTGAACACATTGCAGATTAGTTTTGTTGATTTTCTAAGTTAATCGGTGTTCCCGATTATTCACAAACACAATAGCTTCATAGGGAACGTAGACTGGATCACATTTAATTTGAAAGGGACAGAGTGACCAGCTCAACCATTTTCTCACGCTTTCTCAGAGAGAAACTACATCGAAAATAAGCAGAAACTAGTAAGAAATGTTCCATGTTGGAACCTAGAATTTCCGCTTTTGTCGTTACATCCATTAAGTAGTGCGAAAAACTGTCAAGCTCGCAGTCACAGTCAAGATTTACACTGTTGTCCTGACTTAATTTGGGGCAGAAGAGGAGAGGGAGGGTGGGCTGGTCATTACACTTGTATCAAAAGCCCATCTGAGGAATCATTTAGTCATTAAATGCTTTCCCATTTCATTTAAATTCGTATTTAATCTGTGAAATGCTTTGACAGATGAGCAGAGCCAGAATTTTAAAAAGAAGCTCGTGTGTAGCGTGTTTACAGCATAACTAAAATGGCATTAAATATGGAACTTGATATAACTATAGCATCTTCAAAACCGCCTACTCGACACCACACTTTACATTTAAAATTGTTTTTGACGTTTTGGACTGGAAGAACTATTTTATTTAAAAACCAGGCATGTAAGATATTTACACGACTCATAAAATGTATGTCTCGAATTTTGTGCAAACACTATGAAAACATCTTCATTTGGAATGAATTTTGTATACTTCAGTATAACTGGAAAACCATAAGAGGTGCACACAAACTTACAACACAGAAACTGCAGATTTCGTTAAAGAATTGATTTTCTATGGCATTTTATGGCATTATCCACTTCCGAGATATTTGTTGTTATGCCTTTGCATCCTCACTCAGTTGTTTCTCGCGATGGCATGGAAAGAGAATGGAATTTTAAGGCCAGAGATATCGTGGGGATTTTAGACAACTGTCTAAATCAGGGATGTACAACCTTATCTAAAGAGCGGTTATACCCCACTCCATTCCTTCAGTTGGAGAAACATAGTCAGTATCCAGTGACGGACACAAACAGGCGATCCCATGGTCGTTTCTAGGTCACACTTTGAATTTTCTGCGAATGCCCACAGAAGACCTCTTCATTTTGGATGATTTTTGCTTAACTGGTGAACAGTAAGATACAGACAAAAGCCTACTAAATAAAAAAATGTGGATCTGGTTAAAACCACAATTTATATAAAATATTTCGTTTTTCTTTTGAGTGAACCATTTCCGAGATATTCTTTCTTAATTGTTTGAATTTGCCAATACTTTTACTTTTCTCCAACAGGAATATGTTACTTGTTTTTTATCTCTTGGTCTTACAAAGACAACGGAATATCAAAGGCATCGCATAGCAACCAGTTCTTAAAACATTTCACTATCGCTTCAAGTCTACTGTATTCCCATATTCCTCTTGCACCTACAAGAAAATTAGCAATAAGATACTTCCTGAAATGCTTATTCGATTAAAACGTAATAGATATAGAAATAAGCATTTGCAAGAAATAGTGTGTATAAGAATGAGTATAGCTTTACATATATTTGCGAACAGAGTTTCTCCAAATTGAACTATATTAGAAAATTTTAGTGCAATAGGTTACGCGACGATCACTTGGTGGATCCTCAAAGTCTTCGACTCTGTTGGCAAATATTCACAAACTTCCTAAACGTAAACAGCACTGAAGAAATTATACTAAGTTTATCGCGTAATATTTGAAACTGCTTTCGAAAATTAAACGCAACGTATACACAAACGGCTACTGCAACGTAATTGAGTGTTAAAAGAGTGGCACAGTCCGCATAAAGTGGAAGGAGGTAAATCCAACCACCCCTCAATGGCAAACACTGGACATCGCTGTCTAAATGTGTAAAAGTATTTGTGCAAAAGTTTATCTCGATTACCATGCGTATAAAATAAGATTTTGTAAGAAGTGGGGATAGTTTATAATACAATACATTATTATTTTTTACTATTACAAAACACCAAAATGCCTAATTAACTTTGGAAAAACTACAGATAACATATCTACACGACTGAAGGATGTTTTAACCCAATTTCATTCAGCTGTCGAAGACAACATTTACAATTGCTTGCCTTATCTGCTCCTTTCTTTGGTACGAGAACATGGACTTTCTACATTGGAATTTCCGTAGGGTAGTGAGCACTTACAGGATTTGCTCAGAAGGAAAGGTGCTGATGCAAATGAACTGCTCGAGACAAAGTCTCTAAAAATGGAAAGAAGTGACAATGTGGTTTAAACAAAATGAGATCAAAACAAACACCCACAGAGACCACAGACCAATAGAACGAAGAAACATAAGCAGCCCATCGACAAGATGGTCAGATCAACGACCAGACAACAAACCTTGCTGACAAAAACAGAACAGTTTCAAAACTCCCAACCTAGAAAAAGGAGATAACCTGTATGAGTGGTAAACGTAACTCTGTAGTATTAACATTTACTAATAGTGTATGCAAACAAGAAAATGTTTCCCCATTTCTGTTAGTACGCAGATGATCTGTGAAGTTGATTGATATTTCTGTGAAAACCACGGTAGCATCTCGAAAATGTCGCGGTAAACGAAGCCTCATTCAACAAGAAAGCTTTGTTATAGCTATTTCAGGGGCGCATTCTCTCTGATACAATGAATGCACTAACATTTATCTATAATAAATATAATTAGGTCACAAATCCTTTTGCTTGCAATGTGTGCGCGATGCAAGAAGAGGTGGATAGTACGGGAAGAAAGGGGAGGGAACTGTAAACATCAGTCACGGGTGCAACAACAAATCTAATTTAAAAAGGACATTACAGATGCTTACACTGTATTGCCAAAAGTGAAACATTTACGAGTTGTATTATCTTTTCATTCGTCCGTTTGTTTGTCAAATAGTTTAGTACATTTACACTCAACATGGTGCTGTTTGAAGACAAGTGGTATATTGGTATGTATCATTATTTTACGCAGATCTTCAAAGAACTCCGATTGTAGCGTCGAACTATCTTGTTCTTCTTATTACCTGATGACCAACAAGCGACCTTTTTTGTATTACAGTGTTTTAACCATTTTCGCTTCTCTTGTATTTGTGAAAGTCACAACCCGATTGTATGTATTCTCTATTCACCGTGAAATTATTTGTACAAAAATTTTCCCTAACATGTGGCAACACGTGGTGATTCTGACATCTGAACTTAGTAAAGCGCAGAACAATATCACAGCGCACTGTGACCAGCTCTACCCTGCCAGTACTGCAGTCGAACTACTGACTGTCAGCTGTTCAGTCCTGGATCCATGTGTCCCGTACGACGTCACGTGTACTATAATAGGTTGAGTGGTACTTATGTTGATTCCCCGCTCAATGGATATTTGTCCTAGCTCTGATAATAATAAAACCATTTATCTGGCAGAAGAATCAACTTAACCCACGAATACAATTCCAAAGAAGCCTTTACTGGGCTGAATAGCGGATGGCTGTTTGTTAGTTCTTCTAACGGCCGAGGCAAGGCGCTGAAGTACTCTCAACACATAGCCTGCTATAATAACGTCATAACAGCAACATTTGAGATACGGAGGAATGCATGCACCACGTGTAAGGGCAATCAAGGTGCAACATTGTTCGCTGAGAGCATTTCAGCGAATTTTGTTACTGAATATTCTACTTGTGGGTGATTTCGAAACGATGTTAAATTAAGCGTACAATAAACCTTTTCAATTACGCTGATTCTGTGATAAGTTAAAGTTGGCTAAAAAAAGGGAGATCTACTCCCAATTTGAGAAACTTAAAGACAGAGAACAAAGTATATTTAACTGTAAAGTTTATAGAAAGGTTATGTGGCTCTTAAACTCTGTATAAACTCTTCTGTTGGCCATGTTCGTTGTTCGAGAAGCATAAATATCCTTGAAAATATAAAGATCGAGATAATCATGTATAATCTATAAAATTTCTATGTTTAAAAATTTTCAATATACGCCACTGAGTAACTTACAACCTGTAATGTGATACTTATGGTTGACGACGGTTTTCTTTTCTATATCGTATTTCAGATTTTCTGAACATAGTTACTATGCATAATCACATCGAGAAACTTTTGACAATTTTAATTTTACAAATTAGGTTTACTGTAAGCTACGGCTCTTGTAGAATAGTTAAAACATTTTGAGTTTTACTTGGGAATTGAAACACCACATTGCTGTTCTCATGCTTTTAGAGAACAGCAACTTAAGGACATCAGAGATACATCACACGATGTCACCTCACAGCATTGCCAATGCACCGGGTCACGAGGTCCAACGACTGGCTAAAACCTTCACCAGATGCATCAATGCTGCATGCGCTTTCACCCTGACCTCGAAAGCCATCTGTTTTCTGGAATGTCCTCTTCGCAAGCTCATTGGTGGGATAATTCGCCAATATTTCCCACTGCACCTCGGGCATTTATCTACTATGAATTACGAGCAGTGCAGCATTGATAATGGTTCAATGAGCAGGACGGTGAAGATAGCTATCCAAAATTAACTTGAGTGACCTGGTCACGGAAGCTCCTGAATTGAAGGTCAGGCCTTATTTTAACAGCTGGAATTATTATCGTAGCATGGATAATATTCACGCGATAAAAGTGCACTGCGGAAAATTGGGACAGCGTTAAAAATGAAGGGCAAATTCTGCCAAGTTGCTGTTGGTACTACTGTAATTTATTATTGCAAACAACTAAAATGGAATCACGTAATATTTCAATGTCCTTCAAAATTTAAAGAAAGCGATTGATTTATGTTTCATTTCATTTTCCTTTGGCTATAAATGGTCTGTAACATTCTTGTTTTTACTGGCCCATCGGGTATTTCAGAGAATTCCAATAACATAACATGGCTCTATCAATTCAACAATTACACTGAATGGGTGCTAGCAAAAACAGGCGAACGATTAATTAAAATTAATAATAATAATAATAATAATAATAATAATAATAATAATAATAATAATAATAATAATAATAATAATAATAATAATAATAATAATAATAATAATAATAATAATAATAATAATAATAATAATAATGGTTGAATCTAATGCAGAAAATGCACATCCTTTCCGAGCTTCGATAACCACAAGGAAGTTTACATTATGAGATTGCCTATATTTTAATTACGTTTTATTGAAAATCAATTCTGTTTATTACACAACGTTAGGCTCCCTTCAGACAGGAGGCCTCGCAGATGACATAACTGTATAAAATGGTTAAAATACTTTGTCCCCCTGTACGTTAGACTACCAGGGGAATTGGAATTTGCAACGGTTGACGTTTGCTTGTTCTGAAAAAATGACGCATAGCTCCATTTTTGTGAGCACCGTGCAATTGCACTGTCCCTTAAGGGACCAGAACAATAACTGTCAAATAGATGGTCCATATCGTTTAGGACATCTTTGATGGAAGTGCTCAAACAAAAATTTCCCTCGCAATCTCTTATCCGAAGAAAGGGTATACAACTAAACTTCTATTAATACAGAACATTGGCAATGATTTACACCATACATACTCTTGTTTACCTCAGATGCACTTTTACTTAATGGAAAGGAAACTGGGGAAGCAAATTTCAGGCCAAAGTTAAAGGAAATCTCCCCAGAATTTGTCAATGAGGACTGGTGGGAAACTGAGAAAAACCTCAAGTCAGGGAAGACTTGGTATTTGACCCACGAAAATGCCATTCATGAAGACGTGTCTTAATGACCTCGTCCAACCATCTAGGTGAATAGAAGTTTCCATGTCCCTAAACTAAAATGTTAATGTTAACAATTAAGCCACAGAATTCAATAAACGTTGTTAAGCATATTCCTATGAACTTAAAAAGGTCTAAACCATGAATTAAGAATGAAGTTTTCCTTTCATTAACACTCGAAACTAGGAATACTGGGATAAAAACAGAAGAATATGAGCCTGAAAGAAAAAGAATCTATGAAGATGCCATTTCTGATTCGACCTTGTTCGTTAGTCATATCGGAGAGAAGTCTTGGGTCCTGTACTGGTTCATGTGGTTAACCACCACCTTTTGTTTCCCTAGCCACATTTACACCCCTCCTCCCCCCCCCCCCTCTGCTTTACACGACATACTCGACAGCGAGACAAGATCCTTTTCTGGGCCTCTCATCTAACCTCTTCCGCCCGCATCTTCGCTATGCTTGATTTGTTATTTCTTTCAAGCGTCTGAGATCCACGTGCACTGACTGCAACATAGTAGTGATCTTGTTAAACAATTCTGTCTTTCTCAGAGTGGGTTAAAGGTTTATCTGAAGATAAATAGTAAAACCTGAGTGAAAAGTGGCAACAATTTCCCTTAGTGTACTAGTTAACATAAGGTAAGCCAGTAGCAACTGTTTTAGTAATTACCTCTCAAGGGTACTTATGTATGAAAAAGCGTCCCCAAGAACAGCCAAAATTCCTAAATATCGATTTTAGCGTTATTAAACACTTCAAACATCTAGTTCAATTCTATGACGCTTCTTTAGCTGTATCACCTATAAAGTATGACATACAGCTACTTAAATGTCTGCCTTTAAGCCTAACTTCCTATAAAATTGGTTATGTGCTATCATACTTGTGGTGAAATCACAATGCAAACCTTCGACATTGAATATTTTCAATTTCTGGTTGATTTGCACAGTAAACTATGAGCTGTTTTCACCAAATTGCTTTTGAATTAAATCGGAAATAATATTTCTACATGAAAGCTGAATGCAAATTTATAGATAAGTAGTTTCTGAAGGTCAGGTTAGTTTATAACCTTCGTTATTTTTAAAATGCTGTCCAGGTCAGTCAAGGGTGTATCTATGCCCATAACGGGATGTTGGAAGAGTTTTAGTGTCATAGGGTACTCCAGGGTTGATAAGGGCAGGAGTAAACCTTTCCACAGGTTGCTTAATGTTTGCCCATCGTATGGTGTAAAAAAAGTTTTGTTCAGGTCAAGCGACGCGGATTTCACGATAAAACCAATTTAAGTCATGCGCAGTAGTCTATCCGGGCCAAGGCCTACCGCCCGACCGCTTCGTCCCCCACCTGTGCCCACCATAGGCGTCACGAATGGGGTGCAATACTGGAGATGGAACGTGATCAGTGCCCCGGTCCCTCCGGCCGGTTAAGCGGTCTTCTCGACTAGAGGCCACTCTTTTCAATCAAGTAGCTTCTCAATTGGTCCTCAGGGACCTAACGAGGCTGAGTGAACCCTGGGAGAAAATATTCATGCTCGGAATTGAACACGAATCCCCCACTGGTTAAGCAACAGCGCCACCATAACTAAGGGTACTTTTCGAAAATAAGAAGGTAGAATTGTTGCCTCACCAAGAACTATGTGTTTCAAAGTTTTGTTTAAATTATAAGTACTCGCTGATGTCTATATAGGTATTACACAAAAATGAAATATCATTTTAACGCCTCATTAGATCCCCGTGAAACTAAATAAAACCTCCGCCATCAGCTGCAATAAAGGACCGAATGAAACTAGTTGAATTCGGTGATACGAATATAGGATTCATTATAATATGCATTCGCAAGGAAGAAGCTAATTTTAAATTGTAAAAGAATGATCAAAATCAGTTAAATGCCTTCCGGGATTGCTGGACACGCGCGTGCGCACACAGACACGCACATCAATCATTATAATCTCCAGGGATTAAGCCTTGCTCAGGTCTCATGAATTATACATAAATGTTTCTTCCGTCTGTTCAAATTCCTCTTGGGCTATAGGTTTATAATTTAGCAGCAATCGATAACTACGAGATTAAACTCATCAGAATGCGATTAATAGCTATTAAAGTCAACTCGCTTTGAAAGTACTATGAGTAAGGTTTTACCCTCCTATATATGACGGTGACACTGAAAATTTTTAGAATTCCATGTTTGTGAAAAAGAAAATGAAATGTGTTTATATTTGACAGCTATTTCGTATTCTTTTGCGAGTTGATTGCTGTATATTTTGTTTGATTGGCTCTGATGGTCTGTTAAATACCATAATTTAAGGATTATTCACCCAAAAATCAATTTGGCCAGAGAGCATTCCAGGTATTTTTACAATTCTAAATCGTCACTAACGCCTAAACAATATGAAGATACGGTTAGAAATACATTTGGCGTAGAATTCCCATCTAAGGCAACAATTTGTAATCGATACAGCGAATTCAAAAAGCATCGGTCTTTTCCTCGGGGATGAATTTCGTTAAGGACGCTCAAGAACTATTGTTACTGATGGAAACATTGCTGCTGTTCAAGCACTCCTTGATGAACATCGACGGTCATCTTTTGAATTTATTTGGGCGACAGTATATTGGAAATTTGTATCAGTCAAATCCAAAACAATTTACATCAACATTTACAAGCGATGTCGATGGATTCCACATAAACTGACTTCCAATCAAAAACTACAATGCAGAAAAGGACTGGAAATATTCGAAAACAACACTTGAAATTTGGTTTGGAATAGCTTTTATGGCGGTGAACCTTGCATTGGGTGTTATGATCCTGAAAAGAAATGGCAATCTGTTTAATGGGCATTTTGAACAGAACCTAAGCATACAAAAGTCCGACGAATTCGCAGTGCTGGTAAGAAGACGGTTATTGGTTATTAGTTCTCCCCCTCCCCCAACCCGGGACATATTGCTACTATAGCACTGGAAGATAGACGTACTATTGCTGTCAATTGGCACACAAATGTCTCTTTACCACAATTTCTTGACAAAAGTTTGTGAGAAACGTCCAAAGGGAAAACAAAGTTTACATCATGACAAAGAATCTTCGCATATAGCAAAACTAACAACTGAGTATCTGGATGTCCTAAAGGTAGCACCATGGATCTTTCACCATACAGACCTAGCACTTAGAGCTTTGCGATTTCTTTTTTGCTTCCAAAAATTAAAGATAGAATTCATGGAACAACTTTTTCGTCATCAGATGAAGCAGCGGAACTATATATCTAAACCCCGGTTTCTGAAGTGTCTATAAAGACTGGCATCATTCCTTTAGGGCCGTTTCATCGAAAGCAAAAGTGTATTTATGTTAAAATGGAATATTTTGACAAGCAATAACATTTAGTTTTTTAAAATTAATCCTTGTTTGATTTTCTACTTTTTTTGCGTCGCCTTCATATCTGAAAAAATCATTTAAACACACTTCCTCTGGCTCTTAACTTTGAGCGCCTCTCTAAAGAGGAAACTGCTAAATTACCCACCGTTATGCTTTTGCTTGATTCTGGATGGTAATTACCTTCACCGTTATAATGAGGGGCAGTAGCGTAAACACGCCTGAACTGGTGCAAATGCATCGCACCCTCAAGGAGGGGAAGGTGGGAGTTTCCTTTCACACTCTGTCCTACTCTTAAGCAGAACTATATTTATGAGCCTGATAAAATTACATCTCTGGCATTATCTTTTTAAGAAAACAATCAAGGAAAGGAATAAACTCCCGCACTGAAACTGCCACAAGCAACGATGTGAATCAGAAAGCTCCATCAAAGAAAAAATGTCAATAGCACTTCAAGAGTGGTTTTTCCTTCCCTAGCGTAACAGATATTTGGAGCAATTTTCGTCGCTAATCTGCGTGAGAAATGAAAATCACCAGAAAGTGGATGTTAGTACCACTCATACTCTTAAACTTTTCGCCACATTATCTGCAGCCAGAGAGATCTGTCATCACTCAACTCCTTAATAACAGACAAGGGTAACAAATGAGGAAAAACTATAATAATATTAATTTTGCTTCTGTCGCGCGAAGACACAACTAATAATGTATGCATCAGAAAATTTCCCTTACTTTTCAGTTAAGTATAGACCATGTTATGGCTCAGGAAACTCAAATACTTGTGTTTTAGTAGCATATGTAGCGTTGTACGTCTCTTACTGAACTTTAATTAATAACTCCCTTGGAGTTATGAATAGACATTGCATTTGTAAGCATTAAAATGTACAAAATATGTATGCATTTATGCTTTCAAATTTTTAAGAATATTCTTTGTGGTACCGAAAATATGCAATAATCGTGCACTAAACGTATTAAGTTTAAGCTTACACATTTTGGTACTTAAATAGTACATGCTTCTTTACACATCTTTCCTGTCATTGTACTCTAACTTGCAGTAAAAAAAAATCCTCAGATTTAAGTCTATGATCTTTATCAGTTAACACAAGCATGCTTGCTGAGAAGGACCTTTCCACGTCTACAAATGTTGAACAAGATTTGGAAGGACTTACTCGGGGGAAATTTCCTCAGGAAACCCTCGTTTTCACCTTGAAATTTATCCACAGAGCACAAAACTTTAATATCAGATTACTGTTTAAATCATTGCACAATTTACGGTTTCATTTTCCTGCATACTTTAAAGGAGCACTTCTCAACTTGACTCTCAAACTCATTGACTTACGTTGATTATTTCACTCATACGTGACTTGTTTGGAGTCAATCATGTGCATAACCATCTCAAATTTCAACCAATGACAGCCTTCATTCACGAAAATTTACCCACTTTCAGTATCACCTCCTCAGTGTTTATGTTATGATTACGTTAGAGTCTAGCTGCACTGTGCTACAGATGCGCAACAGCTTGAGCAATTTGACGAAACAGAGCCGCCAAGTTCAAAATGTCAAAAATGGCTAACTCTCGCTTCGGTGAAGCATCTAATGCTGAAATAGATTTTTTGGTGGCTTCAGACATAGCTTCCATAAGGAATTCATTACTTTGTCACTAACCTGTTTAAATATTAATATTAGAATTTTTAAAAACGGGTGTATTATATAGGTACTTGGGGCATGGAAACATGATCATAAATGCAGCAACGTTGAAAATATGCAATTATATGTCTATAAAACTTTATACAAGTACTGAAGAACCTGAAAATATTGCAAAGCTTAATTCCATGTCACAAGTACAAACTAAATATGCATTTGCATACAAATCTTATGTCTGGTTATGACAGTGAATAATCAAAGGAGGCGAAGTTAGGCTAAGTTAGGCTGATTCGATTTCTTCAGACAGGACTGAAAACTACATGAAATCTGTTCTCATTTCATACTTTTGCTCAAGATGAACATGCTTCATGAAGGATACGATCCCCTGTCCAGTTAACACGCATGTCACGAATTCAGTTAACTGTAAAGCCATAACGGAAACAATTACATTTCTATCCTTACATGCATACAACGTGCAAACCGCTATCATCACGTTCACGATCATCGCGTGGTTTTTATCGGTTCATCACAAGATCAACAGCAGTACAAACACGTCTATAAACAACGTAAATATAGACCTTTCCATCAAAAGTTAAGGTTATAGCTTCCGGAGCTATAAATTCTTGTTACTTTTCCAGGCCTGGGACCACCAAATGCCAAAGCTGATACTATGCTATGGACCACTGCCTCAATTTTCAGCCTTATTGTTCACAATGAAATTGTTTCCTCATTCTCAGTGCCTTCATTTATATTGTTCTCATTCTTCACTGAATCCTGTATCAGAAGAGATCAAAGCGTGATTTGGAATGCTCAATCTTGATAATGCATGTGCCCCTTTTTCAGCCCTTTCTGCCAGAAGAAAGGTCAGCTGTGAGGCTAAGAGCAGAAAGTTTAGAATGGCATAGCCGCTTTAATGGCAAGCAGTGACTTGAAAACGTACAGTATGACTGAAAAAATGAGCAACAGCCACATACAGATCGATTCGGAAAACATAGAAGCATTTGCTGACGTCGTGTTTACAATGTAAGCTTTCGCTTTCATTTTGTACAATAAACAGGAAATTGCATATCATTCTGGTCATATGTTTCTGATAGCTGATCAATATATAAGATTAATGTTCAATATAATAGCAATGCAATGTATTATTTACGAACAGGATATATTTGGATTACAAGGTTATCATGCTCGCATGGCGTTTTCAAGATAAATACTCCAAAAAAGAGGGCAGTAATTGAAGTGAAGGGTTTACACAAACAATATTAAATTATAACTAGAAGTTATTTCCCAGTTCTTATGCCGTAGTCTGCTGGAGTAAGTTTCCAGACGTTTCGTCCACAACTGCGGTGGACATCTTCAGTGCGGTCGTACTCTCCTCGGACAAGTTTGCGTAGCATCTGAGGTGTTGATTGTCCGAGCTGCTGTACGCAAACCTCTCCGAGGAGACTACGACCACGCCATTGCAGATGTCTGCCGCACTTGCGGACGAAACTTCTGGAAACTAACTCCAACAGACCACGGCATAATAGCTCGGAAATAACTTCTAGTTATATTGAACCCGGCCGTGAAAGTCTACTTTCTCTCAATATTAAATTAATTTATATTTGTATTTAAAAGCATTTATTAATGCCATATTTATTTCGAAAAAAAAAAAATAAACATTGCTGTTGCCTTAATTGAAAATTATATAGGTTTAAACATTTACAGGATGTCAGGATACAGATAGTTGACACGTGACATCCATTTCGTTGCGCAAATTTCTCTCTCTCTCTTTGCCCGAAATTTTCTGACAAATCAGTGACAGGTGTTTTGATGTCGCAGAATACCGAATCAGCTGATAATCAATATGAAATTGATCAGAAGTAAGTTTTTTAGTCACATAGTTTACTATCTGTTTTTTTTTTTTTTTTTTTTTTTTTTTTTTTTTTTTTTGCATGGTCCTAACTGCGCCGTGAATTGAACAGTGCCTACCGGAATTACTTTATACGTCAATGCGGAACCTGATGGCCAAGGCAGTGTGTTTATAACAATCAGCCAGCAAATGCTTTCTTGCTCAGAAAAGAACGCAAGCAAGCAATGGAAGTTCCCATTAGAAATTGTTGCAAAACGTGGAAATAACTTCAGGTTCGCTCAAAAGAGCAGAAACAATTCCTTGGATCAGTTAAAGAAGCGAAAGTTGCCCTAGAAGAAATGGAAGCTATTATAAAACAATCAAATGAAACAAAAGCCTCCCATCACGAGAGGAAAAACATCAACCTGGAAAGAAAAAGGAATTCAATTCCATCAGCAGCTTATGGTGAATGCCTATCCTCGTTTTCGGTGCATCTGAGTATGTGTTTTCCTTCCATGACTTCTGCTTCTGATCGTTCGAAGATAATACAGAACGTTTAAATTTAACTGCAGCAGCTTTTATTTGCTAAAAGTAGATAAGATTCCCGTTAACATTTGTGACTTTCACAGGCGTTAAATCCACTCTTTGCACTAAAAGCCCATTATCGCAATGATAAACAATTTATGGCAGACACAAATTTAATGACGCTGATATCTTATCATTTCATCATTCGATTATTGTTTCCTATTGTGCAAATTATATCAGCTTTACAACGTGATTTCGCAGCGTGTCTAATTATACAACACTGCAAGGCATGGCAAGCTTCAGATGTGTTGATCAGTTCCTCCTGTCACCTGCCATTAAACTGGTCAGTAACGTCTTATTTCGAATGACGCAAATGTAAAAATCTGGTGTGCTGCACTCACGTGACTTTCTCTACTCCTGTAATAGCTATTCCAAAATCTTATTCCTCTATCTTCTTCACGTTAGTCTAGATAAACATTTGCAGAAATAATCTTGTTGCTGATTTTTTTGTAGGTACAAGGGGAACATGGGAAAACGATAGGCTTTGAGCGAGTCAAAACTTGTAAAGCTTTGAAATTCCGTTCTCTTTTAACGGCCACAAAGATAAAAGGTGACCAAAGTACTGCAAAACTCGCTCAAATAAAAGGAATGTCTCCAAAATGGTTCACTGATGTGTTGCCTTCATATGGTTTTCTCTACTTGGAGCTTCCTGCCAATTATTTGTTCAAATGTCTATTCTAAACATCTGAATTCTGAACACTTATCTGCAGGAGCTAGATAACTAAAAATATTGGGCTTATGCAGCTTTTGCAAGCTGTCAGTGACAGCACAAAAGATGCACACATTTTGGAGACAAGGAAAAAGAAGACGATGTAAAAGCGAGATACATTTTTAAGAACCTGCTGGTGCACCTTGGCGCATGCTTTCCAGTCATATAATTGTTTTACAACACTTAGCTTCCTTGGCAACCGCCTTAGGGGGTTCGTTCATGAATTTATCGACTGAAATCAAGCCTCGTGGCGAGGAAAATAGCACTTTATGACCGGGGACCACTGTGCTCCATACAGTCCACACGCAGAAGACTACTTTTCTACTGCTTGCAGCAATAGAACCTGTCCTCAGCGGACATAAACCTAGATATCCCTTTTGGGTTTGCATGCCAATTTGTGGTACTTAGATCCTAATGATAGTTGCTGTTCCATACGTTCCGTATGTATGCCTCAAAACAGACGATACTCCTCGTTTATTCCTTATTTTATTTTTCTTCCCTCCTTTCCTTTAGCACCTTTAAGATTTAAATGCGGAAATACCTAAGGCTACATGGAATCCTCCACGTCTGTAGTGTTGAGATGCCGGAAGAGATGCCTAAATAGCAATTTTTGTCTTGAAAAAATGTACAAAACTGCGAATACACTTCCAGCTCTCTCTCTCTCTCTCTCTCTCTCTCTCTCTCTCTCTCTCTCTCTCTCTCTCTCTCTCTCTCTCTCTCTCTGTCTTAAATAATTAAAAAAAATATCCGTAAAGTACTGTACTCCAAAGTTGACGTATTTAGCATTTTAGCATGAGAAATTTTGACCTTTATCATTAAATTTTTTACTTATTATTTGGGATTAAAGTTAACATACATTTCCGGTGAAATCTCAACATAAGTAGAGAAGTAAAAATCGGAATGCCCAATCAAAGAAGTCCTTCAGCTATCGAGATGCAACATTCTCTTATTAGGGACTTGTCTACAGGGCGCCGAACCCTTGACCATGGCTGAAGAGAGTAAAACCTCATCATCTTGACTCGGGTCGTTAAACACGGAAATGACAGCCGCACGTGCGGGCCACATGTAGAGGTGTATAACTTGTTCCGTTTCAAGGCAAGGAATGACCACAAAACATTCTCGTGACAGTACATTCGCTGTCTTTAAATCTCTCCCTTAAAAGAAAGCAATCCATCTGGAACTTGGCAGGCTTTAATAGCGGCGAATGTCAAACAGGCACAATGCATGTACTTGAAGACAGGTTATGTTCATTTCTTGTAACAGCCATGATGCACTTTATCAATGATTGCCTTACATGTTCTCATGGAGAGCTGTTTTCTAAACACTTAATATTGTTAGATGCTAGTAATTACAAGAGCAATCAGTTCCTCTTGAAATCGGTCATCATTGTACTTAATTGCTTATTAAGTTCATAAATTGTTCGTAGGACAGAAAGCAGTGGACTGTGGTGATAATCTACTATGGCTATACTATCAAAATCTCTACTTATTAAAATATTGCACCCAAGTTTTGATTTTTGCTTTCAATTTCTATGAGGCCCAAGGAGGTGTGTTGCGAACATAAGAGGTTCTTTAAAGACCGTTTCTCCTAGCCTCTCCACCCCAGTTGCACTTTCATCTGCTCGATGTTGCGTCCTGATAAGCCGAGCAACTTATGCCAAGGTTGAGGCGACGAATCCGCTCGGCAGCATATACCTCGACGAACAAGCGACAGAACAAGGTTCTGGCTACATTGCTATGTCAGAATAGTGTGTAACGACTAATCTACAGCGCCTTGATTTCGAGAAATGGTCTAGCATATCTGGAATAACAACGACAAAGACCCTAATGCCTTTTGACGGATGGGGCAGCCCTAGTTGTGGGATTAATAGACAACTAAACAGGTTGTCAGGCTTGAAGATAGCAGTCATATCAGACAACCCACTCCTCGATACTTCGGTTGCATCTGATGAGGAAATCATCTGAGTTGCCTCACACAAACCTAGACGGATGTACTGGTAAAACAGGAGATGGAAAGATAGTGTGATATCGGAACAGACCTAATCCATGAGAGGAAGAAGAAAATTCTCTAATGCTCGGTTTTCCCACCATTTCTTTCTTCTTTGCACAGAAAAAGGAAGAGAAACCTCAATTCAAAATTTCACACAGCACAGCACACTTCCCTCACATATTTCAACACCCCACGCTGAAATATGCTCTCACACAAGCACTTCAGAGTTCTGAAATTGCATGCAGGAAGAGCTGTTCCCAATTGCCAAAACATGTGCAATTTTGTGTTTAGAACTGAAACTGGCCAAATAAATATTCCATTATAAACATCTGCCACATTATACAATACTAAACTGTTATTACTATTAATAAAGTAATCATAAATTGACTTGATTTTCTTTCCTAAACTCTGACAGACAAGTAACCTACATTACCCACAGGGAGGTAATAAGCAAGAAATATCTTGCTATCTTCCGCAAAATGAGATTACATTGATAGTGTATCTAAATACCACTCTCAGCAAATACTCCTATCTGTTGGGCCTCCAGAACACTCCTTACAAAAGTATCTCATGTGTACCAATTCTTGCGCGCTGTTTCAATATGGTATTACTACATTTTTCATAAGAGAGACTTTAATGAAAATGCAGAATTTAATGCATTACTAACAATTCAAGGGGAAGCAATGCTTCCCTTGCTTTGATGGAATACAGGACCCTGGTAGAAAGTGTTGATTAATTCCAGCTCTGCTGTATCGTCTACCAATGTCCTTAATGCCACTCAGGACAATTCTGCTGCACTTGGGAAATTCCTATCACGGACCATGAGCTGGTGGACAGACGTAAAAGCATTACTAATCTTAAAAAATATGAATGACATGTAATAATTATTTTCGACCTGTAGAAACTTGTGTTTCAAACCATAATTCACAGAATATGTTCTTAGATAAGACACATACCTTTTTCATGGGACACCCCGAGGTACAGATTTTAAACATTAAATTTGCTATCAAAACATTCTTCTTCATCGGATTACTCTCCCTGTATGGAGGACTGACACCAACTAGGACTTACAAGCCAGTGCCTAGGGTCAGACGCCTGTCAGGAAGCACAGAACCTATGGACCGGACAGAGTGAAGACCTGGAAACGGGTGATCAGCCAAGCACCGGGTATGAGAGAATGGTATGAAATGTGAAATGTGTGATTGGAATGGTGGTGATGGAGTAGCTGGTGGAATGAGTCGACGGGGAAACCAGAGAACCCAGAGAAAACCCCCCCGGGCGCCGCTTTATCCACTGTGAATACCACACGCGGGTCTCTGGGATCGAACGCGGGCCGCTTAGTGATAGGCGAACAGTTGTCCACAGCGCCGCCTATCACACCAATCTTACAATTTCAAATAATTCCTTTAGGGCCAAAAGTCCTAAATACAATGACTGCAGAGGGTATTCTTCTCAACTTTATGAAATTCTAGCGGACAAATTTACGGAGAGAATATTCTGGATTTTAATATGTAGAGTCAAACAATGTAATGGTTAATATGTTCTAACATTTTCAATATTTTTCATTTTATAAACCTTTCGAAAATTGCAGCAATTTTTCAGCTTTGTGTCACAGCCGAATCAGTTCCTTTGAAAAGTGTGCAGAACAAAGGGTAATTCTAAAAGAGGACTGTTAAAAATAATAAATCGGGTAATTAAGCTTTGCTGGTCATTAATTGAAATTATGGTGCATTCAATTTCTCGAAACATGTCACTCCAATAAAGCTCATCCGAGTCTCTTCAAAGCGGCTCTCTACAATCAGGGAACGCAACAAAGTACACGTGCTGACATTTGCTGGTAATTATTAGTTGCATGCAAAACTCATTAGCTCGAGTATGCAAGAGTCAGCTCACAGCTCGTACCAAATGCCTAATTGGCTATTCAAATTGACTTGACAAAATGCAGGCAACTCTTAACGGTAATCTCTCTCCACCTTAAAACTACAGAATCAGTGGATTATTTACTCGGAATTAAATTACACCTGAACTAAAAAGAGCTGTTTTTATTCGCTTGATACAGTGACACCTGTGGGACCCATTTCCTTATTTAGTTCTGCAATAATGTAAATTGTTGAAATACGTATAATAAACTATTAGAATTATAGAAGTTGTAATGAGCACCAATTTTTAATCAAAAGAGCAAACGACTTTTGTTTTAATCATTTGACCATTCGACAAATCCCACTCCTGACACCACCGGGACAAAACGACAACAGTTCTCTTTTACTGACGTTACAATCCTTGGTGATATTGCAATTTAACCGCTTTCTTCCTGAAAAACTTGGCTCACACCTATCTTTGATCACTTTCTCTGTCTCTCAAACAGTTAACTCCGACGATACTATCACTCAAGACTCATTAACTGCTCCGCTATCTTCCTTCACAACACGCAGTTGACACACGCGCGCGCGCGCGCGCGAAATAACTAACAAATCTGATGTGTTGTACTCACAGGACTCTTGTACAAACCATTCTTACAAACTCTTATTCCTCTGTCTTCCTGTTAGTTGAGAAAAACATTTGCAGAAATTATTTTATTGCTTATTTTCCTTGGGAAATATGGGAATATAATAGGCTTTGAGTGATAGTCAAATCTTTTAAAGTCTTGAGATTTCGTTCTGTTTACATGGCTGAGATAAAAAATTGAAAAGATCTTCCATTTGACGAAAGTTTCCAAAGCATACAAATATCATGGAATATCTTCGAAATCTTTCACTCTACAAAAGAATTTATTTGGACTAAAATTGTGTGTTCTAGCAAGATCTACATTTTTTGTGTAGTAAGATTTGGTCTATCTTGCGGTTTACCATTTACGCAAAAGTCATCCAGAGTAAACAGGACTACAAAGGCTATAGCCAGAAAATTCAAAATATACATTTCGCTTGTCATAAAAATATCTCAAACATATGACATTTTAATCGAATTCGTTAGACCCATTTTCGAGAAAATAAAAACTTTCGAAACATTTTCCACGTAAAGGGTAGTTTAGAGTGAAGGAATTCTCTTCAAAATATCTCTATCTCTCACACACACAAACATACACCTTTCTCTAAAAAGACTTTACTTCAGAGAACCTCAAAACATATTTCCGGTGTAATTTCGACATCGATTTTTGGGTGCAATATAATAATCCCTATTTGAATCGAAGCAAGGTATTATACGAATACAAATTTGAGAGCAGGAGGAAAAAGTAACAAAAACAAAACTCTATCAGGTATTAGTTTTTGAGCACCATACTTTAAAACTATAGAAAGCGGAAATCTTGACAGCTGCAGCTGTGATATGAGAAATAATTTTAGCTTCACAACACACAACCTCCTGATAAACTTTCCCTTTACCAGAGTATGATACATAAAGATTAAATATTTAACGACATGAATGACCCGTAATTTGAACAGCATTAAATGGTTTGGCTCAATACTCATTTCAAAGCAGGAATCACGCTTTTTAAATCAAAGTAGATATTAGAGCTAGGGCTTCGATCTGTCAATCTTTACTCCTAAAGGCTAAGCAATATATCATCAGATATTGACCATCAGCACAAAATAAACATTCCTCTTTGGATCATTTGTCATCCCTGAAGTTTTGTAGCGCTTAGTTTCTTTTTGCCCAGATAAATGTACATGAAGCTAAAGCTCCCAATACATTGCGTGATTTCTTTCTTTTTTATTTCACTACGAAGTTTCTGTTTTGACAAAAGAGAGTAACTTTCGTGCCCCAGATGTCTGCCCTTCTTTTTTCCTTAGTATCCACGTTCATCGTGATCTTTTGACAGACAGCAAGTTCACCAGAGAAGGGAATATCTTGTTGTTGCCTTTAATTTCTCCAATGATCATCCGATCGCTTTCTTTCTATCCTTGCTAAACTTACTCTTCATCCAATTACTGCTACCGAGACAATGGTTCATATGATTTATATCGCACTCACAACATAACTGTCCGACACTTAAAGTGAGGAGAAAGCAATTCAATTTACGTGCAATAATAAAGAAATAAAACAAGAACGTTTCAATTAAAGTTATCACGCACCTGTTATGTTGAAGCACATATCGGCAAGATATCATTTCCAGAGTTCGCTTTCTCTAAAGGTGTAACACTTTTTCGTTCTTTTCTTTGTAATGAAATCGTGCAAATCTGGGAAATCTTTTTGTTATTCCAGTAGTATTTTAGTATTTGAAACAGTCACTCAAAATGGAGGTTTCTTTAGTCATTTCTAGTGTTCAAAACTCCCTCAAATGTAAGAATCTAACTCAGCAAATGACTCCTGGGAGTTTCGATGTCAAACATTTTCCCAGAGTAACTTTTCCAGGCAAGGAGAAAATGGAAGAAATTGAGTTAGTAATATAAAACTAGTAAATAAATTTTCTGTAGTTATTGGATTTAAAAGAAGATACGCTTTTCGTTTTACGGATTTTCTTTGCTTAGTTCACCTTATAACATTAATTTAAAACTCAAACATAGGCATATTATCTGTGCTAGCAAAATCGATTTTCTTTGATTTCATACGAATTAATGGTTCAATACATCATCTAAATCACCATGAATAGTTTCATTTTATTATAAAGCGCAATACAGACAAAATAAATGAGATGCGCCAGATAACTCAGTGCGAGAAGGATGAACTTAATAGAAACTTTATGTTCTATTTTGTTTTAGTCTGTGTATGTATTTGTTTATACTCAAGGCAGTCTCTAAACGTAAATCTCGCAATATACGTTCATTTTGATATCAAAAGGGTAGAAGGCACCGAACTGACATAGGAAAATTCTCTTTGTTAATAGAGCCATTGGGGAATGGAATGAATTGCCTGTAGCAGTCTTTCGGGGTTGTAGTATGTATTTAAGAAAAAATCAGAGTAAATGTTGGAGAATTTATTATAAAGGTTATCTAGGTGTATGTGTGACATTTTATAAAATAATTGTGAATACCAGTGATAAATTGGTCATACTGAGAGGATAGGTATTTAATGAATGTAAATTAGTAAACTAATTAATGATTTAAAAGACTAACTGTTATATCACAAAACCATAAGCATGCTAGCTATAATAATCTGTTTCGTATATGGAACTGTTTTATCCACATTATTTTTTATTGTTCATTGTATTACTATTGTTTATGCGATTATTTTTTGTAATCTTAATTGTACATTTAACTTTGTCACCGGGTAATATCCATTTGGTGTGAATAAATACGTACACAAATATTTATTGTAAAGTTTTATTCCGGCTTGCAAATAAAAAATCGTGCATTCCACTCAGTGCCATTTCAGCCAAAGTTGCTTAAATAATTATTTTCGGAGAATGTAAACATACGCGTATCTATTATTGCATCAAGATGCACATTTGAAATGAAACTTCAAAGATTTCGTTCATGAATTCATTTCATAACTGGAGAATAAGCATTTTGTGTCGTTTCAACATATTTACCATAGTCTACTAGACTTCTCAATAGAAAACCCAGCTGATTTTGACGTAGTTCAGATCCCAAAGTAACATCGAAGAAGCCCAGGCTGAAGATCCTGGGAATGGAGTAACAGAAAAGTCTTTGGGGTATCAAAGTTGTTTTTGCCATTCAAAATATGACGCACTATTCTCCCCTCCACTCTATTCCTTTCAAGGATGGCAGTGATACATCTTTGCAGTGTATATTAAAGATGTGCCTTGTTCATAGACTGATCGAAACAAATGATGGGGAAGGTCCATGGAATGTCCAGACACTGGCAGTGTTTCGGCGCGTTCGAAAACATTTTAGCTTCTACGAACTAATTAATTTCTTCTTTTGCCAATGTTTCTAAACCCGCCACGATCAAATTAAGCTTTGTATCTTCAAACCACTTACAGCGTCAAGGAACTGTTACAATTTAGCACAAAATTTGACGCCAACGTTCCTTTTTTTCATTCTTAAGCCACGTTTAACATGTCTGGTCATATCCGCGGATTTTTATTTATTATCTTCAAAGGTATTCATCCGATAAGCATAACAACTAGACAATCATCAAAAACAAGAGTTCCATTTCATGTTGCAGTTAGAAACTTGCCTGTAATTTACATCCAGTTCAAGTGAACTAATTAAGCCCATGCCTAGATAAGGTTAATGAAGGGATTTCAGGCAAATTGGCAAAGAATCCTTCAGCAGGCTTGTATTATGAGCAAATTGGCCGGAGTTTTGGTATTTCGAAATTACGCCCAAAAATGTTAGGCCATATTTTCTAGTGCCTGCATATTTCTAACATTTTTAGGTCATAAACATCCGGGCTCTGGTAATAATCCTTCTGTTAATATTTGTCAGGATCACAATGGAATTACGAGCATTTTATATCGCCGAATACCCACACACAATGACCTAGACCAATCTTCCTCGTTCTAACCACGTGCTTGTATTTTGCAACATTTGCTGCTGATATCGCGGTGGGAAACAGGACTTCCCCAGAACCACAACTACCGCCAGTAGAGGAAGGACATCCTGTGCACGGGGTCGGGCTGACACGAGCCTCACTGTAACGGGGATTGGAACGCACTCTCACCAGCACACAGCCTAGCTCAGCTCGGTGCGTGACCCTCCTGCGTTACGGATAATCCCTGGAATTCCCGGAAATATTTCGGATATATGGCTTCCCATCAATCTTGCTATTCAGAGAAAAATTTCCTTCTGGAGTTTTAATTTATGAGTGAGGTTATCGTAATATCATTATCGAGCATGAAAAGGGAGGAAATCCAGCAAGGAAGACAATATAAGTTGTTAATTTTTGTATATATCCGTTTCTTTTTCCCCCAGTTTCGTATCGCCATGAGAAATGACGAAGTTGCAGACAACGGCTTTTAATGCTCTATTTTTAGCTTTGTTTCTCCTTCCAAAACACTGATATATATCCTGTTATTCTATCTAGGAATTATTTCTTCTTTCGAGTTTCTCTTCCTTTCCTATATATGTATTTAAGGTAGTATAATAGCATCTTTTTTTATTTTCTGTGCTATGTATAGTTAATTAGGGAATGACTCTATTCGACCCAACAATTCGATGTCGAGATTTCAGCGGAAATATGTGTTTCGATGCCCTCTGAATAAAAAAGAGCATTTCTAGAAAAATGTCTCGTGTGTGTGTGTGTGTGTGTGTGTATGTGTGTATATATATATCCCAGCGCAACAGCTCATGAAGGGCCAAGGCTTGACGCCCAGCCGCTGCGTTCCCCACCTCTGCCCACTACAGACGTCATTAGTGGGGTGCAGTACTGGAGGGCGGGACGTGGTCAGCGCCCCGTGCCCTCCCGGCCAGTTATGCGGCCTTCTCTACCTGGGGCCGCTACTTCTCCATCAAGTAGCTCCTCAATTGGTCCCCCGGCACCTAACGAGTCTGAGTGCACTACGTGCCAGACCTCCCAGTGGGGGAAAAATCCCCATGCTGCTACCGGAGATCGAACCAGGGTCCTCCGCGCCAAAGGTACCAACTGCGCTACGGAGGCGGTCATATATGTATTAATTTTATACTGCCTACTATGGCCTATTTTTATAGTGTTTGGGTTTGTGGCTCTTTTCCTGTAATGGGAACATTTAATCAAGGTTTTTGCCTATCATAACATTGTTTTATTTTGTTTTTAGCTCTGTAGAATTTAAAACTTCTACACGTTATTCTATTTAACCACTTGGAGTGCAGTGCTTCACTTATAACACATTACTTGTGGATCACCACAGGGAACTTGCACCTGAACTGCCTCAGAGGCACGTACATAATTTTGAAATGGGTCATTTGTGGTGCCTATTGCACTAACATGCTGCGAAACCTATTGTACAAAACAATAACATTTTCTAGACACAACCAAAAGCTGTAGGACGTTTAGCATTTTAATTCGGTGCAGTAGTTGTATTTGTAGGATAACTAGTTAAGCAAATAAATCCCAAAATTACTACAACTAGCTAAATGAATATTAAGCATCAACAAAACGATAGGCGCAAAGAGAAGGTAGTTATTTGTCACTTAATGATCCGCGTAGGACACTATAATTTTGAGCCTCTGCATATTCGGTAGTAGAGTTGTGAAACATCCGCAGGCAACAAACTGTCAAGTGGTTCCAACTACTCGTCAGAGCAAGAGGCGGGGCCGATGTAGAGATACGAGTATTACGGCAACCACTGCTTCAAGAAACTTCTCCAAGGACTGTGAAGGTAAAATGCCAATGTCACCCTCAAGGGACGTGATTATTTTGCGCATTATAACAGAAAAACATGGTTATAAACTTCGTTCATATTCCTACAAAAAATAGAGAGAAAAAAGCTGTGATCTTGAAGATATTTTAGTTAATGGAATCCTTCCATAAGTAAACTGGGAGAATATTGGTTAGAAGCTTATAAGCTGTAGAAGTTTTATACCGGAATGATTGACTGTAAGATAGACAAGGGCAGATGGACTAATAATTGACTATGCTGCTTAAATGACCATTGAAATTTTTAACGGTGTAATAAACAACATTCAGATAGCGGAGACCAGTCATACCAACTTTAACAGGGCTATCATTTCATTGTCCTCTATACCTTTACCACAAATGCACAGTTTCCTTCTCGTCGTTAACAGTCTACAGTGGTTCGTGCTATCACAACTAACAATTTTTACCTCTCATAACCCTACTAAGTCCTTTTAGTGCCTTTCTTTAATTTCTCTGTCTCCCATACCCTGATTTCGACGTTACAATCACTCGCAACGCTCGTTGATTCTTCTCACGACGACGCACACCCACAGCTGTCTCACACTCACTGAGAGACTCATGTCCGATACTCAGCCCTAAAACTCTCCTCTTGGGATGACGTCACAGAACTTTTCTTAACTTCTGCACACACACACACACACACACACACACACACACACACACACACACACACACACACACACACACACACACACACACACACACACCGGAAATGAATCAGCTAGAAGTCTCAAAAAACGTTCTCGACATCCCTTTTGTTTCTGCCGCACCGATTGTTAAGTCACGTACACACCGCAGTCCCGCGAGGCAGCCCGGCATCAAAAAGACTTACAAATGGTGCAAGAGTTGAAGTAAGAAATGGCCACTTTGTCTAATTTCATGACTACAATATCTTATTCACCATTCTGTGTAGCAGTATTCGAATCTATGCAACTCTGCATGTTATGCCATGAATATCAATTGCTCCTTATAATAAAATGAGTGAATGAATTTATTTATACAACTTGTTTTACATAACATTTTTACAACTTTTGACTTGTGTAACCTAAACTATGCACAAGTTGACTGCCTTGCTACCTCAGTTTGTATGGCACCCAGGCCTTTTACTCCGCCGGGGAGCTATTGTTGTCCCTTTTCATTTATCTTAATTACCATTTTCCTTTCCTCTGTCTTCTTTTCTGGTATTCCTTACTTTCCTTGTTCATTCTTTTGCTTTCTGTAAAAACTCACTTACAATTCTAATCTTCCTTTCTCTCTTTAACACTTCTCTTTACCCTCCAAGATTCTAACTCCTCACATTTTGTCATGGGATGTGCTATACTTTCTATCTCAGATTTCACATTTTTATAGTTAAAATATCAAATAGCAAGGTAGCCTATTTTTATGTCTAGCACTGAAGCATTCCAATTACATAATACATGCTTCACTCGTTGCAGTGAACACAAAAGGGTCCTTTTCGCTTCCCTTTCTTATCTTAACATTATTATTTCAATCAGTTATTTTGGAGGAATTAATATACATAAAAAGAGAACCGAACGCATAACCTTGGAATGTCAATATTAAACCCTCAACCTGTAAAGACGTCCTGGAGCGATTTTCTTTTTTCTAACCATTCGCCACACCTACAATAACATAAAATATTTAAAATAAAAAGCTTTGTTAAGCGCACATTCGACTTCCGTGAAGGACAAAGGGGACATTACATAAAGGACACTCCCACGTTAGATTCTGCACACCTCCTGGTCCAGAAGGTCGTCCTTTACGAGGTATCGTTCACCACCTTGCGATTTCCACGCCGTCTACAGTTACAGATCGCATGCCAATATTACTACAGAACATGAGCCGTGCCTGATGAAAGTCGATACGATCCCTTCCGTGTATCACATTTTAGACATTTAGGCTGCCTTGTATTGCATGCTGAGGGGAGACAACAGGGGGGAAAAAATGTCACATAACTTTCTCTATCCCATACGAATTAGCAGGTATTATTTACATATTCTACTATTCATCTACAAACTGACTCTTTTATCCACCTTAGCTCTAATCGAGTCAGGTGCCCCCGCTGTATATGCTGTGCATATAGTTAAACATGCTGTGAAGGCAGTGATATAAATATAATTTATGTCCAAAAAATGCATTTGTACAGCAGGAAAGAGAATAGCAATGTTCAGGTAAATTTTGGGTCTGCCATAGTTAAATACTGTATTAATTGCAGGAAAATTAAGTGCAGCTCCACTAAACAACCCTCCAGGGAAACCAGATGTTAATCTTATGAGGACGGCGATCATACAATATCACAATGGAGGTGTTATATCTTCATTTACGGTATTGGAGATGACACTTTTACTTTGAAATCACACTGTACACCAATATTTCTAACAAGACTGTCTATAACTTTGCCGGGCTTACTTTAGCTGGTAATGCAAACAGCAGCACGTATTTGAGTAACTCTTAATTAGTTGATCGAACCGCACAACTTCCATGCCAGCAGGAGCCAATGAAAATATAGTCCGTTAACTAATGTGCAAAATAACAAGAATTACTTACACAGACACTCTGATAAGCTTCTAGCAAGAATGAATAGAATACATTAAAATGCAAATTCATTGTTATTAACGCATTTAACTGCGATACATACATTTACACTTTTTAATTTTTTGCGTACTTCAAGATGGACGCGAGTTTGCACAAATGTATGCTGTATTGTTTGAATTCCTCGTATAGGTGCGTGCAAGCATCGCCAAGAAAAACCATTTCGAAGTGGTAAAAAGCGAATTGTTCTAAACATATTTACAAAATATTGTAAGAAATACCCACCACCATAATTGCCTTACACTTTGTTTTATACAAGAATGTAGAATACATCAGTTTCTTCATTTGCTTCTACCGCTATAAGCAAAAGCCACTAGATGGCAATGCAATACAAAATGCAAAAGCCAGAAGTCACTCACGTGGCGTTGACAGTTCATATAACACACATGTAAAGTCACGCTCGAACTGCCTCTGGAGCCTCTGGAGCCTTATTTCTGCCTATCTTAGGGGCTCGCGGAGGAATACAACTCTGCATTTTGTTTACATTGCTACCTAAAGCAAGGCCGGCAACTTAAAGGTATAGCAGAGTAAACTTCCTTCCTCGTGGATATCAATGAAGGATCACTGTATATACATTTTAAGATATTAATTTCTCACGTCAGCTTCAGTTCATCATTTCAAGCAGCCACTATTAGCCATAGCATCTGTTAACTACGTCATATGCTCATGTACACCTGAAAATGAAGGGAGGGAGCAGTTAAGTAACATGAGTCGGACACTAAGGTAATGAAAGTTGAGCTACAGAAGTCACCCTTAAGCATTAGCGAGAAAAAAACGTGGGGGTAATGACACACCACGGGGGAGGATCAATACACTTGGGGGAGTCTCCCCCCGAACTGACCACCTTGCCCATTCTAACCAACTTCTACCTTTGCTTTCCATTACCATCTGCGGCCAAGTGGCTGCTCTTTATAGACTCCATCGAAACATTTTCCATCTCTGAGCGGGAGTACCTGGTTAAAAAATATGATGGGTTACACTCATATTACTTTCTCCACTCACTTGTTCTTATAAACATTAATACTTTATGTTAATCGGGAGAAACATTTCCGGAAATTGTTTTGTTAAATTGTTCCTTGTAGGTACAATGGGGGTAGCGGAATACACTAGGCTTCACCGATAGTCTATATTTTAAGAACTGGTCGCTATGTAAGGGCTTTGAAATTCCGTTGTTTTTGCAAACCAGGAGGGAAAAGAAAGAAATAAAACTCTCCATTTGAGAAAAGTACGTATAATCACTGAAAAATGCAAAGCAATAACAAGAAGTATCTCGGAAATGGTTAAAAGGTCGTGTTTTAACCAGAACTAGATTTTTTTATAGTAATGTTTTGTCCCTTACGATTTACCATTTATGCAAAAGAATGAAGAGGACTTTGGAGATGCTATTGTCACAAAATATTAGAAATCCTGAGAAAAGTGTCATGAAAATCTAAATATTATGGCACCTTTAAGAAAATCAAAATATTCGTTCCATGTAAAGGGTAGTTTGGGGTGGGGGTGGTTCTTGAAAATCTTCGTGTCACATCCTTGGAAAATTGACGGAGGAACGTGGAGTAGGCGAAGACAATATTGGACGATATTAGGAAGACAATAAATAGACAAGAATTGTATTTTATTTTTCTTTCTTGTTTTGTACTTTTCTGTTCTGTTAGTTATGATTGGAAAAATTAAGTAGAAAGTAAAAATAAAACCAGTGGATATTGTATAGATACCAGGTGTCATGATAATAGTAATGCAGATTTTATTTGTCTTTTCATTTTTTATTTATTTTTGTATAGCTCTGATATTAATACGAAATGTCACAAAACCACTGCAATTTACTGTAAAGAAAACTATTGTATGTCAATATCAAATAATGACTGTTAGGTACCTTCGTTATAAAAGTTTATTATTCTGATGTAAATGTATAAATCGAAATGAAACATCATAAACTCACGAATTCACCTGCAATGTGAGATTATAAACGTTGCCAACATTACAAAGCCGTCTGCAAAATTCAGCGAGATCTGTGGTCAAGTCGGTACTGGTTTTTCCAGCTAGCTTCTAAAGGAAATAGCTGCCTCCTTGGCATGGTTCAAGGGTATTTCCTTACCTCGTGCAAGAACTGTTTCATAAGACTGCAGCTCTAGGTTCAATTCACAACAGGGTCAGATTACCTGGCGCGAGCATCCTCTCACGTGATCATAAGCTTCCCTTTATGGTATGAGTTCTCAATCCTGTTTCAATTCCAGCTTACCCCTTATTTACATGTCAATGTAACACAATTCTCAAATAGGATCGCTGGTTTTGTGTGAAAATGACAAAGTCACTTCCATTTAAATGATGTAACATACAGCACAAGCTACCCAAGTTTCTAATTCAGAAATGAGAAACTCAAAATATATTTTTAAAAAAACGTTGTTAACTTTTAAGTGTCGGTGTGCTTTACTTTGAATCTAGGACTAAGTTTGCCTTCAATGCAATATCAGCGGCCCTGCGTTTAAGACAAACAATTGCTGAATCAATAGCATTGCACCTAAAGCACCTACATACTTGCTTAGTTTAAGGATTTTAGCATCACTCATCAATTGTTGAGTTACGCTCTTCCTAATTCATCAAATATAGGCACTTTTAGTAGCAAACCACTGCCCCTGGAATACTTACACAGCCTATCAATTCATAGCTATTTAGGCGTTTTGGGTGGCACCTATGAAACTTAAACCAAATATTTTATGAGCTAGAAAAGCTTTACTACAAATCCTACCGGCTTTGGATCATACTAACACCTTCTTGGATAAAACACTTCTACCGCAAGGTGCCTTCACTTGTTTGCATCCTTTAAACTCTATATGCTATAACTAGACACATGAATTTCTAAGCACTAAAGTGGAAGGTAATAAGGTTGACTGTTACTGGACTATAGGCATGGACATCATAAATAACAACAAGGCATGCGGGATGCAGCAATGTATAAAAGACAGGAAACATATCTGGCGTTAACAACACAACTAATGTCTTGAATGTTGTAATATTAAAGCTGACTGTTTTAATTATACAACTGATCACAGATTCTAAACTATTACATTTCGACTTTGTGCTATGAGAAAATATTAACAGTTCTAGTTTATGTCAAGGACATAATGCAAACAGAACGTCATTTTCCCTGCAAATTAGAAGAGATCCATACAGAATCCAATTACGTGGACATTTTCTGTCTCCTGTTTCGTTTCTCTTTAACTGGTTTATCAGTGTTAAGGCGTAATGTCTGGAAAATTTGTAATCGAAGACTACATGTTAGGTTGTGGTTATGTAAGATACTTTGGGATTTGGTTTTACTAATTTCATAATAGAGCCAGACAGAAACACGGTCTGCTCGTTTTACTTGTACTGGCCATATTATTGTCATCGAGTGCGCTACAGTTGACTGAACCCTCCAGTTCCGTACTCACAGTGCCGTTCATCTAGGCAACATGGTATTACACGGCTCTCGCCTGACGTCACACGAACTGATAGGCTTGCTCTTCGTTCAAATACGTCACAACGCTTGAAGCTGTCTTCCTCTGTGTTAGATGCACATGCGTTTTCGTCCTTCTGAGACATTTCATAGGTCTCCCCTACCTATTTTTAGGCAAGAACTTACATGTATTCCAGATACATTAACTCTGTCTCGTAACGTATACGAGTCATACGGCTATAAAAATGTCAATTTAATTCTCCTCGAATATATTAAGATAAATTATGTTAAATGAGGAATTTTTGTATCGCACCACAACCTATTCCACGACAGCAGATAAGGGAGGCAAAGTTACGTGGAAGAAGGCTTAGCGCCCATGAATTATGAGGAATTAAACATGATCCACATTGTGAAAAATGCAGTTTACAGTTTGTCCTTAACTACCTACTCTACAGAAGCGTATTTTGTACTCTATACCGAGAACGAAATATCTCCAAATGTAACCCAGTAAGTGGGTAGAGGTTGGAGAAGCCTTTCCGACGTCTAGTATGCTAATTATTCTAGTCTTTGAGAATTTACTTCTCGCTTTAAGTGGTGTTCCAGGTAGCGCATGCAGTGGTTTTAAGTGGAGCTCTCATAAATCCACAGCAGCGTGTGTATCTTTAAAGTACTGTTATTTCAAAAGTATTTTGTTCTCATAGAAATTATTATTTTGGTAACTATTAACAAGTTTTCACAATGTGCCCTTCTTTCTGCATTTGAATACTCAATTCGTGTGCCATTCATAATGCATAGTTTCTGAAACAGCCACTTTAGTTTTCTGAAGAACTTAGAATGAACACAATATTTACCGTACTTTTATTGCTGTTATTTTTGTTAGAGCTCTCTAAATATTTATTCGTATTATGTTTGTAATAAGTAGTGTATGCCTATCTCATTTAATTTTACTGCTTTTTTCGTTTTATGTAAAATACGACTTACCTCTTCCTTAGAAGCAAAAAGCTACGCATATTAAGGTTAATATTTTTAGATCATACTGGAAAGTTACCATTGTGCATGATTTTCCATGTAGCACTGTTTAACAACGTTATTTCCCTAAATGAGCTTGAAGAACAATCGCTTTTCAAAAATATAATAAAATGTGCTTTCTCCTGGCTTTAGCCTCAAGTGTCAATATTTTCTGCAAATATTATGAAAATTAGACTAATGATTCTATTGATCAATCCATTCAAGAAGTTTATTCTCAATTAATAAAGAAGGAAATGTTCAAATTGCGATGATGTAAAACAATCTAAAATACATGTAGAAAACTTGGCTGCAATCCTAGTGATGATATACCCAGTGTATATCGCGTTTCAGCAGATACTTTCTGAAATTGAAACTCATAATACTTTTCCTCATACAGAACAGCGTAATAATTCTGCGCTGACACGAAATTCAGAATGCATAAAATGTTCAAGGCTTGTCCAAAAACTACACATAAAAACATGGGAATTCCGTTTTTTAAGAATCATTGAAGACTAAAAGGCTTCCTCATACCACAATAAACGAACATTACAGTGAAGAACACTACTTCCCATGCTATCAGATTCCTAGTCCACTTTTTACAATTCGTAACATGAAATATAAATAAAAAACTAACAAAAATGGGAAGCTCACATCCCATAACGATTTGCATGTTATCAAGCATAATTTTAAAATGGAGATGCATACGTTACACCAGTAATAACTTATTTGATCCTGTGTAATATAACAATCTGCAAATTTATAGCTGTGATTCCTAGAGTTTGCATTCACAACTTCTAAAATTATGTATTTTACAGCAAAGAAGACAACATATTCCGTTATTAAGAGTATGCTCGACGAAAAACGTATGGGAAAAAGGGTATTTTCAATTCGCTAGCACCATACTTATGAACACTCGTCGATTTTTTTAAAGTTCGCTGATAAATTATGAGGAACGCTGGTGCACATTGTATGTAATGAGAACAAGTTCAGCAGCGTCCTCACGTTTAACTTGTATGCTTTTGGTTTTCCATGGACCGAAGTACTGCGAATGATAGGATGGTTAACAAATCATAAGCCTATCGATTGGAACTCCCAGAGAATAACAGTTTTGTCCGCTGCAGATATGACATCGCTGTCGGACCTTATAATTTACGAGTGTGTAACACATTGTACGACCAATTGACGCTGTGTCATAGATTCTATGCAGCTGGAAGCTGATAACCATTCCTTTGTTATCCAAAGTTACAAGAGTTTCTCGGTTTAAGATACAGTATTGCAGCCGGACATGAGACGATGCTCATTTCGTATCCTTTGGCTAAATTCTGGTTTTATACACCTGGGACTTGCAACAAAATGCTTGATATTAGTGAACCAAAACGCGTAGCCGCGATCTTTACGCCACGGACTCGTGAACAGAAGGTCTAAAGTACAAATCCCGCCAGAATCACTCTTCCTGATTGAGTTTACAGGTGTTCCTCAGAACTGGCAAATGGCGAAGAGGTACCATAAACTTAAAACTGGAGCGTTTCCTTCCCAAATTTATTTCCCATTTGTATAGGTTATAAAACGGAGGGGGACACCTCGAGAGATGCGACCAATTGTGGCTACCACTTCCCAACTGGAAGCGATGAAGTGAAAGAACCACGGGAGGCTACAGGCCACAGATATGCGCGGATGTCACCAACTATTCCAGGCTCAAACACCCGCCCCACCACTGGAGCTTCCTAGAGGATAATAAACGACTCGTCGACCAAGCAGCTCTCTGGTATCCACGGGAAGTACTCTTTTCTTTGAGCAAGCATCCAGGCCATCTGTCCGGCACCGCCACACGTCATGGAACCTCTCCTCGTGAGATGATTTTGGCTCGATTGCGAATTGGCCACTGCAATGTTTTGCATGGTTACCTTTTTAAACGGGATCCTGCTCCTCTTTGTCCGCTTTGCAACAACCCTTCATCGGTCCGTCACGTGGTGACGGTGTGTTTCCCTAGCGCACCTTCGAGAATCTGCAACTGCCTGTCAGACTTGCAGAGGTCTTGGCGGACGACAAACAAGCGGTCGAAAGAGTTTTGAAGTTTTGAGCATAAAGAACGTTAGGTATATAATCTTCATACCCTTTTGACATTTTTGTAACTTTTTTTTTTATATTTCTGTATATTTGTTTTCGTTTTTACCAGTAATTTTATTTTATATTGAAGTTTACGTCTGGCTTTTGCCATGAACTGTTTTTTAACCAAGCAGCTGAGCACCCTTAAACCTACATCTCCCTCTCTCACGCCATGAAACCTAGAAACGCACGTGAAAATTACGCAAAGGAAACCACTGTAAATGAGAAGTCACCCAGCATTCGCCCAGCGATCAGGGAAAACTAGAAAAACTCAATGTCAGAGTTAGAGGACGGCGGAAATTGATCGGGGCTGCCCGAATTCGCCTCACACATTACTGCGGAGCTATCTCTCTTAAATTTTACTTTCATATGATGTTTACCAGTGTTACTACCTTGCTATAAGACGTCAGAGCAGCCCTTAAACGTTACTCTATTCTTGTTTGTAAATTACGCTGAAATTCAATAAACCAGGAGTTTCCTTATAAGCAAAGGTATCAAATGTTGAAAGACCCAACGATATCTTCAGTAATCCTCCCACGTAAATGAAAGCTGATCCCTTCGCTTTCAGTTTGCTTAATTAGCTTCTAGATCTTCTACAGCGTGAACAATGCAAAGGACAGCTTTTGCGAAAAAACGGTAGAGGGGTTTCAATTTGCAAGAGCTTAATTACATTTCTTGGGTGTCCCGGCTTTAAGTGGCTTCTTGCATCGCACGTGCTCTGCAAAGTCACCCACGTATTTGGCAACTCTTTGGGTACCTACTGGTAATATGATCAAGAACCTAAAGATGTCGGTGAGGAGTGACGCACTACACTTTAGCCACTGTCCATAAAAGCACTAAGAGCAAATGAAGTTTGTGACGATATCACAATTTACAAGGATTAGGTTTGCTGTATGTTTCGGTATAAATAAAAAGCAACATTATGAATCATTTATGCTGAAGCAAGCCACGTAACCCAGTTGCATGCAGCGCCTTATAGCTGCTACTGTTAGAGAACTTTGTATTTGCAACGCCCAGTGCAAACTTTTCAGTTTTTGAGTCAGTTTGTGCTTGGTGCATTCAACTGCTACAACAGCTCGATGATGATGATGATGATGATGATGATGATGATGATGATGATGAAGTTTTAATGCCCCTCATCTACTTGATCATCAGTGCCCTTATAAAATGGATGATAGCAATATAACATAAAAATACTAGTACAGACAACTACGTGTTTGCAACGCCCAGTACATCTTTTTCAGTTTTTGAGCCACTTTGTGCTTTGAGCTCTAGCAGTCGAATGCTCCATGATGATTGATGATGATGATGACGACGACTACGATGATGATAAGCTTTAAGAGCGCTCAGATACTTCATCAGCACCCTTATAGACTGAGGCCGGAATTGTGAATGCCATAATTATGGATATAATACTGCATCGCATGGCGGAATTAAATAATCAGAAAATGTTAAAATCGTTACATGTATAAAGTTACAGAATCTGGAGGATTAGTTGTGACTAAAATTGTAAAAAGGCACGAAAAGGTACAGACAAGTCATTAGGGGCGAGCTTCAGGTAGTCAAGCGAGGCCTGGTAAGACCAGTTTTCCTGGAAATCGCTCAGTGCCGGTGTTGAGCCGGAAAACAAGGGATGGTCGTTTGTTCGAAACCCTGTTGCTAATTAGGAAGTGAAAGGTATAGAGAGCGTCATGACGCACAAAGACTTGCCTGCGAGAGCCCGGAAAGAAAGGGTCGTTTAGACTTGCCCTCCAGAACCTGGACGGAACGGGTCGGTACACTTGTCGGCCAGACCTCCGAACGAGCACTTTAGTCACGGGACTTGCATTCCGGATCCTCGAGTGTGAGGACACTTATTTAATAGTAACAATCTTCGGTCTTAGTCAAGACACAGTAACGACTTAACGTTGTTAATAACGATCGGCAAATCTCACGCATTCCTATTTTGGTGAGAATAAAAGTGTTTCAACGAGAGTTCTGGTTTTTATTCGCAAACACCCACGCATACCCTGAGGTTAAAATCACATGCCAGAGCAGTCGGAGCAGAAATCATCAGAAAGCAGCATTCCGCATAGGATAGCGGAACGGAGGAGCGGGTAATTCCGCATCAAGAACTGGATCCTGGCAAAAGCCAGAGATTAACTTCAATATAAAATAAAAATACTAATAAAAGAGCAAACATAGATAAATAAACCAAAATTACCCTGAATAAAGTAAGTACTCTAATTTCAAAATACCAATATACTTATTGATATAGGGATGAAGCTCGACACACTGAGGATGTTTGCTGCCGTTAACTCGGCGTGATTCCTTCATGTATCCATTCTGAATTTCCTCCCATTACTGTGTTTGTCACTGAAATCACATGTATTCTACAAAATACATTTTGTATGGCATTATTTTAGCAATTCGCACTTGTAATCTAACTCGTAGCGCTGCGTACTGGACATTTTGAACAAATGGAAGCCTGAGATCGCAAGTACAATGCGCATATGTCATAACCCTATTTTAAGCCAGCAATTGCAAGTCGAGATTACTCGCTCATTGTTAAAGCTCCTTTAAACAGCGGCACTTTCCTTATGCAGTTTACAAACGCATAGCTGAGGATATAAAATTGAGAATACACTTAAAAGCACTCAGAACCCCACCATTCAACCCACTCCTTTGTCTGTTATTGCGTAATTCCACACTCTTGACGAGACTCAAACGTGATCCATCTCTTTCCACTTATCCATACGGCGTTTCTGTCAGCATTCAAAATCTACTCGAAACCCTACAGTTGTACATTGATACTATTGTTGGTTTCCTTGCAAAAGCGTAACCTCTGTGGGCTGTTAGATTGGGCCACACCTGTTGTCTATTTACTCACCTCGAATTATAACATTTGATTCAGGAAATGTATTTCCTATTTCTTCCGTCAAAGCTCAATTGCCTGTTTCAAATACAGAGAGAGCCAATGAACTCAGAACGGTTGTGCTGTGTTTTTTCATTGGACTTACAGACACATGATTCCGCGCTGATAGAGCACTCAAGGTCACACTGCTGATGTAATTCGAGTAAAAAGCACCTATTTTTAAAATTCGATGTCATTTATGTAATTATAACGCAAAATCTGTCCTGTAATTTTGTTTCATCAGTCTTGGTTTAAAAGAAAATAATTTTTAAATTATTTGATTTGAAATTTCTAGTTTTTTAAAATTTTTATACAGATTTAAAAACCTCAAAAACCGCTCTAAAGAAAATAAAATTGTATTGTAATTTAACTGCTCGCGTTTTGGGAGCCTACGGAAAAATTGGGTGAAGTCTGCATCTTGTGGAGCATTTTCAAAAGTGAATGTGGTGAAAAAAGTGTCAAAAACCTCAAATTTCAAAATGGAAAACATTTTTATTCTGAATTTTCAACATACGTTATATAGGGATTTATAAGTCAAAGAACATTTTGAATTTATGGGCCGCAAGTATTTTTGAAGTCCTGAAACAAACATTTTTGTGAGATTTTTAGTAAATGTCAGTGGTCCATTCCCTATGTATGGAAAACGACGGTAGCCGGTTTTAGCACCTCCAATTATAAAAAATGGCACAAAAAAAAAAAAAGGTTTAAAAACTGTTTTAAATATGTTGTATGGCTGCATCAGCGCCAGCCATGATTGTCGCAGACGGCAACAAGCGCCGATAACGCCAGCACAGGAAAAACACCGGTTCTTAGTTAATTGGCTCTCCCGGTACTTTAAAAGAGAACCCTGAACACGAGTTCCAACAGCAAAATTTCCCAAATGCTTCTTATAGGAATTAATAAAATAACACATCTACGCAATACATTTCACACCACAGTACATTCCTAACAATGAAAAGTTCCCGGAGTAATATGTTTGTTCTATAAACTCCCACATTTCCATCATCGAGACTTCTACACCATCCACTAGAACATATTTTTTCAAAAACTCAAAAATAATAATTTAACAAATTAATTCCAAAATTTCACTAGTAATCCAACGGGATCACTCGCTGGTGTCCAAATTTAAAGACACAAATAGTGAAATGCGCCGCTGGTGGTGATGCTGGAAGTTGAAAACTTGTACTCAAGAGGCCTGAAGTACCTGTCTTCAGCATGGGTAACGAACCATGTGGTCATTATGAATAATTTACTCTCTCCTTCAAAGTGTCAGTACATTGCAATTTTACGATGCAGTCCCACTTAGAGCACCGACAAAGAAAGCACATAAATATATCACATGTGACCCATTACATATATCTTTACCCGCAGCGAACAAACAGAAGTCGTCTGCTACAGGTAATAACGAATACAACAATCATCACTCAGTTATTAAAGAAATCCTTACAAATATAAACGTTATGCTTGGAAGTGCTTTAGACATGGATAGTCAACTTGAATCAGACAAACAGGAAGGAAGTATCGAAATAAAGGTAATGCTATTTTATAAGTAACAAATCAGAATGAACATTAATGCTTTATTAATAGTCTGTAATGAGGGATTCGATTATGAGGAAAGTATTGGGCCGCTTCCAAGTTATTTCTCCCAATCATGTTCATGATCATGACAAATGTGGAAACTGAGGCACGAGTTGACTTAGAAGCGAGTCTTGTATTTAGAGAAAACAGGGTAAAACACCAATAATATTCCCCATCACATTCGGTCAACGTTACAACTTCAATTCCTATGCTTAGCAAATCTCACATTTCCATGTATTTGAAATAAAATACCTAATTGATCCAAGTAGCGGTGTTTAACACATAGTGAGACGTTTCACGCGGTCATTTATAAAGCTGAAGCTTCCGTTTCGGTGTTAGACAAACATTCTAGATCAGTTGATGAAATCTGTGCCAGTTTAGAGCGACCGCTATAAAACTACCTCAACAAATTAACGTGAACACAGTGGACGTTGGGCTTCAGAAAATTCTGTGCTATTGATTGAAACGCCTCACTATGACCTGAAAATTGTGTGGTGTGTGATAAGTACTAGAAGAATAATGGAACTAATTTTGTTTATGGAAACAATAAGAGACATGCTGCCTGTTTGAGAGGTAAGGGCTTAATATGCCTCTGCCTGCAGCATTTCCCCAGCGACTCTCGGCTTTCTTGCGCAGTGGAGAGTCCATGAATGGGTTACTATATATTTTAATGACGCTATAGTTCACTATCTGAAAAGGTATGGCAGGGACATCACATGCCTGAGGAGTATTAGCTCTGTTCGGAAAACCGTACGAGGATGTGTCCACTGGGTATAAACGATAGTCAGTGGCCATTCATAATCATACATTCGGAACTACGGGGCATAAATAAATGTTACAAGGCTCGGCGGTAGGTAGAAGGGTATCAAGCGATCACCTTTTGTTAATGAACCTATGTCCAGAAACGCTTTGCTGACGTGGAAGGGTCTCTGAAATAGAAGTAGAATAGAAAATTAAAGCACTGTAAGTAAATATATAACATTTTAATCAACTACTCAAAGTGCTTAAAATGGCTCCCAGCAATTTTAATATATTTATGCTTCTTCCGGTTATTTGATGTCAAACTCTTGCGCATGACCTGCGAACATTCTACAAGGATGTTTGTTGGGGCGTAAACTCCTTGTCTAGTTTAAATGCCTGCCCATTCTTGGAAACATGGTGTGGGCTGGGTGATACCTGTTGGGGTAATGTTAATATGGAAAATCCTTTTGCATTTCTTCGGACTTCTCCGTAAATGAGAAACATGGATCTACTATACTTTGCATTTATGCGCAAAGCTACCACTATTTATTCCAGCTTGTAGATAGCCACCCAAATGAAATATGTAAAGTATGAACTACTAAACAAAGTAATGCCGTTCCCGTAACTGGCAAATGATAGTGAGGCACTCTAAACTTGGGTCTGGAACGATTCCTTCCCAAATTTCCCTGTCCAATTATCATTTCACTTCATGTATCACCAGTATGTCACCATCTCTGCTGCCATACGCAGTAAGAGTGATGTTGTACACCATTAAAGCAACGGAGGGAGGGAGAGAGAGAATAATGCCGCAAACATCACCGTTGGTTATGGACATGGTGAAGGATTGCTATATAACAGCTGATATAGTACCGTTGGTAAACAGCTCTTTAACTAATTAATTCAACGTCTACTGCTTGCCACGGTGTTCACGCTTTACCTACCGTCTCCATTTCGTAGGCTCTAGCGACTTGACAGTTTGTGCATACGAGTTTATAAATAATATATGATCGCATGGATACTTACATCTACCACCGATCCTTCCAACATAAACCATTTGTGAACGCTATTTATGGACACGTTTTATTTTGTCTACAACTTGTCCAAGACAGGCAGAACAGTATCGCACTTCAGCTAAAACTTCGATTTCCAGATTTCTCGGATATGCATCCTCTGAGGTTAGATGAAGCCATTTCACCCATTTCTTCATTTTTTTAAATGACTAAATTTTTATCACGCCCTCGATATATTGGCATGACATATTGTATGTCTAAAGTTTCCTTTCAGCGCCTGTGAAGTTTCCATCATTCTTATTGAAGCTTGGAGAATTCTATATATTTGGTAATTTACTTTGCAAAAATATAGGAATCAAACTATATAATTTATGTCGATTACAAAACCTATGTTGAACCACTCCGACCAAAATTTGTCATGCTTATCATGATGCAGAAAGAGGTATTCTGCAAATTCTTAATTTTGAAAATAAAGATAAGATGTAGAGATGTTTTGGGACTGAAGACACGATTTCGTTCCTGCTTTAGCGTACTTTTAGTCGTTTTGATATTAATATTAGTAGCCAGGATATAAACTATGAGTTTTAAAGACACACAACCACAAAAATACAGCCCTGCCAGGCCGTGAATATCGTTAATGGTTAATGTAATCGACTGGCGGTATAATTTGAAGTGTGTAACCATGTGTGTGCACCAAATGAACCAAAATTTTGCCACTCTTTCATTCTAGATTTGCCGAGTGCCTCAAGCAGGCTGGAAACTGTACTTCAGTTCTTGAATCCAACGCTTACTCCAAGTAAGCCTCACACATTTATCACCAAAGACATACTACTCAGTGTTACAAAATGGTAGATTTTAACCCTTAGCTTTCAAGTAGTCTGTTAAGTGAACGCGGGTGCAGTTGCTTCACAACCTTGATCTTAAGGAACAGACAGTCACATGCTGCCAGATTTTTTCTGTTTGATTAGTTACAAAAGTTCATATTAAGAGGTTGCAAATCTGCCCTCCTAAAAGGGAGGGCCTGTATTGTAAAACGATTATAAGGGTTCTTCAAAAGAGGCGGCCGAACTGTGCAGATTAATTACCAAATTAGCAAAAGATTAATGACTACGTCCTGAACAGCATGCAACCTTAGACACAACAGTGTTAGTGGGAAAATATAGAGTACATGCAACAATTGAAAAGTAACAAAGAAAATCAGGAAATAATTGATTTGCTAGAAGAACAAAACTATTTGTTGTTTATTGTAGGTTTTACTGCTTACATGGTCAACATCTTCTGTTACTTTGAAAAGTTGATTACCTACCATAAAGCACCAAGAGGTGAATGAAGAAATAAATCAGAAGTGTCCATGACAGTATGAGCCAACATGAACAAAAATAAAAACTTAGTAGTTTGTTACAGATTACACGGCATATATTCCGCAAAAGGGGACTACGCACTGCAAGTATTAAGCACAAACTGGTAATTCTGAAGTCTATTATCCGGGAGACTGCGTGCAAAGAACAAAAACATAGGGCAGAGGAGTTTAAAAGTGGTAATCAACTTCCTGCTCGAGGAACTCCGTTAATCTCCTTCTGTCAAGCGACAACCCTCACGTGAAAGTACGTGTTGGAGTGCGCGCATGTGTTATCCAATAAAACGATCATTATTACCGGCAGAGAAGTACCTATTGAGAGAGACAATCTCTCAAACTGTGAAGCAGGAGAAGAGGCGAGCTACCATCATGCTTTGGTGTTATACGAAGGTAGAGCTCCGTTATAAGGCCGTAGTTATCATAAGACTGGAGGTTTGGACAGCGGAACTTTGATAAGAGGTGGCGTCAGGTTGCCAGGTAGTAGAATATGATTTGTTGATATTTACCACTCTATGTCAATGTTACACGCATGGCAGCTTTGTAGTGTATTGCCATATCCCTATCAATAAACATAGTAATACCCGACAATTGTTGAAATTATAATTGGCCTCTTAGTTCAGTCGGTAGAGCACCTGCCTGCTGCGTATGGAGTCCCGGTTTCGATTCCCGGCTGGAGGGTGCGAATTTTCCTTTAATTAGTATTATTCCCCATCCTCCCTGCAATATGGAAGTATGAATGAACTTACAAGGCAATGCTTCACTAGTTCGCAGAGTACTGCGTTACGCTATTTTCGACTCTTGCTTCTACTGGCAGTTGTCTGCACATTTGATGGCCGTGTAGTACTTCTGACGTCCAGCTAACCTGTATCGCATGCGAGTGCACATCCCTGCTGTCTTTAGTAATAAGTTAATGTAAATAGAAACCCAAAGTTCAAAGCCACCGCTAAGCGAGTGAACGCCATTGAGTTGAGCAATTGTTCCAAGAGGTTCAAAACCTCTATATGACCTTCGATGTTGAAGGCGGTATACAAGTGGAACATTAAACATTATTTGTTATTAAAAATTAGAAAAGCGTGAACTTGCATCTTTTTTTCTTTCACGTCTCCTCGCATTCACTTTGACATATTAAGGAATCAAAGAAATGCATCTACTCCAGGATTGCGTAGGCACGATGTGCCAAGGGGGAGACAGGGTAATTAAGATCCCCCGGGAAGCCCCTCAAAGCGAAGCCAGGCAAGTGTCCCAGGCACCTGATATGTGCCGGTAATGAAGCTTGCTGCACTTGCGACTTAGGGAAATGAGGGGAGTCAACTGCACTATAGTTGGAACGTTTTTTCTACAGAAAACATGTGTGATTAATGAGTTCGAATGTTCAACACTTACAGCTCGTTATCTGCGTCTGTATCAACATTCCTGATTAATTTTTGCAAGGCGAGAAAAAAGATCTGTCTGCTAATACAAAAGATGCATTAAGTTTGGGAATAACAGTCTGTCAAAACGACAGTAGAGATGAGAGCTTAGAAATGCTTTATGCTTTATTAGTGCCGTAATCGTACGATTATTTTTCTCGTAAATTTGTCCTTACGCTTAGCTAAGATTAATCACAGAAAAAGGTCCCACACTCCTGTTTGCCAGGTTGAAATATTCTGGCACCTCTTCAGTACCACAGGGACAACAAGATGCAACGTTCTAATATCCCTCCTACGAAAATATTTGTATGCTGATTTGCTAAATTCTATCTATCTATTCTATCTAGTCTGTGTACAACATTTACTTAAAATAATGGTAATGTTTTAAGTTTGTTTAAAGACATTCTAATGATGGACATTAGAGTCAATAATCCTTTCAGGTAACTAAACTCTTGCCTACTTATTCTAAGAATTTCCATATAGGGAAATTAGAGTGAACTATTATTATTATTATTATTATTATTATTATTATTATTATTATTATTATTAGTCTATGCTTTAGTCACCTATTAAACCTATCTATATGGACCGATATTCACAATAGATATGATATGAGGATGGTAAGGAGGTAAGAATCGAGGAAAAGTTTGAAAATTTGAGACAAATTCAAGTTATAGACATAAATTGCATAATATTCTCTTTTTTTTTGGGGGGGGGGGGTCGACAATAGATACGTTAATTGTAATGGTATCTGTTTAGTTGCTCAATATCTGAAGTGTCAATATGGCTGGCCAGAACCAACCTTGAAAGACTGCCTGTGCCATGGCCAATCTTATTAAAAAAAACAAATGTTCCTTTCCTAGGTTCCTTTAATACTTTCACCAATTAGCAGTACTTCCTTGATTCCAATCATACCAAAGAAAGGTACAATACAGCATGTGCTATATTCAAAAAGTGCATAGATAAGAAGAATGCAGCAATGAATGACAAAATATTTATTGTTTTATTTGTTATACGAAAATGAAAATAGCAGTGGATCAAGAATGTCAGAAGGAACGTTGTTATGTCATCAGCATAATACATTCAATAATTTAAAAACATTTAATCATATTAAAGAAATCAAACCTGGAAAAAAAGATAACGAAGAAAAGTTCACTTTCTCTCCTTGAAAGTATGTCAAAGTTGGGAGCCAGAAAGAATTTGACGCCATTCTTACACCATGCAAAACATACTTAATTCAACATCATCAATATCAACAACATTTCAAGGTTTAAGAGATCAAGATTCGTTCCTGTCTCATAAAATTTTATGTGTTGTATCCATAGTTTTCTTGGTCTACTAATATTTCTTTTACCTAATGGTTTGTAATCTAAAACTAATTTTGGGATGCGGCTATCATTCATTCTATCGACATGTTCTTTCCAGTTATTTCTACACTGTTCCGTGTTAACTTAAAGATATTCAGTTCATTTTGAATGTCTTTACCTTTTTTCTACTTTATTGTGCATCAATTAACAATTACTGTTAATTACAGAAACAGCGAGTGAGTGAACTTAAGAGTTTTCATAAGCGCCTAGTATAGGAGTTTTTTCTAGACGTGACGAATGGCTTTAAGTTGCGTAGTGGTGTTTGTACTTTTGTATTCAGAAGACCGTAGGCCAGTATCTCTCCGACGTAGCAAACATCGCGGAACAGTGTGTGATTAAGTAGAGTGCCCGCTAGCAAGATCAGTAGTCTTGTTTACTTGAAGCAGGAATCAGAAATTAACCAGACCATCAATTTACATGACGTCACTAAAGCAGATACTAGCAAGGACATTAGCCACATCTAAAAAAATACAGCAATAGTTCATTTTGAAATGACACTCGCTAGACATAATACTAAAATATTAACCTTGCGTTGCTAAAAAACCGATAAATTTTAGAAACTATTTTTGGTTATTCAAGCTCGATGTCTACCTTAAACAGAAAGCTGCGCATTTAGAAATCCTACCAAGCTGAGTAAAGGGATAGTCAAAATGCACCTGATCTCTCCAACAGTTGAGACTTTCAAATGAAACAAACACCAGAGCAAACTAACTTGCATTAGTGTTAATGGCACTATTTCTTTGGCATCGTGTTTCTAGCAAGTAGGAAACATTGTAGAGGACTAGACGGCGCTGCTGTAATAAGCATTCTTGTACTCGCTTGTATACATTCTGCTGCAGCAAACATTTGTTTTGCTTCACAATGAAAACAATCGTAAACAACAGACCCCGTTAAATATGGAGAACGTGTTAAAACAAGATCGTAAATGTGTGCAGTGTTGTGTTCGTTTTGTGGCCGAAATAATTCCACAAAATATGAATGGCTTCCCCAAAACTCAAATTTGGTATTGTGCTTCTAGAGTACGTTTCCTATTAAAAGGAGGTACCCCATAAAAATTATCTTAATTTTATGTCGATTTTAACCAAATTGTTGATTGATTTTCTTCAGACATAACTAAAATATCAGCTTTGCAAATGTATTCGACACACGAGTTTTTATACGAAATAACGAATGCAGGACGTCAAAATAGTCCTAAAATGCCTATTAATTATATCAATGGTTTATAATAACCTGAAATTTAGCAAAATAAATTAATAAGGTTGGTTGTTCAAGTTATGACATTTTTAGTTCTGCCACACATAAGCAGATATTTTATTTGTTAACCACGTTGTGAATTGCAGGTCGTATCAAACCCACCGGAGTGCCGGAATTCCGTCCTGCAGGAGTTATTTTATATGCCAGTAAATCACACTTAAAAACCATCAGCCCGGATCGAGTTTGAACCCGAGACCTTGGGATCAGCAGGCCTGCCATCCATAATTTTAATTTTTAGTATATTAGAACTTCTTTGGTTTTTACTTTCACTATCACTTAGAAGGTATTACATTCCATTCAAAAATTCGATATCGGAAATACATACTTTGAAGTACCCTAAACCTAGAAGAGCATTTTTAGAAAAAGGTCCGTGTGTTTGAACAGCATAACCTAAAACGAAATGTCGGATTTGGATTTACGTTCAGCGTTTTCCAAAGATGCGACGCGGAGGTTTATAAAAGAATCCCCCCCCCCCAATCCAAATCACAATATTTTTCGAAATGTTCGATTTTCTCAAAAATAGGTTTTACAATTTTGATTAAAATACCGCGTATTTAGGATATGTACATAAAAACAAAATGTATACCTCGAATTTTCTGGGAAAATAGCGTACGAAGTCCTCCCCTTCAGAAAAGAATTGTATAGTTTTGTATAGTCAGTAAACGTCGAGATATACATAAAAATATGGTGCAAAGCTATTTGCGTATCTGTAATAACTTTTCCTGTGGCATTAGCCATTTCCGAGTTTAGTTTCATTTTTCATGCTTTGTAATTTTAAATGCTATCGCTATTTTGCTGTTTCTCGCGGCCCCATGAAAAGAGTATGAAATTTCAGAAAGATATTTCATATGAATAGTTTGTAGAAATAGCGATACTGGGTAGAGAAAGTAATATGAGTATGATAGAGTCTCTCCTTGGATCTCGGGACGGAAAAGCGACAATGGTGACTGACCAAAAGAGCACTTTCATCAAGCGTTACATTGTTTCTTGGAAAGACATCAGAACCATTTGCCGGAACGGGTTTTTTTTATCTCAATTCCTTTCGGTGTGAATTACCCAGACAGGTGCAAAGTTTCCTTTCTTGTAGAACTTACTGTTTCTCAGCAGGTCTTATAGTTCTAGACGTTCTTCTCGTTTTTCCTTTTTACGTGAATTGCAAGCTGATTTCTGAAAGCCTTTTCTGATAGCTAACAGTAAAGCGACTTGCTTTGGAATCTGTGATCTACTTTAGCGTTCATGCTCACGAGTTACGTTATGTGTTTACACTGTTCTCTGCTTAAACAGACGATGCGATTATTAGATCTATAGAGACAACTTGGCTTCTAAAGTAGGTATCCCACGGTCCAATGGAATTGCACACAAAAGAAACGGCGTCTGTTGAAGTATGATGCATTTTGGTCCACAAACAAATGACAGTTCACTTAGCAAGCGTGAGAAATACACATGGCGGACGCAAATATTAATATAGGAACTGCTTTATGAAGTATAGGTTTGGAATATATTTCCATGACTCTCGGTAGGAAGAAAATATGTAGTAGGAGTAAAAGACGTTGGAGGACACGGTCATGATTACAAAGAAGAGAACAGGGCACGGGCCGAGGTATAAAGAGTCTACTACAGAAGAAACTGAGGTTAGAGGACCCGGAAAACTATAGCCTTTTTTTCTACGAATTGACGATATTTATTTCTGAACCTTTTACATCGTGTTGAAGACAAAATTATATGTAAAAGATTGCAGAACCACTAACAGGTAGTTGTTGCAGCACAAACTCAAACTCGCTGACATATTGCATGCGCAGCCGCCATATGGCTACATTACTGACGTTAGGCTGTTTCTATGTCGTTGGATGAAAATATTAAATGCAACTCAATCGCGTTTGATGCTAAAGGTAGGATGAAAATTGTATGAACAAAATTGTATTCAACTCTCGATGTCTCACAATGCGTTTTTGTTTATACAATACCTTTGACCGAAAAGTTGGACCGCGGGACATCGGCATAATGGATCAAGAAATGCCAAATAGATTGCCTCTGTTGGTCTGGTGAGTATAGGTCGCGCGTTACTTCTTGACGAATGAAAATTTTATATGAAAGGTTGAATGCGAGTCTCTACTCAGCTTTTGCGGGAACGAGAGAGAGGAGGTACAGTCTGCAGTGAGATGACGCGCATGCTTCTGAGCTGAAGTAGTACAACACTACAAATCAATTTATGACACTTGCAGTAATATCAGCCACACGTATTATACACTATACCTCTATAACTGTTTCCACTTAACTTTCTTGCATTTATTCTATTCCCGACATCTCTCCCTCGTCTGAATTGCTATTTTCGTTGCATGCATACATACATACATCCGTACCGCACAAAACTTCTGCAGTCGACTGTATACACACACGTGACAGAGGAAAGCACAGGTGTCTGTTATCGTAGCATAAACATTTGCTGACCTGTTTATTAAGGGTAGGCTCACTCATTGGATTTCTGCTCAAGGTCGTTCGTCAAGAACGAACGCGCAACCTATAGCTTACAATTTCTGAAGTCCCGGGTCGGATGGGAATTCCGCTTTAGCCAGAATTATTTCCCGTCTTCCTAGAAGTATGAGCAAGAGTAACCATGTGTTTGACTTTAATGTTAATAAAAAGAACCCAACGTAAACAAATCCAAAGATTAACAGAATATGTACACGTCATCGCCAAGAGCAATTGCTCCGAAGGCAAACCCCCCCTCGAGGGAAGGGGGGATCCCAAACATTAACATTTAATTTAACTACTTCTAAGATGTAACTCAAAATTACAAAACACGAACAAGAATATCGAAGACAAACTGTTTTAAAAAGCTTTCTAAATCACTGTCGATTACACTGAAGGAATTATAAATTCAGTATAAGGAAGTTACAACATAATGAACAATTCCAATCACCAATGCAAGTGTAAGTTAACATTAGCAAACATTGCTTTAGCACCAATTCATTCAAAGCAATTACAAAATTAAAACCCTCTAACGGAGCAGTTATTAACATTAGATGTAAACCTAAACATGGCTTTGAATTTTTCAGTCTGATTCTCCTTTCCAAACTTCAGGTCCAGGGTTCAAATCCCGGCTGCTTATCCTACACACGTGAATGTGAAAGAACATGTCATTTCTATTAAATATAATAGCTCTGAATCCCTCATAAAACATTACAACTGAGCATCAGAAGACATCCCGAAACTTAGTGGTGTTGAATTACACTACATCCACATGGTTTCGGTATTGAAAGACATTGAACAGTTTTGCAGCATATATCAGCGCAGTGATTATAAGTATCGACGAAACTGAAATATGATGAAGTAGGTTATATAGATAATCTACATAACGTTACGCTACTTCCAAGATTAATGTTTTCTTAAATGTTAATATTTTATAGTTATTCATTTTGAGGAATTTAAATAACAAAACGCTTAATCAAGGGAGGACAGAATAAGAGAAAACCTTTTGCAAATTCTATTCCTAGATCTCCCGTATCGTAGAAAACATGCGATTTTTGGTACATTCTTTTGTTTATAATCTATTTTATATTTACTGCTGGTACAAAATGCTTAGTCGTTATAAAGTTCTGATTGTACAGCGGCGGCATATCAAAGCAAACCAAGGTCAAGTTACCCCACACCACTGCTAGTGAATATGTGACAGACAATAGATCGGCAGAATAAAGGAGTTTCTACAGTGTTCGCGAGACTTCTGGCTGCCAGCTTATTTGAGAAAGGTTCGAGAAAAATATGAAATTCTAGAAAGATCCATGCTACGTCATTCCCGGTATAAAAGAGGGCTAGAGATCCGGCAATTTTATGACACAAAATGGGAGAGTAATACATGTACGTGATGGAATCGTAAGTGTTGAACGAGACAGCTGTTATCAGTACCTACGAGTGTATGTGCAAGTCGTCGTTGTGAGAGAACTGTATATGTAGACAAAGACATTTTGTAGTGAGAAGCAGTTTTAGTGAGTGTGATCGTCGAAGCCAACAGTTTGTTAGAGAGAACTGAAAGACTGAAAAGTGTGTGTGTGTGTTTATGTGTCAAGGAGAGGACTGAACAGTCGTGAGCTGCGAGGTCACGAAAAACTATAAATTGTTAAAGATAAAATTGAACTTTTTGTGCTTCAACGTTAGACGAAAAATAAAGTGACAGAAAAAATAACTGGATTTGTCATTTGTGTCAATACCATACAGATCGGCTCGTGTAACCGAATCAACTTAATTACCGAAAACCTGCAATTGTGAGTTTATGAAAAATTATAAAATTAGACACACACTGAGCATTTTAATATCAAAGCTTTAAACAATAGAAGCGTTCTGCCTGACAGTTTTGGCCAACAAATTTGCACTAGTGAAACGCAACCCAAAAGGATCAGAGAAACTCAATCACTAGTTACTATGTAGAAGCCTCAAACTGGTTTATACGGACATGTCGCTTTAGTCTTGTCACATCAGTTAACATGGCGTGACAACGTCATACACGCCTCCATTTTACAGCAATTTGCTCAGTTTATAGAACGTTCAATGCTCGCCTTTGAATCGCCGCACCCTGCCCTAAGAGATGATGGCGTTACAAATTGCAGTGGCAAACGTCACAACCACGTGCATCCTTTCCAAACAAGGTATCAAGTTAACAAGTTTCATCTCAAATTATATTGGGCTATGCCATGTAAAGGATGCTGGAAATTATACCCGCATTCCATCACTTCGAATCGCCTTGGGGCTTTTTGAGAGCTTTATAGGCTTTGGTCGCGGTATTGGAATTCCTCCATGTCAGGCTGCCCATCTGATGACCTACATATTCCTTATTAGATAGCAATTTCTACGCAAAAGATGTGACATGTCCGAAGGATTGCATTGAAAAATTAAGTTGCTTCATAAGCAGGGTTTGAAAAGCAATCAACCCTACTCGGCAGGTAGTGTTTCTCTAAAAGAAAACAAAATCATAATTTGTTTCATTGTAAACTTTTTATAGACAGATCAACTACGAGAAAGTACAGGTAAAAAGATAAATTTAAAAACGAGAGCAAAATACAAGGAAGAAAATGACATATTAGTAGGTGATATATGTAAGTAATAGATAGCGCCCAATAGCTCGGTAACCACAGGGTTTGAGCCTAGGGGACCCAGGGAATCCAGTAACATAGTGTAGTGTTTTATTAATTGGGTTTATAGAAAGACTACCCTAGCATTTCAAATGTAAGCAATCCGATTCGTAATGTAAGTATTGACCTAATATGTATTCAACATGTATTGAAGTGGAAATAAATATTCTGTTCTTGCAAACTTATTGTTGAAATGACTAGCAAACAAACAAGGAATAACATGGTCTATATCTACACATTATAAAGAGAGACCAATGTTGTGTGAAGATCTCATTTACTACGAATTTTCTAGACAAACATTTATATCGGGAGAAATGTAAAGCTGATTAAAAAGTATAATTTTTGGCATTTTTTCGTAGCGTTACCAAATATAGTATATCGAAATAGTTTATGCTGTATGTATACAAACTTTAAGGGCGCCTTCTGACGGAAGTCCTTGGAAGTTCCCGATTCTTCTTTGTTCTTTATATTCGCATGAGGTGGTTGCTTTGACTTCTGGCTTTATTCTTCAGCTTCTGATGAATGTTTAATGTTTTTGTGCATGTTTCTATATAAGTACATTTTTATTAAATTTTCAGCCATTCCTAAATATAAGTATATCATGAATAAAGTAACGTGGTCAGAAGAATCATTTTAAATGAATGCTAGAATGCTATCATAAGTACGTCTGCCAATTTGAAATGATGTACCATAGCAAATTTTGACAGAGTACAGTATTTCTTTATAAGCATCTCTCCAATGTTACGCTAAAGCATGTTTTGAATTTTCCTATAAACATCATAATTGCTCAGGAAGTCATGATAATGTAGACTTGCGGTATTTGACGGTACCCGCACTTGCACGATGCTGTGTTCGGATAAACTGAGTGTCCAGAGAGTTCATACTTATGATAAAAACTGCATATACACTTGGTAATGCTCACAGGTGAAATTTGTTCATCTTTAATAGGCCAGCATGAAATTTTTCATAAGCATAACTCTTACGCTTGTTGTTTCTAAGCTTTCACAAGGAAACGGAAAGGGTTTTGTTTAGAGGAACTGAAATGAAATATGCATCATCAGAGAAAGTTCAATGCTCTAACAGATACATCATAAGATAATATGCAGTGTTGTGTATTGTTGCATCTCTTGATGTTTCCTTACTGTGCCGCTTCAATACCATGGAATCTGCCGGAGCATTGCTCTGGAACATTCCTGTTGTGGTGGGACGTCATTATGTTTGCTAAGGGAAGTCATGATTTAAGGGTGCGCATAGCTAAAATTTGGTCCAGCTTTTCAAGAAATTAACAATTTAGTTCATGTCCAAAAAATACTTTGAACCTCAATTATACACAATTGATTTTGTTCAGAGCTGTTTAAATCTTAAACACACGTGAACTTGAAATGCCAAAGAACACGGGACCTAACGGCTATATTTACCTATTTCAAATGCATTTTACTCAAACTTGATTTTTCTTACACTTTTGCGCATTAAAATATTCCACACGATGTAGTTTGCTAGCAATCTTGTTTAAATTTTCAGCACAAACTCGGGGAAAATGAACTCAACCACAGAGAACACATAAATTACACTTAAAGCTTTAATTTTTTTTTTTTTTTTTTTCTGGGACTGCCAGTAGCATTAGTATTTAAATAGTGTGGCAGTACGGGCCACATTATTGACCCCACAGTACGATTTGATGCGGATATGGAACCAACCTCGGCGGACCTCGAGAAGAAAAAAATATATACTCCTACCATGCCATATTTTAAAGACAAACATAAAATCAGTATCTTCATTGTCGTGGGCCTAATGATTGGCAGTCGTGGAACAATTCCAAACAAGCTTCTGAATTTCTGCCAGCAATATTCCATTCACAAGCAGCTTTGTATAGAAGTTGGCCTAGCGAAATAAAAAGGATATACACAAATTTTGAATAATCATTTGTAAACTACCTGTTAAAGTGGCCTTATGAGAATTTGAGTTCTTATTGTTATGCATCTTTATTTTCAATTATTCTTGTTTTACTCTATTGTTTAACCACTCTTATGAGTACAACCAAGTCAATTTTTTAAGTTAGTATTCTCTGCCATTTACGCAATGTAACTTGTAGATTTATTAAATAAATACGAGATGTATTCGTATGTTGTATGTTATACGAGTTGTTTCGTTGTCTCGTACGTTTTCAAAAGTATGAATTATTCCTCATGAGTAATCTAATTATTTAGCATTATTAAATTAAATATATTTTTGTCTCTCAAAAAGTATTAAAGATATCCATATGAAATTTAAAAACACTTAACTGGGCTAGAGCAGTATATGACAACACTTTCAAAAGGTTTGGATAAAAACTACAAGACTTAGAAGTTTCGCATATAGGTACTCTTAAAATTGGAGCAAATTTGATAACTATAAGTTAATTACCTGTCAATGATCAGAGTTCGGATACGTACTTCATGTGAATCGCTTTTAGACTGTTCTGCAGTTCAAGAGCCTTTCATTATGTTGTCCTGTTCTACACATCGGTATTAAATAATGATCTTGAACCCATTCTGCCTTCCATGTTTCATACGAAATAAATTTTAAACGACAAGAAGGTTGAACTCTGAGGAAATACTTAACACGAAGATGTAGCACATATCCTTCAATACTTGATATATTATTTCAGATTGGTTTTCATTTTAATACCCTAGTGACGTTCAATATTTGCTTATTAATGGCATTGGTAATAGAGCTGGGATAAGATTCATTCTAAGTATGTGTTATTTCAAGTTGCTATGTGATGATAAATCTGAGCCAAACAAGTTGTATTTCTCTATGAAGTGTTATTATTTAAAATATATAGCAACATAATCCTTGCTTTTATGAGAGTAATACCTACACTTGCATGGGTAACGGCAAATTACTTCCTGTTCATTGTAGGAATCGTTCCAGTACATAAGCAACCCTCCCTGAATCTTTTTCCTTTACGCTATCAACTCCCCCGCCCCGTTGTATTTTTACTTTTCTTTCTTTATCTCTGTTCCGTGATCTGTTTTTACTTTTCCAATTACACGCACACATGAGCCCAATGCCAAAAAGTCTGAGCGTAATTCTTAGCAAGCATAGCCATGCTTACAGTTGTGTAGTCGTGTGTAAAGAATACTGTCGAAACAGACGGGACAACACATTGACCAACGAATACGATTTCATTCATTATTATCTCTCATTTGTCAATCTAAACTGTTTTAAAATGATCCTTTTTGTGGGCGGAGTACCCTGTAACTGATTTCTCCCTCTTAACTGGAAGAGGAGTCCAAAATGGCAATGTGCCTATTTGGTCCTGTTACATGTTGAGAATTCACCGCCGTATTTCTGTCCTGTCGAGTATTTTACATTTATGACTCTGTTTCCGGCTCGCGCTCCACCCTCTTATTTACCCAATTCCCTTAAATGCTGGTACAGACTTTACGTAAATCTCTGACACAATGGCGGTATACTTATGCAAGAGCTTGAGAACGCTCGGCAATTGTTTACAATTCTCTTCACTGGACTGAAGTGGAATCGTGTACTGCTAATAACGTTACTGATCTCTTATACACAAAGATAAGCGAATAAAACTACTTGCTGCATGCTTATGCGCTCTCCATCAGACTGACTTATCACGAGGCGAAAGTTCCTATTTTAGAGCAGAGGCACAGATATAACAGTATTTATGGAAGAGATTCCACACTGAGCCAATTGTTGAGGCTGTTGTATGCCAAATCCTGATGATGATGATGATGATGATGATGATGATGATGATGATGATGATGATGATGATGATGATGATGATGATGATGATGATGCGCGATTGGCCACATAATTCGCTGAATTAATGAATGCTCACATAGTTAAAACACTAAACCTGTTATTTATTTTAAAAACTGAGAAGCAATCCTGAATAAGAGAGTCAGATAATGTGACCCACACAGGAGCAAAGTAGTAGACGTAGGAATATCACCAATATATCATGACAGTGTTTCCAACAATACCAGCAACTCAACATTTCAAAAATTCTCGTGTTATCACCTAAATTTCTTAGCCTAAAGTAACGTTTTGGATTGCTCTGTAACTTACTAGGAATTTTACTAGATTACACCGACTGTAATGAGGTATATATGTATCATTAAAACCTTAGATGATGCTAATATTCCGCTGTTAAAACTTCATTTTCATTTCTGGACAGTATCAGTTGTATTAAATTCTGGTAACTTATTAGAAGATATATTTTCCGTTACTCTCGGAGAGCACGCACGCACGCTCTTCAAACACAAATGTTCCACGCTTGAACCGAGCTACGGAGCTGAATAACAATAGTCCCATAATAAACACTACGTGTGTTCCCAGACAGTCTGTTTGCCTCATTCTCAAATCATGTGGAACCTAGACCTTCCCAACCCAAGGGCCCCGTCCCAACAGCAATCAAGAGAAACGCCGTCTCCTTCGTATCGAATTGTAATGCATCTTGTTTCCGACCCAATGATTTAGAACTACCAGACCCACTTCTGGGCAGTAATGGAAAACCTTCAGGAAGAGAGGTCAATGCACGAAGATTCAAGATACTGAGAATGTATGTCAAGTTAACCCCGCACGTGTGCCATCATCACCCTGGCCGCAAGCACCTTGACCGAACTGATCCTCACTCGCTATCAAAAACAAGATGACTATCATTTTCATGGTTCTAATTCCACTGGGCAGATACTGCTTTAGTAACAACCTCAGAAGAAGGAGAATCAAAGTGAGTGAAGTGCGGATGGAACACTGAAATGGACGACCCATTCCTTGCAAAACCCTACGAATACTTTCGTCCGTCCAACCTTTCCAATTAATTATGTCTTTCCAATATCTAACACTGATATTTAAGAATAACATTTGGAGGAGAAAAAGTATGCGAATGTTCCTATGTATTTATGCTTAGTTGAGAATAAATATCCTTGCAATAGATACGGTAAAATGGCTGAGGTTATATAGGTAACACATTGTAAATCCATTAAGAGGATTTGGTTTCTTTTACCAGCTGCATTTCAAGATTTTAGAGGTGATTGGACAAAACTGCAAATATCTTTGTTGTGTGTTCCTGTACATTTTCCCGATACATTACACCTGTATCCTTTTTAATTTTAATAATATTTAACATCCGCTCTTGCTGAATACGACACCCCAGACAGTGATACACGAAGTGAAATTATAATAGGAGAGGAATTATCGACCTTTGCCAGGTATGAGCTCTGACGAAAACATGGTAACAACCTGTCAGGGAGGACAATTCTGACGGGATTTGAACAACAGACTTCCCTTCCCGAATCCGTGCACGACCTCACCTAATCGTGTCGTTTGTCTGCACCCTTCAACAAGAAATACAGTATCATGGCAGATACTGATTCTATATGTTCTGGTACTAAAAACACTTTCTCAAAAGTAATATTTTGCGTGCTAAGATCGCATATTTGAAAACTATGCTTTTTACTGCATTAAGATTACAGACATTTTGTGGGATGTTTACGACTTATGCGATTAGAATTGGCATCGCTACACATGCTCAAATTATATTTGGCTCTGCGCAATATCCAGGGCATACCAGCGTAACAAACCTAACAATTCTAATTGATATAGTGTATCTGGCTGAATCAATTCGTTAATGTTCTTTCCATCAGACTAAAACTGATGGCCATTTTCTGATTATTCTTTGATGAGTCTCCGTTTCTTCACCTTTTTGGACCCCAAATCGTCAGATACTTTGACCTCGACAAACAAAACAAAAGAAAAGCCATGAGCTATACTTCCACATGACTACAGTTGAGACAACATTCACTGCTCCTTTATGCCAACGTGATAAGCATGAAACATTCCTTCAAGACATTACCACTTTATTTTGAAGATGAATAATTTGTATGTCTGCTTCAGTCAGTTTCATTTGTGATTTTATCCTCAGGCCAAATTCTATTACGTGTGTATGTTGTGCATAGGGCTTTCTGTGAGATATCCTAACTGACCATTATATTCTCTAGAACAAATAGGTTGAACCAAAGCGCCAGAGGTAACATTTCCTTTCTAGTTTTTACACACGTGAGCGATATACCTTTTTCACTGGTCTGTAGTTTCATATAGTGCTAATATTTTCTGTTCCTGTTTTTGTCTTTTGATAATTGTTTTATAATGAATTTTTTCTTAAACACATTTTAAGAACACAATATACAGTGGATATTAATAAAAATAAAACACATTTTAAATGAGGACGAAACGAACAACTACATTGGTTGTACCAATGGATGCAAAAGAAAACTGCGCGTTAACTTGATGAAAACTGGTCATTTGGCATCATCCATTTTTTCCAGCATATAATTTCCAAAACTCGTGTTATGTTGTGTGATAATGTCGGGAAAAAATCTGTACTTCGCTAGTCTTAAGGCAGATTAATGAAAAAAATACTGTCATCAGATATGTCCAGAATAAAATCAAAAACTCTTTAAGCTGCATTCGATATTAATATCAGAAATTACCATATCCAAATGCGGAGAAAATTGTAGATTTAACTTTCTCATTTCTTCCACTAAGCGGAAAATGTTTCTACACTCCTGACCTTTAACTTTCCATTTCACGGTACACCAGGGTATACCAGCCTACAGTTCAAACGTGTCTTCAGAAAATTCCAGATTCAATTCCCCCTTGAGCTGCGCTGATCCTGGGTGCAAACCAATTGCGTTCTTTATTAATTCATTGACATAGCGTAAGTATAGATTTTGAAGCATACAAAGAAAGAAGAAAAAAACAAGAAAAATTAGAGAAAAGAAAGCTATAGGCGAATATGGGATACAGGTAAATTATGGCCGAGTGGAGCAATAGTAGATATTAACCATAAGCAAAATTTGCTTTATTTTCTCCATTTTTCTTAATGTTTCGTTGTTTAATTTGCGCTCTGAACTATGCTGTCTGACCCAGGCCTGATTTAGAGAACTAGGCATTCATCTTCGATTCCATCCCGTCTTAAAGGATGGATCCTACCAAGTTTTTAATCCAAAATTGTCAAAAATTCGAAATTTGGGATGTCATAAGATCATGCTCCAATTCCTCCCCCACACGATTTTTCATGCGCGGACATTTTAATGGTCCTACACAGACGCTAGGTGGCAAAGGTTACACCTACCCACTAAAGATACAGAAGCAATAGAATGCATTTTTTAAGGATTTTTACGTTTGAATTTCACTTCTAATGTGGTCAGTGAACAAACAGACATTCAGATCTAGGATGTTGTTGTAGTGTTTAACGCCCGCTTTTACTACTACGGCACCGCAGGCGGTGACAATGATGACACATGGAATGAAGATGGAGCATTGGTGGAATGAGATGGCGGGGGAAACCGGAGCACCCGGAGAAACCCCGCCCTGACGCCGCTTCGTCCACCACGAATACCACATGCGGGTCCCTGGGATCGAACCCGGGTCGCCTAGGTGGTAGCGTAGTCAGGTCTAGGTGCTGACATCTTCCGTGTGTAGCTGCTGGACTTTTTACCAGTCAAAACGCTTTACCGTCGCAATTTAATTCAGATCTCCCTGAAACTTTATATGTTAGTAATTCTATTGTGTATACAATTTGCAATGGGCATAAAAACTTAGGTATTACTTTTACCAAAAATGTATTTAAGTCTGAAACACTCAATTTTTTTTAAAATGGTAAGATTTATAACTTTTTGCTATGCTTAGAATTATGACAGAATATTGCCCATCGCAACTTTTGTTTGTGCACGCATGTGTGTATTACGAGTTTCAGAGACATTATGTAATTATTTTGATGCAAAGAACTTACGTCAGAACGACTTCAAACTTGGTATGTACAAATCTTAACTTTGACCACTCTAATAAACTCTGAAGAGAATTTCCAAACTCACTAAGGTCCAGCATTAAGCAATACTTAACCCTGCATTGCATGAATTATTTTGCTGCATACGCCACTCTTCTTCTAATTCCTATACCGGTTATGGTGTCCCTGTCACAGACTCCTTATGGAAGAGATTCGAATATATGTGATTGTTAAGGTGGGACAAAATGGACTAGCCATTCATTCAAGGCTGAACGTCAAATAACTGAAGCGATTGTGCTTGTGATACATATATGGTAACGGATGGGGAGGGTCCACGTAAAACAACCGGTGTGACGGTAGGTATGGATGACGACGGGGGTTACATTTGACGGCATGTGCATGGAGTTTGCTTGTTTTATAATCACTAAAATAATATTAAAATAAATTAATAATTTATAATACAAAATAGCTACACATATATTTATTTTATTGTTAATTGCCAATATAATATGAACATAGCAAAAACAGTGTTATCTTCCTGATTAGAGGATTAACACACTTCCAGAAAGTGTTGTCTGACTGAATACTTCTTAACTTGCCTATTAAAGGGAAAACTTAAAGAAACAAGCTTTCATAACAACAATATGAACGCAGTTTTAAAATGCTGAGGTATTAAGGCAGAGGTTGAATAAGAACCGGAGGCCGGAACAGGTACAAATTCAAGAGAAAAGTTACAGAAGGATTAAGGTGTTATTTGGAGAGAGCTTATGCTGATATTGTAGGAGGAAACTGGAGGGTGAATTATTCACAAATCCTGCTGGACTTTGCTATCTGGGCCATGTCTCTATTAGAGACTTCCGCTCGCCGACCTTTCATTTCGCCAGTCTTATTCCCTTCACTTCATCAACGAAAACCTGATGCGCACAGCAATCAAGCAAAACCCTGACTAACACGACCAAAACAACGGTTATTTTTGGATTACCTATGTTCGTGCGTAAAATACCAAGATTGCGGTGTGTGCTTAAATAATATATCAGGTGCTCTCATGCCTCCTCGTTTCTTTGTTTTGTTGGCAATACTTCTCCAACAGCTCAATTTCGTTCATTATAGTTTTAGATTTCTATTTTTAGAGGTCTAACCTGAGCATATGTAACGTGTATTCCTTCAGCAAGAAGTTTGGTGATGTGCTCAAACACTTGCTCTCACCATTCTTCAACAAACTATTCTTACACAAGGGTATTCTTCCATCTCATGTTAATTAAGATAAACATATGCAGAACTATTTAAATACACATTTCCTTTTAGGTACAGTCATGGAAAAAATGATTAAGCGCATTAGGAGAGAAGAATATTGTTAAGACCCATGTCCTTTGCAGCGCAGTTTACACAAGTCTATATTTCCAACATGCATCTGAGTTTACTGATAGTCTCTATTCCATATGTTACCGTCTATCAGACAAAGCCTGTGGAACAGGGACTATCAATAAACTCAGCTGCATGTTGGAAATATAGACTTGTATAAACCACGCTACAACACGACGTGAGACTTAAAAATATTCTCCTCTCCCAATGCGCTCAATCATTTTGCCATGGCAATAGGGGAGGGAATAGAGTGGCGGTTAAAATCTGTTAAGAGCAGAGCAGGCTGTTATGTAATGGCTTTGAAATCTTGTTCTCTTTGCATGGCAGAAAGAGAGAACAATCTCATTTGACAAAGGTATAAGTATTTTAAAATTCAAACCAATAACTAGGAAATTCTCGGAAATGGATAATACCACAAAAAGTTTGACATTGTGTGCTTTAACAAATATACCTTTTTGTGTCGTAAGATGTCTGTTTTACGGTGTACTAGTTACGCAAAAGCCATGCAGGATGAAGAGAATTTCAGCAGTGTAGTGACAATAGCTTAAATTTATGTAATTTTTAATTTTAATGAGTGTCGTTAAAGACATTTTTGAGCAAGTCAAACGTTTGAATGATCGTGCAGTTTGTCGCATTCTTAGAAGACAAAGTTGAATACCAGGTTTGGAATTTAACCAACTTTTCGTTTTTGAGTTTCGCTGTTCTCTCCCCCCCCCCCTCTCTCTCTCTCTCTCTCCCCCCCTCTCTCTCTCATACACACCTTTTTCTAAAATGTTTCTATTTATTTACCTATTCATGGGGTATCAAAACATGTATTTCGTATTTCCGATAAAACACATGCTTTGCACTAACAAACATTAATTGCTATTGGCACTAAAGGAGTAAACCCATACCAAAAGATACGATCGTGACAGTGAATCGTGCTTCCCTGAAGACTTAACGGGCACACCCCTATCTGACATCTCATCTCCTTTATCCTGCTGCAGATAAGGCACGCGAACCAGTAGGCTGTGATTGAAGTCTTCTCACTTGTTACAGCACCTTCAAAAACAACCCTGGTCGTTATCACCACTTGCTAAAGTGCACCCTTCAGAATACCTTCTTGTTCCAAAGATTCGGTGGGCATTGTGTGGTTGGCTTAGCATCATAAATGCTTCGATATCATCAAGCTGGGTTGAATTCAAAAAGACAAGTTACGTGAACACAGATATGCAATCACAACCGGCAGGTAACTACCTCACACCACTGCTTGTAAATACGCGATCCGACGACAATGGAGCGCCCAGAACTAAAGTTCCGATTGCTCGCAGTTCTAGACGCTGTTTACGTGCCGGCCTGTCTGCGGGAAGCTTAGAAAAAGTTACATTTTCAGATAATTTGCTGGTAATTTGCCTGGCCTATATAAACGGGTCGGGACGGTGAGAAAAGCCAGAGGTCAGTGTTGAAAGAAGCCAGTTTTGAAGTGAGTGTATCGTCGGAGCCAGTCGTTTGTGAGACAGAAAGAGTAGTAGAACTGTTGGCAGTATTTGTATCAAGGTTACGAATGGACAGGGCAGCTGTGAGTAACAAGGTCACGACGAATTGTAAATTGAATTAACGATAAAACAGAACTGTGTTTTTGTGGTTCAGTTTTAGGAGAGAAATAAAGTGACAGGAAGTTTTATTTGTCACACTGGTGTCAGAAGTGGGATTTGTCACAATATTATTACTATTACAACAAAGCAGCACTGGTCTATGCCCAATCCACCTTATCAGGCAAGACTATTTAGACAAAGAACAAGTGCATGATGGGACACGGATAACACAAACCGGCCACTGCGGCTCCATTGTTCCTCCGGCAGCCGAACGATGAATCATAGAAAGCATTTGGCATAACAGACACTTCTTATGTGATTAGACTGCTAGCTTATTTCGAAAATAAACTAAGATCTTAGAGTTAAAATTGCAAAGCATTGTAATAAATTGTTTCTTTAACATCTTGAGTAGCGATCGTTTTCAGAATAAAGCGCTCATAATTGCCTTGCATTTTTTCGGATATTCGCTGCGTAATTGGTCAGTTTCCCCTATAATTTTTCTTAGATCTCAGACTGGAAACACCCTGTAAGGCTGCATCCCCCATCCAAGGAAGGTGTATTCTGCGTGAAAGTAAAAGAAGACCGTAAATGGGGATCTGTTTGACACAAAGCAAGACGATGAAGAGGGCGATGAAGGGTCACAAGAGCGATAGATAGAAACGACGTAGAAAAAAGTCTTGGTGAGAGGTGAGGAAGAGGAGAAGAGTTTCCGGACAACAAAAGCCGGATGACGCCCCCACCCTGGGCGACCGCTTATTGGGAAGATGAGAGATTGAGGAGTCTGTGAACCACACCCATTGTAGAGGGTCCGGGTTCGACCTTAAACCAACCCAGCTTATGATGACGTTATGTAACTCGTGAACGAAAAGTTAATGGGGCAAGTCAACCATGCTACTGCGTCAAGTTTGATTATGCCTCCAGGAACCAACTCGAAGCAAGCGTTTCAAATGATGTTTCAACTAATTTTCTTCAGTGTATAGCTTCTTCCGCACTATTCATGTTGACGTAACCCAAAGGAAAACTAAAGCTGTGAGCACATCTAGTTGGGTATTCGAATCCAGGGTAGACCTCAACTTGCCAGTTGTTTATAAACAATAAATAACGCATCATCCCCACTTCTAGTTTGCAGATCTTCAGACAAGAATCAAGAATCGTCCGCCATACTATAATATTTATGACCAAAGGAAACACTAAGGGATATAAAATTGAGAACTAAGCATAGATTCTACAAAATATGAATATTTAAAATAGGCATGATAAATTAAATTTAAAAAAAAAATATTTAAGCCTCCAAAAATAGTTCCTTGAGTGGGCAGCAAATTCAAATGTAAAAATTCTGGAGAGACTACGGAAGCTCAAATTGAATATTATAGAGCTGTTTATTAATAGAAAATGTATCTTACGAAACATAAATGACAATGTGAAACAGTTTATAAGCCAATAAATTGCCCTTCAAGAAATTAATTACAATTGCAGAGCAGCTTGCAGTTAACTAAGATGAAATATAAATTCGAGTATCAGAGAATTTATAGGAATAGAAAATAATCTTGCTCAAGTCCAAGAAAAAAAAAAGCTAACTTTCTTTGGGCATCTAAGTAGCAGGAACAGCCACGTTGAAAAAGAAATAAACAAACAAAAAAGAAACAGGAAATCGGCGTAACTATATTGAAGGGGGAAAATGTTATTACAGGCGAGGGTACGAGTAATTCCCAATTTTCTTGAGTTATTAGTCTCTCCCCCACCCTCTTTCTCCCTCTCTCCCCCATAGTGGACCTAAAATATTTACACTGATATACAAATATTTCATTTTTTTTCCTTTAATGTTAGTGTGCAAGTCCAACTTTCTGATCAAAACGTTAGCATTTTAAACGCAAATAGGACGAAATGTTCACACAAATCAATTATAAAACTTTCTATGTATGATAACATCAATATCGATAAAACAAATACTAAATGAAGTGCAGTTTAGTATGTCAAAATTCACCACCGTTACTGCAACACTGCAAAAATACATTTTAACCTTGAGTTCTCCAGGATTCAATAGAAGTTGGCATTTAGAAGTTCAAGGAAAAAGTAATTCATAACCTGTTGCAGAATAAACAAAAATTAGGTTATAGCAATTGTTATCTAATATTATAAAAGTTAACAGTAAATGTTAATTCTTAACCATCTTAAGTGAAGATTCGACCTTTTTGCAAATCCAAAACTTCCTCGTCAGAATCGATTATCTTCTGTCCATTATTTGTCCAAGCTGTTTGTTTGATGTATGCATCACACGAACAGCGACGCATTACTAAATGTTGCGCGTGTGGTTTTGTTGTCAGCAGTATTTTAGGTAACCGCAAACGGAAGTTAGGAATAAAATACGGTTCCTGAGGTAAGAGCGTGGAAACTACAAGAGAAACCACTTAGGTTTCTTTCTCTTTCTTTATAAAGAAATGCACACAGAGAATATGGTACATTGGGAAAGAATAAACCTTACTTTGGTCTATGTTGGTTTCAAGTTTGAAAAGTTCTTCCTCAATTTTTACTTCCTCATAGTAAGTGCGGGAAAAATGTGTTCGACCTAAAATTCCGATGTAGAAATTTCACTGGAAATATGTTTTGAGGCTCCTTGAATCCAAGAGTAGCATTCATAGCCTGGACTAGAGCTTTAAAAATGGCGGAATCTAAACTACCGAAGACTGAAGGTTTGGGGACCATTTATGTGCATAAACCTAAAAATCGTCAATTTGGTAATTTTTCGGGCATTTTTCAGTGCCGGGATTCCTTAACGGCGACGAGAGACATTTTCAGCTTCCCACTTGCTGAAACACTTTCTAAAAATTAACAAACAGACCGTTTAGGAGTCCTGACGTTACAAAGTGAGCAATTTTTCTTGTCGGATATAAAAAAGAACAGTGATGGACTGTCTCGAGGTGGTTATTATCCTGTCTCAAGCAATTATAAGGAAGGTTACAAAGGCGGCTAAGGCCTGCCCAAACATGTGCGTTGGTGAGCGTTTAAATCTCCCTTTCAATTCACGCCATTTAATTTTTAAAGGCCCAGCGACCGCATACAGTACTTTAAAACTTGTCTGCTCTAACTTCCGCTTGGATAACAGCAACATCCGGTGAAGCATATCGCTTCCGACCGGACCTCCTGCAGTTCAGAGATAAACCTGCAGTTTGTTTGGCTTTGCAGGAAATAAATAATACTAATAATCTCCAAAATAATAAAAATAATAGCACACCTTTAGAATAAACACATATAGAAATATGTCACGTATTTCTACATAGTAGCTTTGATTGGTTGACTATCTGGAAAATTATGTTGCCCCCTTGAAAGACGCCGATCTTGTATACCAAATGCATTTATTTGAATTATAGTTTTTGAGTTCTCTCTTCCTCCCCCCCCCCCCCCACACACACACACACACACATTCAAAGGTGGGCTAGTAATATAGAAGCCTTTTCCTCCTCCCTTGCTCTCCTTCTCTATGCCTCCCTCCCTCTATCTCCCTATCTCTCTGAATCAAACTAGCCTTTAAGGATAGAACGCTTGACTGTATCTTAACATTTTGGTTGCACTTTCACCGAAAAACTATCCATCTTGATATCGAACACGGGTGTTTGTGTACCAACAGATTAATTACTACCCAAGCAATCTATGAAGTGCGCTTCGGAATTGCTTGTATGTACACACTAGCTGTAATTATTACCATGCACTAAAGGTGACCTCTGAACGAACGTTATTAACCCTAAACGGAATACAAGCGACACGCCTCCTGAACCACCTTACTGTATACTGGCGCTTTCTAAGGCCTCAAACAGGATGTAATTTCCAGGATTCAGGACTTTCGGTCACAACTTAATAGTCCTTGAAGAGTAAACAACATCTAGACATTATTTCGCTGCAGTTTAGACGGAAGAAAAACTGATGTGTTGCACTAAACTTTCTCTACTCTTATAAATGCTTATTCCTCTATCTACCTCACGTTAAATCGAGATACACATTTGCAGAAAATTATTTTGTTCCTAATTTTCTTGTAGGTGCAAGGAGAATACGGGAATTCAGTAGACTTTGAGCGATAGTCAAATGTTTAGAGCATAGCTGGTCACTATGTGATGGCCTTGACATTGCATTCTCTTTGCTCGGCCAGGGCACATTTAAAAAAATCACATGACTTTTTCTACTCTTATACTAACCATTCTTACAAGATCTTATGGGAATAAGAGATATAAGAATGTCTTCTTCGTGTTAGTTGAGATAAACATTTGCAGAAATTTGCAGAAATAATCTTATCTACTTGTAGGTACAAGGAGAATATATGAATACAGTAGACTATGAGCGATAGTCAAATCTTTTGAAGTTTTCAAATGAATAAGGATGTTCCATTTGACAGAAGTACAAGTTCTCCAAAACTCACACAAATAACATGGAATATCTCCGAAATGGTCCACTCTAAAAAATGTGTTTTAGCAAGATCTGCACAAAAAATGCAGTAAGATTTGCTCTATCCCTTACGGTTCACCAGTTATGCAAAATTCATCCAGAGTAAATAGGACTACATAGGCCATAGCCAGATAATTCAAGATATACATTTCATTTGCCATAAAAATATCTCAAACATGAGGCGCTTTAATCAAAATTGTTACAGCCATTTTCAAGAAAATTAAAATTTTCAAAAAATGTTTCATGTAAAGGGTAGTTTAGAGTGGAGGAATTTTCTTCAAAATCTTCCGTGTCGCATCATTGAATGGCATTACACATAAACGCCAACTTTGGTTTTTAACGACTTTTCGATTTTGAGTCCAGACTGACAGACATACAGACAGACACACACACAGACAGACAGACAGACAGACAGACAGACAGACAGACAGACAGACAGACACACACACACACACACACACACACACACACACACACACACAAAATGCGCGCGCGGACCGTTTTAAATTTCGGTTTTTTTCTTCTTTTTTTTCCCCTCCTTTTCTTTTTGGATTCAGGGAGCCTCAAACATATTTCCGATGAAATCTCATTATTGAATTTTTGGGTGGAATACAATACTTCCTCTACTTTACCATAACTAGTAGAGAAAGTAAAAAAGCATTGCCTCTGTGGTAAGCATGAACTCAGAGATGCTAGGTTTGATTCTCGGCTAGAAGGTGAAATTTGGTCTTCAACCAGGATTATTTCCTGCCCTCCCTAGAGTCTGGAAGTATGAAAGAGAGAGAGAATGCGCGTGAATATAGATAACCCAAAGATTCACAGCAACAGCAAACGAGTGAACATCACTGCCATTACCAAAACCGCCGATATGGCCTAAGATATTAAAAAATAACGGCTTCCCGTTTGAGAAAAGTATAAATATTGTTAACCTCAAGCAAATAGGAATACGTCAAAAATGGCTCACTACAAAGAAAAGTATCCGACATAAATCGTGTGTTGACGAGATTACATTTTTTGTGTGATTGATAAGATTTTTGTCTATCTCTTGCGCTTTACCAGATATGCAAAAGTCATTCTGAATGAAGAGTTCTTAGGACATTCTCAGGAAATTCAAGATATGTATTCGATTTGGCATGAAAATATCTTAAACATATGCTGCTTTAATCAAAATCGTTAGAGCCAATTCAAATTGTCCGAAAATGCTCCATGTAGATTGCAATCTGGAATGGATCGTGTCGCTTCCTTAGAAGATGAACTTGAACACCCACATACAACCATTTTCTAAAATACCTTTTTTTTTTTTTTAGATTCAGGGGATCCTAAACATATACCTCAAAACCGTCTCTGCCTATTATGTACGTGGTACAAAAAGATACTGCAAGATAGAAGAGATTAAAGTACAGAAGTTTGCTTCTTTCCTCGATACATTTCGAATTATAAATATTCTTACAGAGGAAAGGCAAAACATGTAACTTTTGGCCCGATATTTCATACTTTTAACAGTAAGCGAAATAGGGCTACATAAATCAAAGAAGCAACCGCAAGGGGAAGTGAAGCAGTTCCTTCCACTCGCGACGACTGTCATCGATCAGACTCGAGATATATATCTCCCGGCGCCTTACCACAACGCGAACGGTCTGAAACTCAAACCTGCGTTTCCTTGCTCTACAGTTGAAGCAACAATTGGAGAAAAATACTTGCTTAAAGAGAACGCACTTGCAGCCTTTTGTGAAATTATGTGCCGACTCCTCATCTTCTAAAGCATGGGTCGGCAAATTTGCACTGGCGCTATACCACAGTAAGGAGCAATGCAACACTTCACTGCTTCACCCTCTCTCCTCCAAACAACGCGGGTTCAAAGGTGCACAAGCAGCTGTGTAAACCGCATCGATACGACATGGCTGTTTCGGAATCCCGAAAACGCAAAGCAATCTTCTTACATATTTATATACGTATGTTAGCTATGTTAAAAAGTCCTAACACAAAGGTTTTTATGATTTCAAAGCAACGAACCATGATTTACAACTTTTCGCAAATCCTTTCGCGTAAACATGCATATTATAAAACAAAATTACGAATTGAAGTTGGGAATTTACAGACACGTTTTGAAATCACAATTACAAAATAAGATTTATTTAAACAACCGGATCTGACAGCATTTCCATCTTCAGTAATACGCTGCTCATATTAGTGCTATGTTTAGCCCAACATAAGTAAATGTACGGCAGTGTCTTAAGTACCTATTAATAAAATACTACTTCCCTTCTTGCTAATTTAGCAATCAGCGTTCTTATATTAAAATCCTTATTCAGAGGAGAAGGTAACTAATACTCAGAATTTAAATAGATATAAACTAATTCAAAGCTCTTGTAACGAGGGCGACACTGCACATTTTAAGTAGATCAAACAATGGTTAGTTCAAAAAGAATTAAATGATTTTATTGATTTTCAAATATCTCCCTTTAACATCAGTCCATTTTTGTAGAAACAGAATTTTCAGTGAATTTCTCTGTCGTTGTTTGCTTTACTGCCAAGGTAGTTAAGCGTACTTCAAAAAGGACTTTACAGCTTTGAAAACTCGTAGTTATTGATTCATTTTATTGCAAACGTAGTTTTGGTGTCACCTTGGCTGACAATACATCAAGTTTTACCTAAACAGGTTGAATGTGACCTCAATCGTTCATGGGGCACACACCCCACGCGAAGTAGATTTCTTGCCAAACTCGCTGCACCACGTCAGGCGTGACTCGTTCAATTACGATACAGATTCTACGTCTGAGTTCTGGTACAGAAGCTGGTAAGGGTGGAACAAACACTGTATCCTTGACGAATCCCCACAAGAAAAAGTCAAGAGGTGCCAGGCCCGGCGAGCGTGGGGGCCTTGCAATTGGCGCACCTTGGCCAATCCACTTTACCAGGAAAGTGTACATTCAGAAAATCCCGGACGTCAGATAGGTAGTCTGCGGTGCGCCATCTTGCATCCCCCTACTGGGAGGATATTTACCATACTTTGTATGAAAATTAGTTGCATAGTTGTCACCGACTTCGGCTCTTCAAACCAAAACACCAGCGAGCAAGCTCGGGACCGGTAAACGCAGCCATCTTTACTACAACTGCCGCTAGCGCTTACGGTGGCACCATTCTGCACTAGCGTATCACGCTAGTCAAAACTTTATCTATTGTCATCAAGATGACACTAAAACCATGCCTGTAAATGAAATGATTAAATAACTATGAGTAGCCGAAGTTGTGAAGTCCTTTTTGAAACACGCTGTACATACGATTTCCTTCTTAGTGACTGCGAGTACTCAACTTTACAAATCAATATTCTTTATCCATCCCTAAGAAGATTGTTCACTATTGTGAAGAGCAGAATAAAAGGCCTGCTGTAAATTTAAACACCACAGCTAACCATTCACAAAGTCTCTGACAGACTTGTGATTGCCGTGTTTGGCGTCTGTACACCATCTTGTTACCTGCCTTGTCTGTAAATTATGCAGCTTCCTATTGGTTTCGCTTCCTTGCAAACAATGACCTGTCCTAAGCACGAACACTAACACAAAACGGATGTTATTCAAAAAGATCTGCCGAGGTAGGCCCAAATTTTACATATGAGCATGTCACAGGAACAAAAGAATAGTATGGTGATGAATTCGCCATTCCAACGTCAGGAGACAATGCCATTGATTCATCATTAATGTCTCATGCAGATTGTCTAAATATACAGGATGAATATCAATGACCTTCTGCTTTAAGTTCACCGACGTATTTTCCTCTAAGGGTATTTAAAATAGCCGGCAATACATAAAGTGCTGCCTTTCCATACATCTGCCTAACAGGAAATACAGCCACTTTGCGAGGAATTACGTGAACACAGCGCTGAACTTTGTATTTGTGAGACAATAGTGTGATGCAGGCCGGCAGTCCCTTCGCTGTCAACTGCCAGGATAAGATCAGGGTCGCCGGTGTGCCGGAATTTCGTCCCGCAATTCTTTTACATGCCAGTAAATCTACTGACATGCAGCAACCATCGTCTTTGCCGGACTGTATCGATCTATATAAAATATACCTATTCATCATTCAATTTGCTGTGTTTACAATAAATGTTTGTTATATTGTTATCCTTGCATTCATTTTTACTTTCATTTTTTGTACTCAACATGTTTCAAAGGATTACATTAGTATTCGATTGTGTTCAAATTTTTTGGGAGACATTCCGAAATAAAGAACACAATTTATCATATAGTTCATTAAGGTCTTTATTTTATTCAGTAAGGTCAGGAAGTTTCTCTGAAGCAACTTGAATAATAAATAATAAAATAACCCCTAGCGTAACAGCTTTTCGCTGACCAAGGCTTACCGCCCGGTCGCTGCGTTCTCCACCTCTGCCCAATAGAGGCGTCATGAGTGGGGTGCAGAACTGGAGGATGGGACGCGGTCAGTGCCCCGAGCCCTCCCGGCCGGTTATGAGTCATCCATGACCTGGGGTCGCTGCTTTTTTACGAAGTAGCTCCCTCAGGGACCTAACGAGGCTGAGTGCACCCCGTCTCAGACCCAACGGGGGAAGAAATCTCTACGCCGGTACCGGAGATCGAACCCGACTCCTTCGCGCAAGAAGCAGGCGCACTACCAATGCGCTACGGAGGCGGTCGAAATATATGAACGTTCTGTTTCTTACGTAAACCAACGTATTGCTATTTATTTATACAATTTCATTTTTGTGTAGTGGGAACACATTTAGCACCGATAAGTTGTAATAAAATATTTGTAATGGCTCTTAAAAGGGTCCAAAACAATCAGTATATTTGGTTGGAGAAGGATTTAGTTTCATATATACACTGCATTACTTTTTGCAATAACAGAAACGATCAAACAACCACGTTCCCAGTACAGTGTCAACCATTAATAAGAAATATATTTCGTGTGGCGAACTAACTTCACGAAAGCTGGTGTGATTATGTTTTACAGGACTTGGAATGCCTTAACAACCTCTGAATCAGACAAAATCATCCAGGGTTCTAAACAAACAGCACTGTTTTTAAACGCTTGCACAAGATGACCTTACTCAGCGTCCAACACACTATTCATACCAGAAAAAAAAATGGCACACTTTAGTTACTTCAGGTGCACCAGTTTCACAACACTGAAATTTGAAACTGAAACAATTAGTCTAGTTTACATAACTATTTGCTTAAATCTATCAGAAGAAGTAGCAATGAAAACAGAGCAGCAACTGCGACCTATATAAGAAAATTACAGAGAAATTTCCATGTAAGTGGACTTTTAAACCCTGTCACACCGCATGCCAGTCTGTCAACTACATAGCCAGTAGTATGACAGCGAAAACCATATACCTACTATGTAAGTACCACTCAAGCCCATCAGATCCAGCACGAGGCAACAATTACAGTGAAAGGCTCTGTTTCGAAAACAGCAAATCTGTAAGGACCTTCGTCAAGACAACTGTTAATTACTCACGTCATTTAAACTGGGCACAAGAACACAAACACCAACTGGAGCGATCCTCGAGCGTTGCTGTGACTGACAAGAAAAGACGTTGGTGACTGGAGGCTGAGAGAAACATGTGGGTTGTGCATTGCGGAGGATGTCCGGACGCCCTCGCTGGACCTTGCCTAATATAGCGATCAGCTCCATTACTTACAAGGGTATCGGGTCTTTGTTACTTCGCAACAGGTCGATAAAACGTCCTGCTGCATTCATCACACAGGTTTATGTACAGGAAGACTATAAGAGGCGTTAGCCCCTCGTTGCGATAACAGCCCAGGACATTTCTTGAAGGAAAATGTTCCTCACATTATCTGCGGTGTAGGTAGTTGTCACATAAATTTATAATTGCAGTGCTGACATAAAAGCCTCCAATACAAGCTGCCCATCCAGTCTGGATCAAACATTAAGCTGAAATATCTTAAAACATGACATTTTAATCAAAGTCGTTATAGCCAGTTTTGAGAAAAGCAACATTTTCCACGGAGAGTAATTTAGAGTGGAGGAATTTTCTTCAAAATCTTCGTGTGGCATCCTTGAAAGATATTAAATTTAAATACCAACTTTAGTTTCTAACCGACTTCTCATTTAAGTTATGCTGTTCTCGCTCGCGCACACACACACACACACACACACACACACACACACACACACACACACACACACACACACACACACACAATACACACACACAGACCTTTTTCTAAAAATGTTTTTTTCTATTCAGGAGGACCTCAAAACATATTTCTGGTGAAATTCCGACATCAAAATTTTGGGTCGAATACAATAGTTCTACTTACTATATGTAGTACAGAAAGTAAAAATCTGATGTGTTGCACTCACGCGACTTTCTTTACTCTTGTACTAACCATTCTTACAAACTCTTATTCCTATATCTTCTTCGTGTTAGTTGAGATAAACATTTGTACAAATTATCTGATTGCTTATTTCCTTGTAGGTGAAAGGGGAATATTAGAATACAGTAGGCTGTGAGCGATAGTCAGATCTTTTAAAGCTTTGAGATCCCGTTCCCTTTGCATGTTTCACATATAAAAAATGAAAAACGACGATCCATTTCACATAAGTTTCAAGTTTTCTGAAATTGACACAAATAACAAGGAATATCTCCGAAATGGTTCACTCTACCAAAAAATTTATTCAGCCATAAATTATGTGTTTTAGTGAGATCTACATTTTTTATATATTAAGAATTTGTCTATCTCTTACGGTTTACGAGTTATTCAAGAGTCATCCAGAGTAAACAGGACTACATAGGCTATAGCCAGAAAATTCAAAATATACATTTCATTTGTCATACAAATGTCTTAAACATGTGACATTTTAAACAAAATCGTTAGAGCCATTTTCAAGAAAATCAAAATTTTCGAAAAATTTTCCATGTAAAGGGTAATTTAGGGTGGGGCTATTTTCTTCAAAATCTTCGTGTCGCATCCTTGAAAGACATTAAACTTTAATACCAATTTTGGTTTTTAACCGACTTTTCATTATTGACACAAAAACACACAGGCACCTTTTTCTAAAAATGCTTTTTTTTTATTCAGGGGGTCTCAAAACATATATTTCCGATGAAATCTCGACATCGAATTTTTGGGTGGAATACAATACTTTCTTCTACTTCACCAGTACAGAAAGTAAAAAAGTAGCAATAAGAAAAATTATATTTCGCGTTGAGGGTCTACAGGAAACAAATGCTATGGGCTCCGTCTGTGAGCGCCTTTACCCCTTAAGTAACAACCACCATGCCTTCCCAATTAATTTAATCCTCTCCATGGGAAAAACACAGCTGTTTCTTAGCTGCTAATTCAGTGCGAACATTCGGTAAGACTGTGTCGATTTATTTGCAGTAGATATTAAACCATCTGGAAACAGCTTAATTGCTTCCTTTAAATCTGTGATTTAAATGCACATTCTAAAATAGTTATTTCACAAGGAATATTGTCGCTAAATAGATGTTTTTAAAAACTGCCAAATTAGTAGATGGCTTCTCGTTATCAGTGCGTCGATTTACTAATGGTAATATAAGTAGAATATTTACTATTGTACTATTGTTTAAAGCAGTCTGGAATTCTAGGAGCTATATAACTGACGTAGAAATCCAGAACAGGATTCGTATAGCAACAGTGATAGCAGTTTTACACTAACGCTTACCCAAAGGTAGAGAAAGCATCTACACATGCAACAAAAAGAAGTTCGATATTGAGATTTCACCTTTTAAAAAGTGAATTACAAAAACAAGAAGATAAATTGAATTTATTATAATGTTATTTACTGCATATCACTTTCACTCATGTCCAATATTTTTAGTTTTTCTAAACTCGAACTTGTTGTTATTCGATTGAACATACGAGAATCAATCATTTCGCAATTAGCTGCGTGGGAATGTGCGCAGACGGCAAAGTATTGATTGCTACGTGCGGATATTTTGATTGGTGGATAGCAGTATAATTATGAACAGTTACACCTTTGATTGGTGGATAGTAGCATTGTTATGAACAGGTACATCCTTGATTGGTGGACAGCAGAAGGTATCATTATGAAGAGGTGGATATGAGGTCCATTACAGTGGTGCTGCATAAGCGCTACATTATGGCACTTTCGAGCATAAATTTATTTTAAGCAATTGCACTTGAAATGCTCAGGACTCGTTATCAAATCATCTCGGGAGCACATGCGAAGTAAACATTACTTACTAGTGTGATGTAACTAGACTCAGGATGTCGATTTCCGTTAATAATCTATATTACAAGACGATGTTGAAACACCGACCACCCTTCTTCGACCAAAAGCCACATATGGGAAGAGGATACAACGCGTGCCACTGATACTGAAAAGGCTTCTGCGTGTCGGAGACTGAGACCTTGGGACGCAGACCCACGTGGCAGAGAGGCAACTTGATATACATGCCCTAAAACAGAAGTCCCATGCGTGCTTCGATACGGTTCAGCCGGTTACTGACCAGTACAGTATGTGCCCACTTTCACACAGCTGTTAGCTTTTGCACCTCTTGGGTCAGCTATGTCAAACATTCTCTTGCTTAATCATTGAGGCACTATGTTGTTTGTAACACTAATTCAATAGTATTTCTGTATTTACAACTCTTTACTCATCAAATTCCCTATATGCATAATTGTTTTATTTTGATGAAAGTTCTGATCTCGTATATGCATTTCTAAACAGCAGACTTTCAGCGGTTCATTGTCACATGATGTTGCAGATCAAGCTGTGATTTTTATAGTGAAAATACATCGAAAATAAAAATGCCCATGATGTATTTTCACTATAAAAAATCTGATCTGTTGCACTCGCATGACTTTCTCTATTATTGTACTAACCATTCTTGCAAACTCTTATTCCTATTTCTTCTTCGTGTTAGTTGAGATAAACATTTGCAGAAAGTACAAGCGGAATATGGCAATACTTTGAGCGATAGTCAAATCTTTCAAAACTTTCGCTCTCTTTGCACAGTTAAACATACAAAAATGAATAACGATGTTCCATTTGGCAAAAGTATAAATTCTCCAAAATTCACACAAATAACAAGGAGTATCTCCGAAATGGTTCACTCCACAAACATTTTATTCAGACATAAATTGTGTGTTTTAGTAAGATCTACATTTTTTGTATAGTAAGATTTGGCCTATCTCTTACGGTTTACCGGTTATGCAGAAGTCATCCAGAGTAAATAGGACTTCATGGGATATAGCCAGAAAATTCAAAATATACATTTCATTTGTCATAAAAATATCTCAAACATATGGTATTTTAATAAAATATTGTTAGTCATTTTCAATAAAATCAAAATTTTCGAAAAATGTTCCATGTAAAGAGTAGTTTAGGGTGGAAGAATTATGTTCAAAATCTCCGTATCGCATTCTTGAAAGGCATTAAACTTAAATACCAACTTTGCTTTTTAACCCGCTTTTCGTTTTTGAGTTATGCTGTCCACAGAGAGAGAGAGAGAGAGAGAGAGAGAGAGAGAGGCGCGTGCTCGCGGACCTTATTCTAAAAATGCTCTTTTTGCATTCAGGGGCCTCAAAACTTTTCTGGTGAAATCTCGACATCGAATTTTTGGGTGGAATACAATAATTTCGCTACTTTACTATAAGTAGTAGAGAAAGTAAAAATCACAGCTTTATCTGTAACATCAATGCTTTAGTTCAATAACTTCGAATAATGGCATGACGAATGGGTTGTGAATAGAAATGAAGTGTATGAACTTCCAATTCAAACACTGGCAGTTGGTTTACAGAGCGAATCCTTCGTTCACAAGGTGCCCATCAATATGTGGGCCAAGTCTGAAATACTCGAGGAGATACTGAGAATAATATTGGTTGAAAATCCCCTAAGAGCTACCATCAGGTGCGGCATACTGAAGGAAAGCAACAAAATCATCAAAGGGGATCTGCGCACGAAATATGTGGAAATGAATCTGCATCACTGGAAACAGATCTGCTGAGACAACACTGCTTCGAAGGCCAACTTATGCAGGTGGTCCAGTTACGCCACTGAACATTGATCAGGGTGAAATTCCATTATATCTTGAATTGGGATTAAATTTCTACAAATTTCCCTTCTCTTTGGCATTCTCATGGTACTTACAATTTTTCTGTTTTCATTTTGAGATCTATGTCTCATGGACGATACCCTTTTGTTGTATTTCTTCAGTCCAATAATATTCTCATTTACTTATTCCACTTTCTTAAATACATTCATTTCAGAGAAAATTAGCGTCAATTTCAGTACCTCATTACTGCTAAAAATCAGGTGATGAGGACAAAAACAACGTAAGATCTGTCAACGAAAAAGTGCAGTATACAGAACAATATATTTAACATTCTTAATACTGCATATGCGTTGATTATACATAGATCAGATTTTCTTTCTCCCCTCCCTTAGCATTAAAGTGTGCTCCTATACGTTTAAGTAAAACAATCGGCCTCTGAATGTATGACAGTCTGAATGATAAAGTGCAGCGTGTTGCGCTGTGGTGGTGAAACAGGAAAGCTATTCACAACTCAAAAGTTGTGGGGCGGAAACCTCACAAACAGTAACATGTGGGGCAAAGTTGCAAAGTTCAGACTACTCAGGAAAATGGCCTCCAACCTTCCCTGTTTCCGTATGCAAATATATGAGCATGAAACCACGTAACAAGCACAACATATTTTATTTTAGGGGCTTAGCCAAATACGAAAGAAAAAGCTAATATTAAAAAGCACTTAAAGTACTGTGTTTTAGCACATGTATTCAAGAAATAGCTTTTTTCTTTGACTTTATTCAGGAGAATCCTGCACTCAGGCAAAACCTAGTTAACTTTATATAATGAGCATTGGAAGGGGCAGTTTTAAAACATTACACTTTGGAACAAACACTTTACTTTAAATGAATATGTATGCATAATAGCTGCTGTGGCATAGCGGTAACTGCTTGCCTCTCACCACGACAGCCCGGGTTCCATCCTACTGACCGCAAATGCTATTTGTATTGTCTGGGCGAGATTTCTCCGGGTTCTCAGGTTTTCCCAGTCACCCATTCCAACAACTGCTCCATAATCACGCTTTCTTCCATCCATTACAGCAAAATTTCATATAATCTTCTTCACTCTCATACTAGGTATTTGGCTGGCTACTCAACCATGCTGGCTACTCTCTCTGGTCCAGATTCTGTCCACTCCGCGACAGTCATGTGACCCCAGACACTAACTTGCAAGTCCTGGGGTGTGCAAGTCCTGCATATGAGAATGGTAAATAGAGAAAGAAGTATGCTTTTACCTCATGAAAGTCTATTTCTTGCACTGCGTCTTGACCCCCCCCCCCCCATGCTCAATTTGTGTGCTACACTCTTGAAAGGCATTCATAAAGAATGCTATCTTGTAGTCATGGCCCCGGGGTTGTTTTGCCGGAATGCTGCCGGCCTTGAGCTTTTATACCTGCTCCCACATCCCCTTGTTTAACACGTGCGCCTTCAGCTGTCACTTGAGTTTTCTACTATTCAGTGCGTTGGCCAACAATACCACAGTCTCTTGGTAAACCGCGTGTCTAATACAAGATTTTAACTACTTAACTTTTCAGGAAAAAGTCGTCATTCGAGAACTTGAAAGGGTTTGAAGGAAAAATCTGAAAATAGAAAGAATCCAAAAAGAGTGAAACCGGAAATCTGATGAAATGGGTATATTTAACTGTATTACTACACTGACAATTTTAAACGTAACTTATGTAACTCGAATTTTTGTATATTTAGATTTTTTGTCCCTTCAGCGTCCACTATAGTAGTAGTAATAGTTGTACTAACAGTAGCAGAAATAGTAGAACAAGCAGATTAAAAAATAAATTGCATTTCTTATCCCTATTATGTATCATCATATATCACACATAAATGTGTGTATACATATATGCATATATAAAAATCCAATATATATTTGTCCCCTACGAGCACCTTTTAAGTGTCATAAAGGTACTAGAATAGGGGAAAAACATTTGGCTTAAGAAAAGAACAGTAAGCAAGGAAGCTAATGGGAAATTTCGTGGGCATTCTTCAACGATGATATTTAGACAGTAGGGGGGACGAGTGAAGGATTTTTTGCCAGGAGTCGAACCACGGACTTAAGCTTCCTTTGGCTCCCATTCCTTGCAATTTTCCATCTAAATAACTCCAGAGAGAATTGCTGCAACTTCAGACGCTTACAGAGCACGCAGTAATGCATTTTCTGTTTTGATTTCTTTCTGTAATAGGTAGTCAACTGCCATGCTCCATCTGCAAGAAACAAGGTCACGCCCTGATCTGATTAAAGCTATATTCGGTAAGATGCCGTTGCTAGAAAATAGCGGAAGTAAGTTTCCTGCAGCTATTTTACGGATCAAGAGCGTTTGAGGTAGCACCTACATAGGCCATAGAAATTACTTTGAATCCAACAAAATCTGCCGCCTTGGTGCTACGCTGTGCTCAATAAACTTTTCCTTTTCATTTGAAAGTCGTAACGGGTGGCTGCGTGCCTGTTAATGTAAAAAGGGGCGTGACCCTTGAACGAAGAAGAAAAACAATGCTAGAAAGTAGAGTGTGGGTGTAGGAAACACGCACAAATACATTCGCTTTCGTCTCCCTACGCGGTTAACGAAGCATTGAGGACGGTGAATCACGACAGTCATGGACATTTGGGCGAATTATACCATAAACATGAATCGGAAGATTATTATTTGAGTGACACTTTGTAGTGCACACCTAAGTGAGAATCACTCAACACGCCCAGTTTATTAAAACTACGGTGCACAATAAACGGTTACGAGCTATTATAAGGACGGATGATCAATGAAAATTATAAAGAAGTGCTGATTTATAAGCCCAACTCTCACAAAGATTGGAAGACAAATGTCGAGGGAACTTATTGAGACGACAGAAAGAGAATCGCTTACAGCGAAGATATAAGGAATATATCAATTTAATTTAAAGCCCAATATTTATGCGTTGGAGTTACTTTTGTCATTCCTGAATGCAATCGTATGCCAGTAAAGCATCTCAAACACTTTGGTAAAAGGTCTATATCTACTGCATATATGGGGAGAACTGACTCATTGTGTTACTTCCCCTACATCGTAGTTTTAATCTCGTTCACTCTCCTACACGCTCGTTAGCTACTAGGCCACGCCCCGCTTCCTCAAAGAACCGGCCAGTCCTTTAAGTTCTGTCAGTGGAGTAATCATGTCGCATAACATGGTAAAAAGATACTTCAAAGTCCAGTGGGAGTATAAGTACCTTGTGTTTCTATAAAAATAAACCTTTGTGTTTGCTATGACAAGGAAATGTATGTAATGTAATCACAAAACTAATACATCATGCTTCTGTTCGGTTTCGCCTTGAAACCTGTGTACCTTGTTTGTAAATACATGCGTACTTCTACATAAACAAACAGAACCGGAAACATAAGGTGGTTTGCATTTGGTGATAGATTAAGCACTCGATTTAATTCCTGTCACCCCTCTTCCCCACGTCTGGGCTAGTGTTTACAAGCGTATGGTTGTGTAGGAGTAACTTGAAGCTCGTGTCCCACAGTTCAAATTTTTTCACCAATGGAATTGCACACAAAAGAAACTATCACAATGCGAGGCATTTTGGTCCAAAAATGACAATTCGCCTAGCAGGCGTGATAACAAGCATTAATATTCTGACGCCGGGCGCGGCGTACAACAAAGGACCTTCGGTGCTAAGCCAACATAACATACTAGGCCGGCGAACAAAGGTGATGCTTTTCCACATCACTTAGGCGAGTCAACATTTGACTAAGAATTGAACGGTGTGATAGGTGAGACCATCTTTACTTAAATTGGTTGATTTTTTAAATTACTTTTATGCCGTTTTATGCTCCACTTTTTCTTTTTAATTTATTTTTGATTTTGGAATATTGAGTAATTATTGGTTGGACCATTAGTTTTAAATAAAATAATAAATACTCAAGCAACAACAAAAAGGGTTTCCAGAACTTTAGAGGGGCCATCCGTAGCCGGCCTGTTTGTGGTATTCAAGAAAGGTCTATGTCACATCATCTCGTTATATAAGGAGGCGAGGAAGCAGCAGAGAAAGAGACGTGTGTCAGTGAGTACGACACAGCAGTATGTGTGGTACTGTTGTCGTTTTGTCACACTGGTGTCGGAAGTGGGATTCGTTACAATATTAATATAGAGACGCAGATATTTATGTTTAAGCCCTCAGGCGAATTTTTACTTGATTATTGTTAATTTACAGCATGCTTGTTAATTTATTCGACAGGAAAAAAGAAAAATACAGGGCGTATCCGCTTAAAATATTTGTTTCCAGAACATTTATTTGTTAATGAAAGAGTATTCCTTAACCTATTTTTCGACATAGTTTCCACCATTGTTTAGGTACTTGTCACAGCGGGGAATAAACTTTTGTATGCCCTCTTCAAAAAGGATGCCGCTGGTGACAATTTCGTGCAAAATTGTTTGAAATTTGTGGAAACACATGAACTTTACTTTCATTACTTCCTTAGCGTTATTAACTGTTACAGAAGATGGTATATTTTTTAAAGAGTTGTAGGGAATACAACATTTTTGTTCTGTATTTGTGCACAATAACTCGAGTAGAATTACTGAAGTCCAACAATGCATGCAATACCAGATTTACAGCTCCGGGTTCCATTAATACGCCGCATAATAGCCACCCCATCGGATCAGCGATTAAACTAGATGAATGGTGGCAGAGGTGGTATCGATTCAGGTTCAGCACACGAGTGTGAAAGATAAAACGCATGCACGTACAATCTGTACTCGTATATAGGCATGTGTTAGCTATTTTTGTTCGAAGTTATCTCCTCAAGTACCTATCCGATTAAAACTTGTTCTTCAATGGCCAATAGTTTAAACGAATATTTAGAAAGTTGAATAATAGTATATGCGATATTTGGTTTAATGGTCTTAGCAGACTTTGCAGAGAGAATACTAAATTGAACGATTCTTTTAGAGTACTTTGGTGCACAAAATTTAGATTTTGTTTTAAGCAAAATGGGAGGTATTATTCAGTTGCTTCCTTTTGCCTAATGCACGCTATTTACTTTGTATAAATATCTTTTTTATGTAAAAATAAAACAATGTTAAGAGAAAAAAATTGTTAAATCTACTGGAGGACCCGCATGAGCAATTCTGGCTGAAAGAGGAAGATAAACAGTTCATCCTGTTCCTGCCCCTCTCTAATGTTTACAAGCACCACTATAGTGATATTCTGATGTCGGTCGCGGCCGCAGGTCTTAAGGACTCAAGGTCAAACTACCACACGCCACTGTTGGTAAATACACAGGCCGATGACAATAGAACAGTCAGAACAAAGCGTTTTAAGAATTTTCTAGAAACTTTCGAGTGCCGACTTATTTACAAGAAGTTCGACAAATGGTGGATTCCGAGAAAAATTCCTCGTTGCCGCCTATATAAGCGAGGCGAGTCGGCGAGAGAAGCGAGTTTTTGCGATGGAGTCGTGGGTGAACGAGACAGCTGTTAGCAGTATGCGCGTGTGCACAGTCGTCGTTGAGAAAAATCAGTGTGATGACAGAAACAACAGTTTTGAGACATTTAATCATCGCGTCAGAGTTTGAGATGTGAAGCCGTTTTAGTGAGTATGATCATTGGAAGCAGACAGAGAGAACTGAAAGTCTGGAAGTATGGTCAAGGTTGCGTTAAGATAGAAAAGCTAAGAGATGCAAGGTCACTACGAGTTGTAAATTGTGTTAGCGATAAAACATACCAATTCTGAGAGCTCGTGAAGTTGGCTATTCTGAAAGTAACTGTTAAAACAGCAAGCAAACGTTTAATTCAATTGTTTATCGTTAAAATGAAACAGTCTTTACATCACCCCTCCCGAAATAGCTCTTTGTATATAATTATGTGGAAGATTCACTTTAGTTTTAATTTTGAAATGAATATTACGAGAGGCCCGGCTATCAGCAATGCTGAGTTCTCTTAAGAGCACATCTTAGTTAAACGCACAGCTCTACATACAAAAAAAAATGTCAGTATTGTATTGTGAACATCACCCAAATCGTTTACCATTTTACAAAGGAAGAAATTTTACTTCTCAAAAGATTCGAATACATCAGTTGTAAAGAGAAATATGAGGCTGTATCATCCCAAGCACTATTTTGGAGAACTTTAGAAGAGCGAACAAAGCACGGATTGTGTTATGAATGATAAATGGACAATATCGAGCAGTGCCTCCTCCACTCCCCCACCACGATGATCCATTGTCAAGAGCTGATGGATCTTGCGTTAAGATGGAATCCAGGTCAGGAGGGATCAACAGTAATCATTTGCTAGTCTAATGTGGACAGTCCGCCTTCGGGAAGAAGTTTCACTCTCGTTAACGCATACGGTGATGAATGATGTTCACTGAGGTCCAGGGGTCAGGAAGAAGAAGAGATGTTAAACGAACAGTTGGCGCTCGAAGCTACACGCTTTTGCTTCCACAAACATATTCTCCAATTTGGTGAAATCGTTCACAAATTATCTCTTAAAATGGGTTCGAATTTTAGCATGATCTCCTTAAATAGATCTAAATGTAATGGAAAGGACTGTCTTCATAGAAGAAGTGAACCTAAAATTTAAGTTTGTTAGAATTTATTCTCAGTGGTCATACTTCTATAGTCTGAGGAGGATAAGTGGTGATTCTGATCAAAGAAGAATTCCCCAGCCATTAGTAACTTTGTGAGCGTTTCGATGAAACACACCCTACAGAGATTCCATTCTCCTCTTTGTTGATTTCCATCACGAAACGGCAGCGAGCACAGCATCGCCGATGTTTTTCGGCCAAAACTACAAGACCACCATTATGACTACTGTCATGAAATGCAACCGTGTTGTCTGGCTCCATCCTCATGGAATAAAAATTGGCAGGATCATCGAAGTTACTAGTTCGTATATGTTTCACTTTACATGGTTTGCCATCTAAATTGTTCTTCTAAACCACACTAAGACTATCATCGTGCATTTAAGACCTGCTTCCATGGCAGATCAAAATGTATGTAAAGTCGTTGCCTTTTCTCCATTAGATTATTTAATAGAAGAATAACCAGTTATGTTTACAAGAAAAAGAAATATAAAGAATCCGGTTTGAAAGTAGTTCTCAATGTTTTAAAGTCGTTCTGTTATTTCTACCTACGCACAAAATTTGATTAAACGCCTAATTACTGAGCTTTATCAATACAGATAACAGATAATCTTCAAGAAAACGTCTACGCCTTTTAGCATCATAAATTAACGCCCAAAAGGGCGGTTGAACAGTTACCGCATCTGAATCATTGTACATAATCAAATCAAAAACAGTTCATAAAACAGCAGTGTAAAATGCATTTGCTAAACGAGGCATTTAAATACGAAGTCAACATACAGTGGCACAAGAATGCATTAAAGAACTGAAGGTGGGACTTTAAAAGCAAGCAGTTTCTCCATTTTTGCACCTCTAGCGAATGTTTGGAATGTAGGCTGTGCCTGCTTCCATATCAGATGCCGAAGACCGAATATGCCCGCCCGTCCGACCGACCGCCTGCCCACTGTGGCCTCCGAAATGGGCAGGTCCAGCCTTGTTGACTGCAGCTTCTCAACTGATCTCCTTAAAGCGCTTATTAAATATGCTGCCGCCCGATAATATGCATCACTAATGTGTCCTCTACTGTTTTGCCAAGGCTAAGTTGAAGACTGTTCCGCTCTTGAAGAAAACTCCTTAGAGACCTTTACTTAGACGTTTTTTAAAAGCGTATCATTTATGCAATCGCAAGCAGGTCTTCTTTCTGTTCTTTGTTTAAATTTTTGCAATATACTCATCAGACAAAAGTCTGGATTTTTTGTGCGTCATACGGATTTTATTACGGCAGACTCTCCACAATTAATACCTGAAAGTACAAGCTTTATTAAATGGAAGGCATAAACTGGACATTGCACTATGGACCTATTATCTATGTGAGGATGTTACCGATTTTCAATGGATTACATAACATACAAAATAATAACTACACCTCTTTAAGCTAACATTTAAATATTAAGAAGAGGGATAAGCTTTAAATGTATTTTAACTGCACACTCTACACTCATTTCCTTATTAATGCAAGGCCACGGTTATCTTTTAAAGCTATTAAACATCTTAATAAAGTTTAGGGACATAACATCTTAGATTGTCAGCACATTTATAACGAGATCCTATTTACCTCACAAAGTCATCTGGAAACCTAAAGCACGATAACTCGAAAAATTTAATTAAACTATGAGATAATCAACTCTAAGGCATTAGTTGCATGTATCCAAACATGTAGATGCATTATTTACAGTCTGGCAACATCACAAGGTGTATTTAAGATTACTCATAGTTTTAGGTTCGACAGCGGAATTACTTAACATGCAGCTTTTTATAATGCATACCAGAAATAAGGAAAAGCTGAAAAAACGTAGCTTTAAGAACATTCATGCTCTGTTTTGTTGTACTCCTTAAAATTCCAATCTTTGACATTATAATGCTGTATTTCGTTCGCAGTTGGGTTTAGATGGCCAACCTTAATAGTCAATTTCATGAGGTTGGAATCTGTAACGCTGGAAAGCCGATAACTAGAAACTATGTAACTTTCACAGAGTTTGCAATATTAAGAGAACTTTGGCGAGATAGAACAAAACATGAGAACTCAGTGAGATAGATCAATACATGGGTACTCTGACGGATAGACAAAACAGAACTCTGTGAGATGGATGGATCAAATTACTAAAAGGGAGAAGTCTTCATCCGTCATTAATTGACAGCAACGCTAATGTTTGCTTTCTCTACTGCTAAGTAGAGGAAGTATTGTATTTCACCCAAAAATTCGATGTCGAGATTTCACCGGAAATATATGTTTTGAGACCCCCTGAATCCAAAAAAAGCATTTTTAGAAAAAGGTTCGAGTGTGAGAGTGTGTGTATGTGGTGTGTGTGTGTGTGTGTGTGTGTGTGTGTGTGTGTGTGTGTGTGTGTGTGTGTGTGTGTGTGTGTGTGTGTCTGTGTATCTGTGTGTGTGTGTGGACAGCGTAACTCAAAAACGAAAAGTCGGTTAAAAACCAAAGTTGGTATTTAAGTTTAACGTCTTTCAAGGATGCGGTACGAAGCTTTTGAAGAAAACAGCCACCTTAAACTACCCTTTACATGGAAAATGTTTCGAAAATTGTTATTTTCTTGAAAATGGCTCTAACGATTTTGATTAAAATGTCATATGTTTGAGATATTTTGATGACAAATGAAATGTATATGTTGAATTTTCTGGCTATAGCCCCTGTAGTCGTATTTACTCTGAACGACTTTTGCATAACTGGTAAATCGTTAGAGATAGACAAAATCTTACTGTACAAGAAATGTTGTTGTTAGCTAATGCTGGATTTCTGACAATGAAGTCATTAATCCTCTTGCTCTCCAATATTTTTCACTGATGTTGAAGAGAGCAATAGCAGTAATAGTAACCGCTTTTTAGAGAGCACCATATTTTTACGTTTTGGCGGTCACATCGCTCTCTCACAACCCCCAGAATGTCTGGAGGATCACACCTGTCGTTGGTTTACGGGTCTCACCGACCTGACCGGGAGAGTTATCAAAATAAATTCACCGACCATATCCTCTGATTACCAATCAGAGGACGTATTACATGCCATGACAGGTCAGCATGTTAGGGATTAAGATTTTATAGAGAAATTAGAGAAATGGAGAGGTTGGAAAAATAAAGACTCCCTAGCCCTCGGGAACCCTAATAGCATCGGGTTTGGAAGAGAACAAGAGATGACCAAGGCAAGGTCAGATAGAAAAGTTACAGTGAGGAGCAAAACACCAGTAAGTGGAAGTAATGTTCTGCTCAGCTTGGGTACCTTGTGGTCGCTATTCACATATCCCCTAGACGGAGACCCCTGAGTCTACACAAACAGTACAAGAAATGTAGATCTTGCTAAAACACACAATTTATGTCCCAATATATTTTCTTTCAATCGTAACGTTCTTCCCAAGTTTATTCAAGCTTGAGGCATATAACTAGTAACTGTATTGTTAAAAGCGGTTACCTTTTCTCGTATTTATAGAACAATTAGCTATGGAAAGAAAATTAGTGGCCACAAATGCGATGCTGGTAATAATTCAGTAATGATGTTTTGAAGCCTGTACCGAGACTCCAGCACGCGCACAAGGGAAGAATGAATAAGGCAGCAAAGCAATTGCTATTTAACTATTCTACACTGCTTGGAGACCAGCAAAAGAACCAACAAATGCTTCGTGCTTCTGCTAATTGCCAGAGTTTACGCTCTAAGTGATTTCGAAACAAACAGTTGCTCCGTTGCTGCCCACTTGAGTAAATGGATTGCTTTTGGCGAGGTAAGCCGTTATTATTCATACATAACTATGTCTCTGCGGCTTGTTAAGGAACACAAGGCCTACATGTGGGCCATCAAGCGTGCTGCAGCGTTACCGTTGCTAACGTCACATGCAACACCTACGGCTCAAGCTCTGCCCCCAGCGACACATCGCTGTAGAGTATGGAAACATCGAACAACTTCAACGACTACAACACTTTCACGGGCACGTAATCAGCTACTTCTGTTCATGGAAAATAAACACATAGCAAAGAATATTAACAATTCCCAACGTTTAATGAAATACAGCGTATTAAGCGTTTTGGTGTGCGGCTGGAAATGGAGTAAGTAACCTCAAACACAACGTTGAATTTCAAATTAGGGATACCATCAATAGAAGTGCTTCTCGATTTACTGTAAGGCGGCGCTGTGAATATTTAACACCACTTGGCGCCCCCATCAACGGAAGTGCGTATGTACAGTATCCGAAGATAAACACGCGTTTGGGAGGAATTCAAAATTGTGAGAATGCAGCAACTTTACCTGGGGAAATGCTCTTAAAGCGGAACTGCTTATCCATCTAAACTCATATGCTTACGAGATGGTTATTACTACAGCAAGGTGCTCCCATTTCGAGTACTAGAGGCTTAAATCGATGGGTGGATTTGATCTGGTTTGAAATATATACAAAGAAATGTTTTGTCGAGTGTAGAACAAGAAACAGACGCTTAATCATTCGAATTCAGCACGAAACTCACAATCCGCTCCTTTACATCACACACAATATTGATATAGTGACATCAGAGCATCTCAGACATGGCTCATTTGTTTTAAGTTCAAAACGCTGTCGATAAACCAGCACAAATAATTACCATGTTTACTCGAAAATAAAACCCCCTCGATTGTAAGATCCGCCAACTTCTGCGGATGAATTTTAGAAAAAATGTATGTACGCGAATGTTAGACACGTTAAGTTAATTTGAGACAGGTCATTGCTAGCAACTGTTCTTCAGAATTTCTTTGTAGATGGTTGGCCAAAGACAAATTTTACCTTTCACTTGTTTGCAAAGAAAGGAACGGGGAATTAGACATTAACCTTCACTCATTAGTAGCTTCAACTCTTCTACCTGATTTCTTCTTGCTAGTAAAAAAAGATATTTAGTTACAACAGCAGCTACTTAGCTGAAAGTGAGGCTTTTTTCACTTTTTAAGTAGCGACATTAATGGATTTAGAAGTTTCACTACATATTTACAGGTTTTAAGATACATGATTTTGAATTCGCTCAAAAAATTGCGTACAAGCATCGAGTCGAGAGTATTTGGTACAACCAAACATTATTCACTACCGCAGAAATCAGAGAGAAAATTAAAGCCGCGTAAAAAAGGACCTCTTATCTTTTCGCGGCCCTAAGAAAGGACGCCATACTGCAGTGGATGATGCAGTGGCGGAGTGGGTGGAAGAGAAGAGTTCTGTGTAGTGACCTATGAAATTATGCAAATGAAAGGCCGCCAAGTAGCAAAGCAGCATGCGAATAACAACAATAGTCAATGTTTAGTAAAACATAGGTATTAAATTCACAGTTACGAGCATAATGCATTTATTTTCATTTTCCGAAATACCCATTTGCAAGACCTGACAACTTTTCGGCAATAATTCTGTTAAAAAAGGGAATCTTATTTTAGAGTAAACATGGTGCTATAGGATTGACGTCAGATGCTTGCCGCTGTACTGCTTGAACAAACAAGGAAATATAACATATAGACATTTAAGTAAAATTGAAAGCAATTATGTGACAGTTAAATACGATTTGGTAACATTCTCCATGTTATCGATAACTTCAGCAGCGTTTGCGCAATGAACAATGTTTCAAAGACCAAATCACCAATGGTATTTGCTACCAGTATTTCCTAAAAGTAATTCCATAGACAATAATTAAATCTCACTCTTCATTTTAACGTATTTAAATGTCTCATTTTCACACGTAACTCAGAAGTGCAATTGCCCGATGACGGGCCAAGGCCTATGCCCGACCGCTACATCCTCCACTACAACGGGAGTCATGAGTGGGGTGCAGTGATGGAGGGTTCACTTCCGGTCTGTGAATACACTCTTCACAATCTGGAGTCGCCACTTTTCTCTCAAATAGCTCCGCAATTGCCCCCCCCCCCCAACCCCCACCTTCCGAGGGGACTCAAGAGGTTGAATGCATCCCAAACCAAGTCTCCAGCGGGAGAAAATCCCTCCGCCGGTATCGCGAATCGAACCTGGGCTTCCCGCTTACTAAGCAGCTACGCAACCCCGCAGTAAGGGGACGATCGATTTCACAAATAGGAACAACTGTTCTTTCAGTTTGTTTACTAGCTGGGATTAACTAAACTTCAGAACTGAACTTAACAGAAGTCAAATTTGACTAAATTATTTCACAGGCTGTCATTTGCAGAGGCCTAAATAGCACAATTGAAATGCATCTTATATTGAGGAGAGAACAAAATAAATTGCTGTTTAATTTTACAACCGAACAAAACTACAATCACAAACAAGGTCAGGTATCTTTATCAACCACATTATCACCAATAGCCGGTGCTAAATATCGAGGTGTTAAATGTTGTTGTAGTGTTTAACGCCCGCTTTTACTACTACGGCACCGCAGGCGGTGACACTGATGATACATGGAATGAAGATGGAGCACCGGTGGAATGAGATGGCGGGGGAAACCGGAGCACCCGGAGAAAACCCGCCCTGACGCCGAGGTGTTAAAAATGTATGTTGCACGAATGATACATGAAATAACCACTGTTTCAGCAGACCTAATCATAATCAAAGAGTAAATTACAGAATCTTGATTAATGCGCAATTAAGAACTTAAGAATGTCTTGAAACATTTCTGCAATGTTTTGATTAAACTGTGCAATGCAACAGCTGCCGTCGGAATGCACTTCTTTCAACTGGTCTCCTTTTTCGCATTTAATAATACTGTCGCGACTGTCACTATCAGAAAGACAGTGAGTTACCTCACACCACTGCCTTTGAAAGGCGACAAGGTGTCGGAAACTTTCGGTTTCCGGAAAATTCTCCCGTGATTCAGGGACTATATAAGGAGACTGGTTTTGGATACATACTTGTTAGTGAAGTTCAGTTGTTTGTGAGACAAAGAGAGCAGTCAGTAGTTTGTGATGTAGCAGTGTCAAGGACAGTTAGAGCAGAACAGCTATGAGTTACAAGGTCGTAATGTGTGAACTACTCGTATGATACTTGGACGTTGGGCCTGGCGCACAACATTGGACGGGCGGAGGGTCCGGCTACTTTGCATCAAGTGACGTACAGGCGAGCGAACAAGACGTTCAAGGTCAGACTGCCTCGCGTGCCTGCTGTATGTACGTGACAGTGAGAATAGGTGGTAGTAGAATAGTAACTTTACTAGCGCCATCTCGAGACTTCTAGCTACGTCATTCCTGGCGCGCGCGCGTGTGTGTGTGTATGTGTGCGTGGAGTCATTCCCAGTATCAAAGGACATTAGACAGCAAAGTTAGTCACTTAGTTTAGTTTTAGAGTTAGAGCTACGGTTATAAGGGGTGAGTGTGGGCCAGCCGTGCGTGTGTGTGTTGTAAGAAGGTGAAGAGCGTCAAGGACGTCATAGCCAGTGTATGAGAAACAGTGAAAGTGAAGAAAGACACTGAAAAGATACAGATAACGAGAAGTATAGGTTGCGCGTTCGTTCTTGAGGAATGAAAATTTTATATGAAAGGTTGAATGCGAGTCTCTACTCAGCTTTTGCGGGAACGAGAGAGAGAGGAGGTACAGTCTGCAGTGAGATGACGCGCATGCTTCTGAGCTGAAGTAGTACAACACTACAAATCAATTTATGACACTTGCAGTAATATCAGCCACACGTATTATACACTATACCTCTATAACTGTTTCCACTTAACTTTCTTGCATTTATTCTATTCCCGACATCTCTCCCTCGTCTGAATTGCTATTTTCGTTGCATGCATACATACATACATCCGTACCGCACAAAACTTCTGCAGTCGACTGTATACACAAACGCGACAGAGGAAAACAGAGGTGTTGTTATCGTAGCATAAACATTTGCTGACCTGTTTATTAAGGGTAGGCTCACTCATTGGATTTCTGCTCAAGGTCATTCGTCAAGAACGAACGCGCAACCTATAAAAGTTGTGAATTGTGATATCACGAAACTCTGTAAACTGTATTGACGAAAAGAAAACTGTGCATATATGGTAAAATGTTAGAAGACAAAGCAATAAAAAAGTAATCGGACCTGGATTTTGTCGTCTTTGTCATAATACATACAACAGAACAGTTGTTTATTAATTAAGAGCAAATAAAGTGACATTAAAATTAACCGCACTTGTTATTTTGTCACTATAGTTCATACTTAAGTGACTGTATCTAATTAGTTGTACGTTTCATAGGATTTTCTGAATGCACATATATAAAAAACAAATGCATTTCTGCCTCTTCTGAACGCGGCACAACACAACATTTCAATTGAGTTCATTCGTGTAGATGGAAATGACACCCGCATGCTTTCACATTACTCCACACACAAGGGAAAGGCAGTTTACTGATATTGGAGTGCAACGATATCAGTTGGAACTAAAATGTCCAATTATCACCCACTCCCTCTTTCAGCGACAGCCGTCCTAATTGGAGATATTGATTAAGCGCCGTGGTTCTCTTCACGGATTTCAGTTCCATACTGCGATCTCGGTTCCTCTCTCGTTAACCTAGAAGATGGTGATGGATTTTTTCAGGCGTTTAAGTCCTTAGCATGACTTCCTTCGAAAGGGAAGTAAGGTCAGGGTTCCCTGTCGTAGATTTGCGGCATCAAGCCTGATAGAGACCTTTGAACAAACTTATGCCGTCGTTCACGCCAAATATGGGACGCTGAGAACCATAGCACCGCAGTAGTTAAAGTGCGTTCATAAACAAGCTCAAAAACTTAAGGTTTTCCAAGCATTTCATGACTTGGGGAACTGGCGATCCAGTAACACCTCGGACGACTGTATTTTTGTGTACACAGAGTACACACCAATAGACACCGAATTTCTGATGGTTTGTAGGGATATCTATAGGGCGTGTCTTCCGACATCGGTCTCCACCAGTTTGAAAGGGGACACGTTATCTCCCCCTTTCTTCCAGTTGAGGAAGAATCAATGAGTTGACAGCAGCATACGCTCTCTTGGTTCGACACAGAACACAAACATGATACTGCAAGGTGACAGTATCGGCCAATAAAATGAAAGCATGGCGTAATAAGGTACCCTATAAACGGTAAGGAATAAGATGTCCGCAAGGAGCCAGTGCTGATTTCTTTCCATGCTGTCTGTACGCGCGGCTCGATTGAAGGATAACTCAGGAAACCCGAAAAATGGCAACGGGAGACAAAAACGAAGCAAACTCTTGAATCAAGACGATGCCATATGTGTTTCAAGCACATCCGCGACGCAAGTATATTCCTAGAGATAGTGATGTTAAATGTTAAGACCCCATTCGCAACGAACGCAGTAGAATGGCAAGCATGATGTAGAGCCGTTCGGAATGTAGCCTTAGGCATAGCGCAAGAACTTGCACGGGTTTCTAGATCAGTAAATTGATTGACATAGAAATTCAACGTCTTACATTCACACAGCTTTCCCTACTTGCTTCTCTTCCTGTGGTATTTGGGGTTGTTCAACAGTGCTTTTGCATAGTGTTTCCTCCATGATATCATTTATTTTGGGTTATTTACAGTATCTTAAGTCTAAAAGTTGTAGGGATAAAATCGTCAAACCACGGGCAACGCCAGGTATTTCAGCTAGCCTCTGATATAAGTAATGATTTGATGGGCCAAATGTTAATTCCAACTTAAGGACAAAATCTTTGAAATCTGAATGAAGACTTGTAACTATTCATTTAGTACAAAAAGAATAGTTGGCTGTATATAGAAACAGCGATAGCCCAATGGCAGAATCAGCTAAAACATAATTTTAAGATTAATAAAACAATTCTGAATACGACCCTATTTGCTGATAATCAGGTTGTTCTGGCAGAAAATGAGAATATGTTACAAGCAGCCACATTTCAGTTGGAGAAGACAATGAAAACTTACAGTTTAAATATATCGGTAGTGAAAACAAAAGTATTGGCATCACTGGGAAGGCGGCGCCGTGGCCGAGCGGTTAGCGCGCTCGCCTACCACCTATGCGGCCCGGGTTCGATCCCAAGGACCCGCATGTGGTATCCGTGGTGGACGAAGCGGCGTCAGGGCGGGTTTTCTCCGGGTGCTCCGGTTTCCCCCGCCATCTCATTCCACCGGTGCTCCATCTTCATTCCATGTATCATCAGTGTCACCGCCTGCGGTGCCGTAGTAGTAAAAGCGGGCGTTAAACACTACAACATCACTGGGAAAATACCCTATAAGGTCTAAAATAGTGATCGATAACAAAACTATAGAACAGGTACGTTTTAATTATTTAGGTTGTGATGTTTCGTTTGACTATGACAAAGATTTGAGAAACAAAATTTATAAATTTCAAACTATATGTTGGACTATTAAAAGAACGTTGAGAAATAAAACACAGAAAGAATGCTAAAATTTTATAAGACAATGGCAGTACCCATTTTGACTTATGGCTCAGAGAACTGGGCCATGAATAGAAAAGAAAGAAGAATGACAGAAACAGTGAAATGAAATTTCTTAGATATGCTGTTGGATATTCCCTCACAGACTATATGAGAAGCGAAGCTTTTACAGAACAGCTATATATATGAAAAATGACAAAGTTAAGAATTACAAACGAAACTGGCACGACCATATACTCAGAATGCAGGAAAAAAAAAAAAAAACATGGCAAAACACGCCCATAGGAACTAGATATATTGGAAGGCTTCGATGGTGATGGGAGGATGACTTCTGAGCCGGAACAGGCCCATTTGGCCTATCTTGATGACGATGATGAAGAATAGTTGGTATTTGTGACGTGCATTTAAACAGAACATATGATAAGAACTCCTGACTGGAATTTGTGCAATATTAGACATTTTCAGTGCTTCGTCAGAAAGAGAGGACGAGAAAAGCCAGCAGACAGAAATATCAGACTCCCGCGACGACAGGAGTTAATCATCTGCCCAATTAGCGACACCATATTTAAAAGTGGCGGTGTCGCGTATGGTCGTTAAACATGTCGCATTTGATTGCCCGTAACGCCTCCGTGCACGATATAGGGAAAAGTGTTAAAACAAAGTGCGTTATCACGCCTTCAACCGCCCTGCCGGAAATGACAGTTTACTACTTGTCTAGCACATCATTAACGAAATGCACAGAGGACCCGGCCCGACCAGTAATTACCGCATTACGGCCATGTGAGTACGTGCTAAATGTCTTTCCTTATTCGGAAACACTGACAACGCAGCTTTCAGGATTTCTCCAAAACAGCTTCCCAGTTTTCCTTCTCCATATGCATTAAACGTATTTACTACTAGCAAAATTTGCTTCGCTGCTAGTGACATGCTTTTGTTTGTTTGGTTTCTTTTCCTCTATCCTTTTCGCCCGTATTACAGTATAAATTATTCACCCAAAATCGAAAATTACCAGAAAAAAATGTATTCTTATTACACTATAAATTACGCGTTCCAACAGCAAATAATGTTTTAAAACCTGGCAAGGTAGGTACTCTCAAAAAATGCACTATAGTAATACAACTATAAAAACGTATTTAAAATATTTTCTCTTCATTCCTCCAAATACACAAACAGATGGATCACAAATGTCTCACTTGTACTAATAAAGGTGGTTGGAAAATATTTATTACCATCATTGTTATATTATTAATATATAATATAAAATTACTTGTATTTTAAAGGAAATATAGCCGAAACTTTTAGCATCCGAAGAAGTTCTCTATCTAATTTAAAATATAGCTCTATGTTCAAACAAAAGACAACGCCTTCGTCTTACCATATACCGGGTGGAATGTAAAGCTTCGGCCATACATCAACCAGGGATTCTGCATGGTGAGAGTGACAAATATGATCAATATAATTATTGTTAATCAAGAGCCACTTCACTGGGAAAAAAAAAAAATTGTGTAAAATATTTGAAGCCATCTAGCTTCTTGACGGATGAATACATATGGTTTAGTATTTCACTAACCCTCGCGCTATGCTGTAACGCATTTCCATCTTAATTCGGATTAATATAGTTACAATTTAATGTTAAAATGTCATACAGATTAAATTTCCAAGAGAAGTTCAGATCTGGTGTGAAACTTTCATAAGGAGTTCCTGCCAACATTATCTAAAGGGGGGAAAAGAGAGAATCGGCACGTTTCCGTGCACTCGACTGTGCATATTTGGTTTGCTTCACAAAGAGTTGGTGTTACTATCACTAATTTTTAAAAAGTAATTTCCGTTTTCTCTACCAATTTCAATGCATGTACATATGCGAATTATTGAAGTGTCCAAGTTTACGTACAACAAACTATTTTCATGCTCAATACATTTGCAAAAACCGATTTATTTTGAAAGGTCTTAGGCAGTTTCAAAGAAATTTCTGGCGTTACAGAGATGCATCTAGCTCTGTTCTTACATTTAAAGACACTTCTCTTTAAGCGCTAGAATTTGTAAACGAAAAGGAATGGTTTTTAACGGAACAAAGTTGAGATGAATTTTAGACTGCTTCAGAGGGTTGTCTCAAGAAGTAGGCGCTTCAAAACGATAAGCCCAATTATTTAAGCTGAACCATTGTTTACATAAAAGATGGAGGCCATGTCAAGCTTTGCGATGCAATCGCTACCGCTCTCGCGCTTTCCCGTCGAAACATAATCCGAATCCTTTGTTCACTGCAATTGTCTGCTTTGCATGAATAAAACTGCCCCTTTTGTGAAGAAGGTTATATAATTCGCAAGGACATTTTTTCTGGTAATTTTGACATCTTTTAACCGGCTAGATCGTTCTAATGAGTGAAGGGTCCATAGAACTTCTACATACACACCGTGGGGATAAGGGGAATCCCCAGGAAAAACGTTACCCAAGTACTTCATACCAATCGAAATTTTAACTCTGATATCTTGAATGTTAGGCAGAGATTATCCATGTACAACGGAGGAAGCTATTATGGATAGTTCCATGACGATATACATACAGCAAAGTTGGCATTATACTTTCAACAGAGGCAATTCGATGACATGTGGTCTTCATTAGACTATATGGATGGTAGGGCATAGGAGACTACCTATTCGTTAGTGACGCATCACATATACAACACCCAGCTGATAATAGAATTATATTGTCAGCAAAATAAATAGAGAATAAAACTAGAATTACTTTACCAGAGGCTGTTTCACTTCCGCCACCGAAAGCCAGTAGAAGAACGGGCTGATGGTACTTACCTGGAACAGAAAACATAATTGTTGTTATTATGGCAGGAAGAAGACAAACTGCACATGCCACTACATGATTATGGGGCACAAGCCATAAAAGTGTGCCTACAATACACGATTCGGGACATCCCGCTCTCATGCAAAACATTTTGCCTTCAGGCTGATAACTTGATTCAATCAGTGCACGCTCTGAGGACTGATGAAGGATCGCTCTCCCTTCAATGGACTTGAGCACTACAAGCACTCAGGGTAATGACATCACGAACTTCGGCCCCTTTCAACATTTTCTTTCATTTTCGGAAACAAAATCTAAGGTAACAGCGTCTTAGCAATACTACATACAGGTTAGACAAAAAATGTGAAGTATTATCACCTTTAAATTTTTATTGTCGTTAAGAATTTTAAATACGGCATTTCCTATATAGTTCTCTCACTTCTGTGCGTGACCAGATAAATTCATTCCGTATGTTCATATCAGAATTCTCTTAGCACGTTATCAACTCCCTAATAAATCTCAATGCAGTGTTTCATCCTTTGACCGACTGTTTGAAGTCCTCAACACAATCACTGAATACAAATGACATTCTAATAAATTCTGATCCCTTTTGTGGCAGGAACAACGAACTTGCCTCGTCATTGTGATGATAGCCGCGCCCAGAAAATAGTTCCAACTGGGATCTCAGCTAATCGATAAACACGGTTAAATCTTTGCATCTACTTCAAATGTACAATTTCTTTAATAAATTGAGATTAATGGCATTATGCAAACTATGAGGATTATTAATCAGATGTGTACATTATTGCTTGTGATAATATAGCACCCTGCACAATTTCAAGATTATTTATTTCGGTGCCTTCAGTTTTAGATGTATATTTGGTAGAAGAATTCTAACATTTTTATACTAATGGTTGTCATGCTTTGTACAAATGGCTTCCAACTTTCTTCGCGTGTATTAATATTATTGATATATAAAAAAGAATACAACGTCAAAGAATGACTTGCATATCTTTTGGAGAAAAGAAAAACATCTCGACCCAAATGTAAGGTAGAAAATTTGAACGCTACTGACATGATTGCTGGCCAGTTTCGCTACTTCTATGCACAGAACTATTTTATATTCACCACAAAAGAAATGTATTGAATTGTATCAACTCTGGGAATATTACTGCCAAATCATTTCAATGACCAGGATGTATTGAGGCAGCGGTTGTCAAAATGTTTTGCACCAAGGACTCCCAATTTGGCAATGAAATAATTGGCAGTTCTCTCAGTCACTTTGCTGCTAGAAAGTTTTATCACCAAATTATTGTGTGTATTAAGTATGACAGTCCAGCAACTAGCTATTGTTGTGTTGCTGTAATGCTGGCCAACGCAAAAGTTAGATGCATTGTTAAATATGTCTACAGCGCGCTTACAAGAACCTAGTCAACTATAAGACTTACATTTTTTCAGCTAATGACCAGTTGTTTTTAAGTTAATGAAATAATGACTGAAATGCAAACATAAATGCAGAGAGAAATAATTCTTCAGATCAAAATTTAAATCTGGCTGTACGGAACGAAGTTGTTTAACTTTGTTTAGCCAGAGGAACAGAATACCCTGATCTGACTTAAGTTGCACCGAACGTTCTTATTCACATCTGCATTTCAGCATTGGTGAACATTAAACCTTTAATTGGCAAGTCATTTTGCTACATAGTCGTTCTTCCGTAGTCCTAATTCCTAAACCGGTTTTCCTCTCCCTTTCGGAGGTACCTTAGCTGAAGCGAGTGGAATAGCCGTGATCGTTAAGGCGATGCGCAATGGACTGGCCAGACATTCAAAGCCAAACGTCGCGAGTTCAAGTCCCAGTAACTGCAGTCAAATGTGTCTGTGGTAAAGGAAGTGGAGGGCCCAAGTAAAATAATCGGTGTAATGGCACGCTTGGAAGCTCATGGTATTACATCTGACTGCAGTTCCATGGATTTTTTCCTTCTTTTTTAAAAAAAGAAAATAAAAAAAGCACTGCAGTTTTATTGGAAAAAGTAACATTTTTACAACGTAAGATACTTGAATTTTATTTATTTAAGTTAGCACAACAAGAAATTAAAAGGAAAGAACCAATAAAGTATCTCAAAACTTAAATTTATACATTGCTTGTAAGCAACGCTGCACCAAACGGTTAAATAATGACAAGAAAGTGTGCTGATGTTCAGATGAGTAGTGCAGCAATTAATAATTTATATGCTTTCTCAGAAAAAGCGTCTGTAGGTACACTCTTGAAAATATATCAAATAACTCTTCAAACTTAAGGGATTATTTCCATATTTCACTATATATTATCAATATCCAACTCAACGGCTCTCTAAGTAGCACATAGCGGCATCTAGTGACCGCGACCCACACTTCGGGAATCACTGTACTAAAGCAATGCATGCCTTTCAGCAACTGATCTAAGTTCAAAATTACATGTCGCGGGACTTTCTTAACGTAAATAAAATAGCTCGTAACTATTAGTGGACATTTAGTAATCTCAGTTCAGGTTATTAAATAACTAACATACCTATTGTGTGATCACCATAAGGCGAGCGGGATCTGAGGTATAAGAGAGAGAGCTTGAACTGTTAATCTGCTCACGTAGTCGTTTTGTCTACTACGAAATGTTTATGGGAATGAGCCATGCTGCCAGCTCTAATACATACAAGTAACGGTTGTGTTAGGTATTACGCATTTATCTGACAACACTGTATTGTACAGGGTGTCCCTAAAGTCCGGTAACACTTTTCTTGATTTACTACACAATAACAACACATGATACAGCTTTCGTTTAGATGTCATATGAAGGAGGATATCAAATGGTTTTGTTTTGAAGTCACAGGTAATGCTCGTAGTTTCCACATTCGCCGCAGTAAATATGTATGCAGCTGTGGCATTGAATTTTTAAGTTCCAGTTCTACCTCTCAAATATGTGTATGATATTTTTGTATATAGTTAAAGCAGATTATGGTGATTTCTTATTCCAGCAAGACGAGGCCCCACCCCATTATCGTAATGACGTTCGTAATTTCCTTAACAATGAGTTAAATCAACGCTGGATAGGACAAGCAGGGAAAAATAACTTTTGACAAGTGGCCTCCGAGATCCCCGGATCTAACTCCCTGTGACTTCTTCCTATGGGAATACAGAGAAGATGTGTGTGCGTGCGTGCGTGCGTGTGTGTGTGTGTGTGTGTGTGTGTGTGTGTGTGTGTGTGTGTGTGTGTGTGTGTGTGTGTGTGTGTGTGTGTGTGAACTTTACCACAAAATGTTGAAAAACTCAAGCGCAAGATTGCAGAAGTTGCTACCACTGTATCAGAAGATATGCTCCAAAGAGTAGTTACCGTGTAGACATATGCCGAGTCACACGTGGTTCCCATATCGAGGCATTGTGAGCTCAGACATTGCAAACAAAACCATTTGAGATCCTCTTGCATATGACATCTAAACGAAAGCTGTATCTTGTGTTGTTTTTGTGTAATAAATGGAAAGTGTTACCGGACTTTAGGGACACCTGTATATTATACTAGCCTGTATAAATATGGCTGTTGAAGTAGGAAAACGTTTACACAGCACATTCCTCCAGCTAGTCTTCTGGTGGTCAGAGGTATTCGTGATAAACACATGTTTTTCGAACTGTCTTTCGGGTCATTAAGCTGTCGTGCGAGGTGTAGGAAAATACACTGCTAATAGGTCAACACCCCGCTTTGAGGATGGGTGTGACCAATTCACATTTTATTTTTCTAGCCATAAACCCACCGTAATAAAAAAGTCGCGACAAGACACCGTTACATCCGCAGAAGAAAATTTGCAGCTTCACCAGGGTCCAGTAACTCTGCAGATCTTGTATACCGGAGGCGCGACAACAGGAAATTCATACATCCTCCCCAGGCACGCTCTGTTACATTTCAAACCAGAACTTGAAAGTTTGTCTCGTGCTTCCATTTTGTCAAAACGAGTACTTGCTAATGAAGAATTTCCCCTATGAAAAGGGAAACATACCAAGTAACTATGTTTTCCACAGATTCAGAATTAGTTCGTTTCTCTACCATCTAGGTAGAGATGATGTATCCCATTCAAAAGTTTGATATCAGAATGACACCGCAAACACATGTTTGGAGGGCCCCTTAGTAGAAGCATTTTAGACAAAGGCCCGTGTATGTGTGAACAATATAACTCAAAAACGAAAAATTCGTGTAGTACTAAACTTGGCATTTAAACCTAGTACCTTCCAAACATGTAACACAAAGATTAAGAAGATCTCCCAAGCCAAATTGCACTTTAAACTGAACCTTTTCCTAAGGTTTTGATTTTCTAAAGAAAGGACTAACAATGTTTACTAAAATACCAACTACTTAAGATATTTACATGAAAAATAAAATGTACAGGCTTGAATGTTGTGCGAATACTTTGTGAGGTGCTCTTAACACTGTAATGCATAATGTTGCCATTTGGCAACAAAGCTGTTTAGTCCAAGTTTTAAAATGTTGTAACAGTGGGTTTTGTTTTCTACATATTATATTGACGTTTAACAATGAAATAAAGGTATTAGTAGTTATTTATAACAAATGTATGTTTATTTAAGCATTATTGTATTATGCATTTTTCTCCTATTTATTTTTCAAAATCAAAATCCATGCGATTGTAGTCTAACGTAACCCTATCATCATCCAGGTGTACCATCTCAGGTTATTTTACGTGCGCCCTCCCCATCCTTTACTACAGCCACATTTGATTGCAGTCGTAGGATTAAACTCACGAAGCTCTGCTTTGAATGGATTGCCAGTCCATCGCTTTCTTTAAGGTGCCTGCGACAGGGATACCTAAATGGTTCAGGAATTTCAAGAAGGGTTGCATATCTAGCAAAATAATTCATGGATTAACTTATTTTGTATAATTCTGCATAACGGATAAACCATAAAAGATGGACAAAAACGTATATCACAAATATTTAATCTCTTCAAAACACGCAATTTATTTCAAAAGAATGTTATTGTGGCATCTCATTGGTTTGAATTTTTCAACACTTTTGTAATTTTTAAGTGCTGTCGCCATTCAGCTGTTACTTGCAAGTTATGGAAAGAAACCGAGTTGGTATTTTTTAAAATTTAATTAACTTCGTTAATCGTATAGGTAACATTTGTATGTTACCGGATTGCTAAAAAAATATAACACAATTCAGAGACTTCAATCACTTGTGCTGAGAATACACTTCAACAATTGACCTCAAAGTATAAAGTAAGAATTAAGACTGCTATGTATAAGAAAATAACACTATAATATTTTACAAGCGGTAATCTGTATGACGTTTTCTTTTCAGTCTATGTGACGTCGTTCTTTTGGGGAACCTCTTTCAGTAAAGAGTTCTGGTGATAGATGAATGATGTGAACAGCCGAGTATAGGAGGGCTGGAATACAGATTCAACTGTAAGAATGCGAAGATCTTTATGAAGTGCAGAATTGCGGATGTACCAAGGAGCATCTGCTATGATCTGAAGAACCCGATTTTCGAAAGTCTGCATTCCTTTGAGTAGTGAATTTGAAGCTCATGCTCAGATAGAGCATCCATGCACCAGATAGGTTTGATTAGACTGAAGTATGTGAGCCTTTTGAGATACAGTGGTATAGGTGAACTGTCTTTGATGAGATATTTGAGTTAATGAAGTCTGTGCGTCAGTTTTGAAACTAGAGAGGAAATGTGTGCATTTCAAGCCATTTTTTTCTGTTAGTCCTAAGTATTTGACACTCTCAACTTGAGGAATGCCTTCATTACTTAATTTGATTGTGTTTGGTAATTTTTTGTAGGTAAATGTAACTAAACTGGACTTTGACTTAGTGTTGAATCGATTTTTCGTTTTTGATATATGCTGCGCGCGCAGAAACGCATTTTTTGTATCCAGGGCTCCTCAAAACGTGTATTTCCGGTGAATTTCTGAACGAAATGCAGCATTACTTCCTACGACGCCCAAGTAAGTTCTCTACCAAATGTTGCAACCGTGCGAGGTCGAGCTACTGAAAAGCACCAACATTAAATCAAACGAGCACAAGAAACCTAACCTTTAATTATGCCTGTATCGTATAGGAGACCAGAATACGGTATTCATTACAGAAACCTGTAGAAGCAGAAACGACACGCTTCCCTGCGCACTTCTGCATACTTCCACTGCACATGTAGATGTTATCGCTTCAGCACGAGCTGCTACCGGGAATAAAGTGCGAACTTGCTACCCTTCCTGCCTTCTTCGGGTCGACAAACGGTGCTACTTACCAACTATTTAATTGCAATCAAGTTATGCTAATAAGTCATCCGTATTTCCTTCGCAGGCCTGCATTCAGGATGTCGATCGTAACACTCGACAATGACGCATGGCTCCTTAAATTGACACAAGCAGCTCTCGCTGTGTTAAATTTATACCAAGCAGAAAACATAAGAATCATATTATATAGATACTTGATGTTAGGCACAATTCACCAAATTTCTATTGAACATCCATTTGTAAGTAGAACCTCTAAATTGTGTAATCGTTGGACGTAATGTTTTAATGTTTTTCACTCATAAAGGAAATGGAAAACAAAGGAAGGTTTATAATGAAAAGTTAAAGGCAATTTAACTCAAAGTTGTTTAATGTACGGTAATGGAAGAAGTGTTTATGTCAAGTCGAACTTCGTGCTTTGTCTAATGTTGACCATTTTCTTTTATTATTAGCAAGAGAAGACATTTTAAAATAGGAAAGCAAAGAAGACGAAATGTTACCTTCTAATATGTTATGCTACTTATTTGTAATCCAATCTTGGACATGCCCTGGTCCTGCTGAGTGTACTAACTAGTTGTTAAAAGTTTTACAGACTTTAACATACCACACATTTTCAATTCATTTATTAAACACATTCACCTATTTACACTATGAAACTAGTATATTTGCACAGTTACAAATATGCAATCGGTGCAATACAAATGCTAAACAATGCACTGAAGTGATGCATCTTCAAAAAATGGGTCCTTTATGTTGGGTTTGGTTCCATGCACTTTCAGATCTTTATCTGATTACCCTCCCCTTATACAGCCTGTGCGTAAGGTCAGATGCCTGTCGGGGAGCACAGGAACCTATAAACCAGACAGAGTGCAGATCTGGAAGCAGGTGGTCAGCCAAGCACCAGATATTATAGTGAAGAAGTGGATGATATGGAATGCAGGCGAAATGGATGTTCTGAAAGGTGATGATGGAATAATTGGTGGAATGAGTGGCGGTAGAAACCGGAGAAAACCCCCACAGATGCCGCATCGTCCACCGCGAATACCACATGCAGGTCCTTAGGTTCAAACCCGGGCCACCTAGGGCGTAAGCGACACTTTAACCGTTAGGCCAAGGCGCTAACAGAATGGTGACTTAATACACCGAGATAACTAAAGTACTGTAAAACTATTACAACGAATATCTCGGAAATCTTAATGGCACAAAACAGAAGTTGTACGTAACATCCAGATCTACATTTTCCGTACAGAAAACTTCCTTCCATTTGGTTTATCGGTTTCACATATTCTTTCGGAATGTTGCGGACTCCGCACCTATTCATAGAAAATTCAAGATACACATTTCATGAGTCGTAGAATTGGTATATTTGTTATGGCACTTTAATAAAGTAGCAGGAAGACCCATTTTTGAGCAAACCAGAAAATTACAAATTTTGAAGTAGAACAGTTTGGAATGGAGGATTTGAATACAAATCTTCGTGTGTGTGTGTGTGTGTGTGTGTGTGTGTGTGTGTGTGTGTGTGTGTGTGTGTGTGTGTGTGTGTGTGTGTGTGTGTGTGTGTGTGTGTGTGTGTGTGTGTGTGTGTGTGTGTGTGTGTGTGTGTGTGTGTGTGTGTGTGTGTGTGTGTGTGTGTGTGTGTGTGTGTGTGTGTGTGTGTGTGTGTGTGTGTGTGTGTGTGTGTGTGTGTGTGTGTGTGTGTGTGTGTGTGTGTGTGTGTGTGTGTGTGTGTGTGTGTGTGTGTGTGTGTGTGTGTGTGTGTGTGTGTGTGTGTGTGTGTGTGTGTGTGTGTGTGTGTGTGTGTGTGTGTGTGTGTGTGTGTGTGTGTGTGTGTGTGTGTGTGTGTGTGTGTGTGTGTGTGTGTGTGTGTGTGTGTGTGTGTGTGTGTGTGTGTGTGTGTGTGTGTGTGTGTGTGTGTGTGTGTGTGTGTGTGTGTGTGTGTGTGTGTGTGTGTGTGTGTGTGTGTGTGTGTGTGTGTGTGTGTGTGTGTGTGTGTGTGTGTGTGTGTGTGTGTGTGTGTGTGTGTGTGTGTGTGTGTGTGTGTGTGTGTGTGTGTGTGTGTGTGTGTGTGTGTGTGTGTGTGTGTGTGTGTGTGTGTGTGTGTGTGTGTGTGTGTGTGTGTGTGTGTGTGTGTGTGTGTGTGTGTGTGTGTGTGTGTGTGTGTGTGTGTGTGTGTGTGTGTGTGTGTGTGTGTGTGTGTGTGTGTGTGTGTGTGTGTGTGTGTGTGTGTGTGTGTGTGTGTGTGTGTGTGTGTGTGTGTGTGTGTGTGTGTGTGTGTGTGTGTGTGTGTGTGTGTGTGTGTGTGTGTGTGTGTGTGTGTGTGTGTGTGTGTGTGTGTGTGTGTGTGTGTGTGTGTGTGTGTGTGTGTGTGTGTGTGTGTGTGTGTGTGTGTGTGTGTGTGTGTGTGTGTGTGTGTGTGTGTGTGTGTGTGTGTGTGTGTGTGTGTGTGTGTGTGTGTGTGTGTGTGTGTGTGTGTGTGTGTGTGTGTGTGTGTGTGTGTGTGTGTGTGTGTGTGTGTGTGTGTGTGTGTGTGTGTGTGTGTGTGTGTGTGTGTGTGTGTGTGTGTGTGTGTGTGTGTGTGTGTGTGTGTGTGTGTGTGTGTGTGTGTGTGTGTGTGTGTGTGTGTGTGTGTGTGTGTGTGTGTGTGTGTGTGTGTGTGTGTGTGTGTGTGTGTGTGTGTGTGTGTGTGTGTGTGTGTGTGTGTGTGTGTGTGTGTGTGTGTGTGTGTGTGTGTGTGTGTGTGTGTGTGTGTGTGTGTGTGTGTGTGTGTGTGTGTGTGTGTGTGTGTGTGTGTGTGTGTGTGTGTGTGTGTGTGTGTGTGTGTGTGTGTGTGTGTGTGTGTGTGTGTGTGTGTGTGTGTGTGTGTGTGTGTGTGTGTGTGTGTGTGTGTGTGTGTGTGTGTGTGTGTGTGTGTGTGTGTGTGTGTGTGTGTGTGTGTGAGAACTGTATAACTCAAAAACGAAAAGTCGTTTAAAAACCAAAGTCAGTATATTTAAGTTTAATATCTTTCACAGATAGGACACGAAGAATTTGAAGAAACTTCCTCCACCCTCAACTACCCTTTACATGAAAAATGTTTCGAAAATGTTGATTCTCAAAAATGGCTTTAACGATTTTGATTAAAATGCCATATGTTTAAGATATTTTAATGGCAAATGAAATATATATTTGAATTTTCTTACTGTAGGTCATTTATTCCTGTTTACTCTTGATGGGTTTTGGATAACTGGTAAACCGTAAGAGATAGATCAAATCTTACTATACAAAAAATGTAGATGCCTTTGAAACACAAGTTATGTCTAAATGCTTCCTTTTGTGCAGTGAACCATTTAGGAGATGTTCCTTGTTATTTGTGAGTTTTGCAATAATCTTTTCTCAAATGGAAGATGGTTATTCAACTTTTTATCTCTTGGCTGTGCAAAAAGAACGGAATTTCAAAGTCTTCATCCCCCTTATAGCTATAAGAAAATTAGTAATAATTTCTACAAATTTTTTCCTCGAGTGCATGATGAAGATAGAGGAATAAGAGTTTGTAAGAATAGTTAGTAGAGAATAAAGAAGGTCATGTAAGTGCAACACAAGATTTTTTAGCTTGTTTTTAATTCTGGGGGCTGATGTAACTCCGATATAGATTTTTTTGGGTAGAGTGCCGTAAGTACTTAGTAAACGTAGTAGAGAAAGTAAACACTAAGTAGCTTGAAACCCTTTTTTTTTTTTTTTTTTTTTGTCGTGGTTTTGTTTAATAGTGTTTCACTGGAAGGCTACAAAAAGAGTCAAATATAATATACATCAAGAATGTTCGTTAGCTTGTCCTTGGGTTAATAACGACATTGAAATGTTTATTGTAAAAGACTTCAAGGCTGTACGACACTGTAATGCACACATGCAATCTCCATTGGAACAAAGCCTTACGCCCTTGAAATGTTATCTCATTATGCGCTTTTCCTCCTAGCTGATACATATATTCATGCCCTTAAAACAGGTGTGAAATATAACTTCTTATATAAGTGTTTAGTGTTGCTAAACTAGCTTCTGGTATTATATATGGTTTTGAATTTCTCTCGACCAGAGGAAAGATCTACTAATAGCTATAATAAAGTTTCGTAAAACCTTGGAGTTTCTAGATGGAGATCGTGTGCCATTTTGAGTATTGCTGAATATCAATAAGTAAATATAACGCAATAAATAATCAAACTGAGCGAGTTGGCGCCGCGGTAACGTGAATGACTCACATTGGGAAGGCCCCTTTAAAAAAAAAATCTTTTGTTGTTTAACGACGCTGTCAATTGCCAGGATCACATCAGCGTCGCCGGTGTGCCGGAATTTCGTCCCGCAGGAGTTCTTTTACATGCCAGTAAATCTACTGACATGGAGCTGCCGTTTTTAAGCACACTTAAAAACCAGCGGCCTGGGCCGGGTTTGAACCCGCGACCTTGGGATCAGTAGGCCAGCGTCTAACCAACTGAGCCACCCAGACCGACTTGGGAAGGTCCCGGGTTTAAATCTCCGTCTCGACCAACTGGACCGGAGTTCTCTCGTGGGTTTCCTGAGCAAATACTGGTTTGGATAATTTTGTCTGCGATTTTTCTTATCATCCCTTTCATCACTACATTTCATTTCCTTCTTCACTGCCATTACAGGCATATCCCATCCTGGATGTGTTATGATCTAAAGTTTACTTGCTGCTCGACAGGCTACTTTAAGTCCTTGGGGCATAAATCCTCCAAAGAGGAGTGTAATACGAAGAAGAAATAATTAATATAAAACTTAAAACTTTCACGTTTATTAAGACTAAGATAGCTTTACCGAATACCAGCCGTATTATTACAAAAACATTGTTAAAACTCGAGCTTTCGTCCATCTTATTATATTGACATGGCTGATGTGGAGCTATCGTCAAGAAATAAATCAGTTTAGTCTGAATTCTCTACGGAGTTCAACTTTACCATGGTCCTTTGCCTCCACTGAATTTCAAAGTTGGCACCATTGTTTTGTCCCATGCTGTTAACGCTAATAAACTTTCGGAGGAAAGATGGCTCAGTGTTTCTTCTGTCAACTAGTATACTCTTAGAATCATGCTATGTGATTAATCAATGCTCACAGATGTTCTTTCCAGTTGTCTTCTTTCATGAACGTCATATGTCAAATTGCGTTATGTACAACAGATCATATCTTCACTTCGATCACATGATTTAACCAGAGCATATTAATGCTACTTTTTGTTTTATCTCTTATTTTTCTTTGACTGCACATCGTTAAGAAGAATATTCTCTTTCGTCGTTTTATTTTAGAGCATCAGTTACTTTATACAGGGTGGGCCAAGGGAACCTGGCTAATACGTCACGTTTGTAACAGTTAACTGAGACGAAAAATCCACACCTCCTCGGGTAGTCTCGAACCCAGACGCATTCTGTGGCCGGCAACTTCAACCCAATAATCATGGCGCTAGTTTTGGTGCATTACACCAGTATTAAATTTGATAATTAGGCATTATTCCGTTTGGTTTTTATCAGTTTTTTTTCTAATGAATCTTCGATAAAAAATCTGTGTGTGAAACAAACAGTATTAGATTTAAAACCTGCCTTTGATAGAGTACCCAGGAATGAGATCTGGAGATATTGAGGAAGAAAGTGAAGGATGAAGAATTAATAAGAGCCACTGAATCAACATAAAACCCTGTAAAGGGATTAGTAAGGATTGATGGGGTACGGTCAGAGGAATTTGGAATCAACATAGAGGTGAAACAAGGAGATAGCGTGAGTCCTTTGTTGTTTATTATTTTCATGGATGAAATAATAAATATATGTAAGAGGCGAACTACTAAAACTGAAGTTGGCCACTGCAGTATGAGAACTATATATACCACATTTCTAGTATATGCGCATAATATACTACTGTTTTCATACTCAGAAGAGAACATACATTCGTAAATGAATAGATTGAAATCCTCAAAAGTAAGGAAATGATAGTTAATGCAAGAAAGAGCTAAGTAATGGAAATGATAAAAATCTGATGTGTTGCACTCACATGACATTCTCTACTCTTGTACTAACCATTATTACAAAATCGTATTCCTTTATCCTCATGTTAGTTTAAATAAACATTTGCAGAAATTATCTTATTGCTTATGCCCCTGTAGGTGCAAGGGGGATATTAGAATACAGTAGGCTTTGAGCGAGTCAAATCTTTTAAAGCTTTTAAATCCCGTTCTCTGTGCACGCCTAAAATATAAAAAATGAACAACGACGTTCCATTTCACGAAAGTTTTAAGTTTTCCGAAACTGACACAAATAACAAGGCATATCTCCGAAATGGTTCACTTTACAAAAATATATTCACACATAAATTGTGTGTTTTAGCGAGATTTACATTTTTTGTATAGTAAGATTTTGTCCATCTCTTATGGTTTTGTTATTGGGAAGGAATCTAAAGCAGGTGATGGAGGCAAGAAGAAACAAGAGAAGAGGAAGAACGACATATTTGGATAATATTGAGGCACTGGCAGGAAGAAGGGGAGGGAGAGGAATGGGAGAACTGCGAAAAATGGCGAGGGATAGCAGACCGGACGCCGTAAGGCATAAGGGGAAGGTGAAGGAAGAGAATAAGGAGATGAAAGAGAAGAAGAAGAAGACGAAGAAGGAGATGGAAGAGAAGGAGAAGGAGGAGAAGAAGGAGAAGGAAGAGAAGGAGATGGAAGAGAAGAAGGAGGAGATGGAAGAGAAGAAGGAGAAGGAGGAGAAGGAGGAGGAGAAGGAGGAGGAGAAGAAGAAGAAGAAGAAGAAGAAGAAGAAGAAGAAGAAGAAGAAGAAGAAGAAGAAGAAGAAGAAGAAGAACCGCTGGATGTTGTCATCCTATTGTGAATGTACTAAAGGCTACATTACCTACCCAGGAACCCATTTAACCCGTTTATATGAGGTGTATAAAAGAAAATGCTTTACTTCAAGCTCTTATCTGATAATGGTGGCATATTATTGCTTGAAGCTGAATCGTCTCTTACTATAAGGAATCTTCTCAAAAGGACAATCCGACCTATGTTATAGGTGTTACGATGATTAAGTGATGCATGAATGCACATTTAGCAACTTGCTGTCTGGAATAAAGCTTTACATAATGAGAACTGATGTTCATGGTGCCCCTTCATTTGTTGTACTTAGACTGGGAAGCTTTTTATTGGCGTTTCCGACCTTCCGCGTCCTAATTCAATAGCTAAGAAATTTCGTCATCAGCTATACAATGGCCCTTTCATGCTCCTCCCTATTTAATGGCTTCCTCGGTAAATGATTCATTGCAAACACTGCTTAAAGAAGCGAACTTTTTATCGGTTGCTTTAAAACTCCAGCATTTGTCTTAGAGTACAAGGAAGCATAAGATAAGCTGTAAACATAACTTCTTAACTATTCTCCTCAAGAGTTAGATGTAATGCTAGCTTTGCCTGAAAGAAAAATTACGTTATTTGTTATAATCAAAAGCCACAAATAGTTTACTTTAAAATTGTTTACACCTCGACACAGTTGTGCCACAAGAGCTTTTTGGAAAAGATGCACAATTAACTGATGCAAAAGTGGTGTCTTCGCCCCCCCCCCCCCCCCGCACCAAAAATAGGTTATCCTTTATAAATACAGTGACTTCAGGAGTACTCATTTCTGCTTTAGAAAATTCTAACAGAAATTATCAGAGGAAGTTTAATGCGCAGAGAGCACATTACATATATGTTCTGGGGATTTTCGAGATATTTCTCTCATTACTTTTAAAAGATACAGAAAACTGCACAGCCTTTTCAACGCGCAGCCCAATGGCGACTCCATAAGTGAGCATCACTAAAAATAATGAATAAGGAGGGTAAAATGTGCTCATGAAAACAAAAACGATGAATAAATATTCATCCCACAAGTAATATACAGCAATTCACAAAGACTACGTGGTTTAGTGAGCTTTGCAAACAGTAAACAGAATTTTACCTGTTTGTCCTCTGTTTACCTCTAACACAGAAACAAAGATAGGTGCTTTGATATTGTTACCACATATAATAATATTAACTTTGGTGATAGCCACTAAGATAGATTGGTGAGCGCTTAGCTTTTCAATCCAGAGCTCCCAGGTTCCATTACCAGCTGGGGTACATCTTTCTTCAACCAGAATTATTCCCCACTCTACCCAGAGTCCGAAAGTGTGCATTTGGGAGCGAGCGCATTTAATAGTTGAAAAGCTGATAAGGTCTATGTTAAACGCTACAGTTCAACCACCGATCACAGTATCAGCTGTTTCCCAAATAAAAGCTCCCTCGTCTATATATTTCAAGTTAACCGAACTAAGCATCTGTACAAATAGTTTTATTACGTTTTCGTGAGCAAGGGGAATACGATAGGTTTAAGGATTGTTTTTTTTTTTTAAGAGTCGCTCACTGTCAAAATTAGAGAGCGGATAAGTATGTAAAAAGTCGCACGTTTAATGCACATGGATTCTACTGTTGCTATCTCGCAGGTACACAGCTGCAGGCGTCTGCTGATGCGCGTGCATATACGACGGCTGCGTGGTACCGGTTACGCCATTCATTCTCCGTGCCCAATTAATCTGTATCGCGTGTTACTGCACACGGCTCCGGGCTCTGAAATTCCATACTCTTTGCATGGCCAGGGGAAAATGAATAACTTATTTGAAAAAAAAAAAATCGGTCTGGGTGGTTCAATTGGTTAGACGCTGGCCTACTGATCGCAAGGTCGCGGGTTCAAATCCAGCCCAGACCGATAGTTTCTAAATGTGCTTAAAAACGACAGCTCCATGTCAGTAGATTTACTGGCATTAAAAGAACTCCTGCGGGACGAAATTTCGGCACACCAGCGACGCTAATTGACTGAGTCTTTAAACAACAAAGTATTTATTTGAAAAAAAAGTATACTTTTGGAAATTCAACCCATTAATAAGAAATATCTAAAAAATGATTAAACTCGCTAAAAATAAATTGCGTGCTTTAACGACACACACACGCGCGCGCACACACACACACACACACGAATCTTGTTAAACATGTTTCTTCTAGATTCAGAGAGTCTTGTATTTCCGGTGATATCTCGGTTATCGAAGTTTTGGATGGAATACAGTACATCTTAGATAAGCAACAAAGGCCAAAAAAAATTGTATATTGCGATATAAGGATGGTGAGTTTTGCCTAACCGAGGAAAAGTTTGAAGGACGAGACACAGCCCAGCCTTTTTAATTTCCGAGGGGAATAAGCTTCCCCACTCGACTCGAACTGCCTCTGGAGCCTCTGGTAAAAACACTCAACGCACGTGTGTTACATACAATATTTTGGGAGATAATTAGTAACTAAATATGGCGTATGAATGAAATGTGAAATACTAACCGTAAAATATAACATTCATCTTTCCATGGTGTCTTGATGGTTGAACTTAGTCAACACATATCAACTATACCATATTTCGTATCTCTCTTCAAATTTTTTAGGTATGAGAGAAGGACAGCCCATTTTCCAATTTTCGATTTCAGAATCAACACACTCGTTCAACTTAGCCGCCTAACGCGTACTGTGGGTATTATTGATTTGAGCACGGCCTACTCTGTTTACTCGCGGAACGTATATTAAGGTTCAGTGTCTCTCTGCATAATATCTTGGATCATTACAACGAAAGTTCGACTGATTCCAGTGCTGTATTCTTTCATATTATAAAGTATGCAATATAAACAAAGGACAATTATTGAGGTAGTAGAAAACAACGAGTAGGTTTGATTATCAAAATATGGTTAAGTTTAAGAGTGTGAAAATGCTAGCAGCCTAGGCCTTAAAAGTTCTAATTTTGGATGGCGGGTTACGTTGGTAGATGTGAGTATGAGATAATTCATTTACCTGCAATGTCAACATACCCGGAAAGGACATGAAATGGTACTCATCTTCCAAAAAAGTAACTTTATTTGAAGGAGAAGCACTACTTCCTGCTAGGATTGTATTCGTGGCGCCAGAGTTTATTTCTCTCCCCCCCCCCCCCTCCTTTCTCGCATGGTAATAAATTTATTGATTCGAGAAGTAGCCTGCTGAAAAAAACACGTATTAATCCACAACCCAATTAAAAGATTAATACATAAACATGATTTTTTAGCGGCTATTTGATGCTCTTGAAGACATTTGTAAAAGTGTCAGTTCATCAGAAGACAACACATTTTGCCCACTCTTCTTGGACGCAAAATCAGATCCCGGAGGTTATTTATTTGCATTGCGGTTTCAATTGCAATGTTTGGCACTGGTCGGTAGCTGAGATTTCTGGTCATGATATGTCATATTAATCCGGTAGTCAAACCGCAGAAACGCCGTTCAAGCAAGACTGTTATCCTTCCAACGGACATAACTACACAATTACATCAGCCACGTCTAGTTCAGGTTCTTTCAACCGCGAAATGACAGCTTGCTGGAGGTTAAACAAAAAATATCTGTATATTAGTAAGATATTAGTTTTGCAGCTGCTTGTCATAAGGCAGATTGATAACCAATTTCTTTGTTTCAAAAGCGACACGATAAAATCAATTTGTTGTGTGTTTAATTCTACCAAGTATCAAGACGTGCATTGATAATGTAATTGTACCTCAATAAAAATCCGGTGTACCTATTTTAATTAATAGCATTTTCTCTACTCACCCTCTACAAACTATTCTTAATGCTGACTCTTCTATTTACTTTTTGATAATATAGATAAAATATTTCAGAGAAAGGATACATAGATAAAGCGATGGTAAATGGGTCGCTACTATACGATAACTTTGAAATCCCATGCTTTTTGCATGATCAACAGAAAAAAATCGAATACTGAATTACCAGGTGATAAAAGTTTGATGGACTTAAGAATTAAAATTAATATTTTTGTACAAATTGTATATTTTAACAAGATGTACTTTCTTCTTCTTTTTGCAGTAACCCTCTCTCTCTCCCTCTCCCTCTCCCGCGCTCTCATGCTCTACCAATTATGCAAAAATGGTTCAGAATTGAGGACTTCACAGGTTATTCACAGAAAATGAAGATATATCTTTTGTTTGCTAAGTAAACATCGTAAAACGTATGGTATTTTAATCTCAATGGTAGATCCGTTTTTTGACAAAATAAAAACCAGCAAAGGATAGTTTGGAATACGGAGGTTTTTCTTGAAATTCTTCGTGTTGTATTCGTGGAAGATACTAAATTGAAGTGCGTGAGTGCGTACGCGCGTGATCCCGTTTTCTTGCCTGAGAGTACCCACCGACGTACTCAATAAGAACGGATTCTACGCTAAACTTCGTCCTGTAAAATATACTGTACTGACTTCAGACATTTACATCAAAATAGGGAAAGATGTAATAAAGAAATTTAAAAAGGACAAATTTTAAAAAGAGATAAACTTTAAAAAGTCACAATCCTAACACACTTAATAACCAATATTTTGTATCAAAATCAAACAAATTACATATTTGGTATTGCTGTAAATGTTATGTTCCACTCCGCCGGCATCAGCTCATGATTTACACAAATCTACTCTGCTAGACGTAGCAAGTACACAGCCTTATTTTCCCATCACGGCTCTTGGAAGCGACAGTCGATTTGTGCTTTGTTGTAACACGTACCGATTGATACAGTACTTGTCTTTTCACAAACCGTAGACAAAACAGCTCCAGCAGTTTCAAAGTATATGGGCATCAATCAATACATCAATGTGTAGTCTACTTTTAAAAACTTGACTGAATTAAAGCAGGTAACTACGATAGATTTGCTTTCACGCGACCATCGCTATTTGTCAAAACGTTTTCCCTAAAATACTTCCTGATACGGGCACCCTCGTTTAAGAGAAATGTTGAGCTCTTAGCTGATAGCGAACTTTACAAGATGGTCACATTCCAGCGCAAAGGATGCCCAAGTGGTGTCCATCATGTATGTGTCTCTGTTACACAGCGGAACTTAAACATTCGATATATACAAAAATTCGAATTACAAAAGTTACGTCTAAAGTTGACAATTTAGCAATACATCTATCCGTTAGGATTTCCGTTAATCATTAAAAGAAAGAAGTTTGCCTTTATGAGGCGTGTTAGGCAGTTCCTACATTATGCGTATGCTAAATGCTGCCATGCGTTCGCATACTTGAATCTATCACATTGAGTTTGTTACTTGGTCACTTACATTAAGACAGGTTAGACTATATTTAAGCATTTTGTGCTTTTAGAATACACTAGGGTACAAAAATGCGTTGCGCAGTACACGAACATTAAGTTAACTTCAGATTATAGGTAATTAAAACACTCAAGCAATACTGCTAGTCTGTTCTTAAATGTTGAAATACACATTTTGGCGTTTTACTTGAACAAATTAGGTAAATAAAATTGGTGGATGTATAGAATTAGATGATATGAAGTTAACGAAATATGTAGCCTCTGTATTATACTAGTTTTGTACAATTTCGAACATGTTTTAATATCCTATTAGAAAATAATTTTGCATTGTTAAAAGCCACTTATTGTTTCCCTTGCTTCCGATTAACACAATGACCGTATAGCTTTCAGTGCTTTTCAAACTACTCCTTTATAAGTTCTGGTGTAATGAGGGAAGAAATAAATTGACACCTAATTAAACATCAGCAAAATGTTACAATATATCCAAGTATTCATATTTCTGTAGCTTCTCAATACATATATTTGTACTGATGTGACCAGATATCCAGAAACCTCTGGAAGATTCTGTCTTCTCGAACGTCCTGGTATCTTGTGAAGATTTCCCACAACTATGTAAGGAGTGCTCTCGTAAGGTTTGTAGATCTTGCGAAGCGAGTGGGTGAGTTCAGTGAAGCCTCAGCGAATGTGGACTAGGTTAATAAGTAACAGTGAAAATTATTGAAGTGACAGTTAAAAACACTGGACGAAGTAACAGTGTTTACAATGCGCTCTGAAATCTTCAGCAATTAACTAACCTCTGTTTAGAATAAAATTTGCAATCTTATAGATGCTCTGATACTCTGAAATAGCTTCGACCTCTTATCAGTTGTGTCTCAATCAAGAGAGACTCGAAATTAAAGATGAACTTATCTTTGAGCTCTTGTTAGGCGTTCAATGCTTCGGTTGTTTCCAGACAAATGTCACTGCTCATTATGACCACAGAAATTCTTCCCTTTCGGCAGCAGAGCGAGTCAAAACACCTGTTTGCTTCTTGACTTTCACGGAGAAGACGTCCGGGTACGAGGTCAAATTCTTGTTACTTTTTTGGGAACGGAAACGCAGCACATTTTGTGGTGCCTAAATTCTAGCCTTAGCCACAAGTCGCATCAACTTTAAATTAATGAACTTTACGTGACTACATTACGTGAAAACAACAAGTATTTATTTCCTACAGACCGGGTGTAATACCAGACAATCATGTCTTTGTTTTGGGGATAATATGCAACAAAACTGCTGGTTCAACAAAACGAGGACACAATCACAACTAAAGTAACATAGCTTCCGTCGAAACCAAAACCAAACCGCAATGTCTAGAGAAATAAAACTTTATAGGCAGAAAGAAAAGCCCTATCCTCCATCCAATCAAAATATTTTTCTTAACATTTTGATACTTTCTGTAATGAAAGTTGGGAAAACGTGCCAAAGTTTGAAACTGCCTTTGTTCGCTGGTAGAAGTTATCGGCTATTTCGAAAGGCACTCAACGATAGGATAACTCTTCCTCCTAGTCTTCAGTGCTATATATAACCTAATTTATTGTTTAGTAGGAAAGAAAGGGATCAATAAAAAAAAAAACAACATGGATGCTAAAGGGAGGACTAATAGCCCTATCCCGCCAATGTTAAAATTGTTGAATTCATGACCCACTATCTCAGAAACTACTAAAACATAACATTTTACCCAATATTCTTATTCATTAAGGAAGACAGGTTTCTTTTCTTTGTTATACAGTCTTTTAATTACAATTTGTCAGCATTTATTTTATTTAAAAATGACCGTCATGTTAACGCCAATACAGATATGCAACGCCATTTAGGGGTTACTTTTATCATCCTAAAATTTAAAGCAGTTACCTTAAATAGTCTCTTAGAAAATGTATCAAATACTATGACCAAATACTATTTGCATAAAAGGTTGATCAAACCCAATATCCAGAAGATTTACATTTACAATGTGGTCGCTTTATGGCGAGGCCACGGACCACATGTATGTATGCGTTCCTCCGCCCGATGGTAGGGAGTATATTGAGACATCCCATGTACAAAGACCGCCAAAGAAAACCTCACTGCACCTCCGGTCTATGTCACACTGCCATTGTATGAAGGCGTGGCCATTTCATTGGTTGCTTTAGGCAACGTAGCCTTGCACCGTGGCCTAAAGCAGCCAATGAAATGGCCACAGCTTCGTACAACGATAAATAGACATACACATAGACATAGACCGGAAGTGCACAGATCTTTGGCGCTGTTTGTACGTTGAATCATTTTTATTAGTAAATAAGGTATAAAACTATCATTGTAAACCACTTCCGAACGCCCCTTACACAATAACTATCAATTAGCGGAGAAAGTTTTTGTTTTAATGCATATTATTATCTATAAAAATAAGATATAAATGATCATCATTAAAGTGTATTTTGCGTTTTATTCAACCTGTATTTTATGTTTTGATAGTTTTTTTATAAAGAATATAAAGTATAGCTTTTGTCGCGTGCGCATAAATTAAAAACGAAAAGTTGCTTAAATTCCAAACTTGAAGTTTGCTTCCAAGGAGCGAAACGAAGATTGTCAAGAAAATCACCCCACCCCAGGATATTCTTTACATGGATCATTTTTCTAAAATGTTGAGTTTATCAAAAATGGCTAACGATTTTGATTAAAATGTTTAAGATATTTTCATGTCAAATGAGTATTTGTATATGTTGAATTTTCTGGTAATGTCCTCTAAGTCCTCTTCATTCTGGATGGCTTTTGCATAACATAAGAGATCTTACTAAATAAAAATGTGGAGTTAAAATATAAAATTTATGTAGAATACATTTTTATGGAGATATTCCTTGTTATGTGTGTGCAGAAAAGATGATGCAAATCCTTTTGTTGAGGAATATCAAATGTAGATCCAAGACAGTCATAATACAACAGCAATACGACTCGTAAACACCGGCGCATTAAAATCCCAGTGCTACAGACACCATCGTCCTTTCCGGTAAGTTAGAACATCAAAGCAACGTGAAGAATACAGACACCTTAGTTTCAGCTTGAAGTGTCCTGTCTTTAAGGTCACGGACAGAGAACACCGCTGTTTGTTCCAGTGTTTTTTCAACATCTGCGGTTTGGTTTTGGTTTTCACCATAGGAATGCCGCAAGTTTTTTCTCTCGGTATTTTTGGTGAACGCAGTGTCACTGCTGATTCCCAGGCTAATAATTTTCGAGATTTGGAAGCTTTTCATTGGAGTCCAGTCTGAAAATCAAAAGAATCGCAGGTCCAAAAGATATGATGTTAGCACTCTAGCGCATATTCACTGAAGAAATGCATGATCGATCTGCTTGCCTCCTTGCACACTCACACTCTTTTCTCAGCAGTCCTGCAGTGCTTTTCAACAATTTTTCGCCGTATAACACCTTTATAAACATTACTTCTTGTTACTATTACCTCCTTCATTTATTGCCAGCTAGGATAAAAGGAAAGAAAGAAAAGAAAACAGGAAAGATACAGAGATTGATCTTAGGCTTGCAGGGAATGGTTATGGAAAATCAAAGGTGTCATGTAGAGGTAGTGAAAACAGGAATCGCGAGTCATTTCGACTAGGGCTTCAACTGTGGCTGACTGTCCATTTGGTTTCCTAAGATGCCGATTGGGGTAGCATATTTGGCGATTCGCAAAATGAAAACATTTTCGTCAATAAGGCATTGCCGGGTTTCCTGTTTCCTTACGCATTTTTCACACATGAAAGAGCTTTACATAATGTGTCTACGTAATTTCAAACGCAAATGTGTACGCATATCGAAATCTAACCTTTCCTCTTCTGCTCGCATAATGAGGTGAGAAATTTTTTAGTTCGTTCGCCATGAAAGCCATATTATATTACCACAAAATAGTTAAGGAATTATTAATTTATTAGAAATAAAACTTCAATTATTCGAACTGAATCCCAAAGTTTCTTTATAGCTATCGTTTAGCGAAATTACACTTTTGTGTATTTAAGCGCAGATAAAGTAATTGCATAATCAAACAAAATGTATTGTTTCTAATTAGAATGGGTATGTTAGGCAAACCGGGTGGTAATAAATCAAACGATACGCAGATTTAATCCTGTCTCCATTGTATTTAAAATGTTTGTTATATTCAGGGAGCTTAGATGATGGATACCACTTGGACATCCTTGGGTTGGAGTGTGGCCATCTTGTAAAGTTTGCTATCTGCTAAGAGAACAACTATGTTTGAAAGTGCATTCCCCAGTACCAGGAAGTATTTTAAGGGAACATTTCAACGAATAGTGTCGGTCAGTTGCTGTCATTTTGCCAACAAAAAAACAGTGAATCTCGCTATAGGACAACCAAATTCCTCTACAAAAATAGAAACGTTGTTATAAAAAATAATTTGCGAGTATCTTTCATTTTAAAAGGAGCCAGATGACCAAGACGATGGGTGGCAGTGGCAGTGGTGGTGGTGATGATGATGATGATGATGATGATGATGATGATGATGATGATGATGACGATGACTTCAGTAGTATCTATTAAGGACACCGGGAAGTGAATTTCAACGAAAATATAGATTGTTTTGTTCTCAATTTCCCGTAACTTCATTTTTAACACTCCTTGTGCACTTTTCTCAAAGCTTATTAAATATATTGACTTGAAAGTTTTACTGTGCCTATATGGTCATCTACTTTCACTACTGAAGTAGCCTTGTTTAGAAATATTAAGTTTATACTGATTAAAATAAAAATAACTTATAAAAATACATATAATTTGTGTCATTACATATTACATTTTCCCCTCCCTCATTTTTATGGCCTATATATCTTGTTAGAGCCACATATCAAATTATCCATTAACTATCACAGAAAAAGATAAGATGGCTGTAGAGTCAAAGCTTATGGAGAAAACTGCACAAGAAGTACGAGGTAGAAAATACTTTGTTAGAAAACATGATCACACTTGGTCACACTTGGTGTCGGTACTGTTAAAATGGGTGTTCCAACTTTGCATTAACATGAAACAAAAACCGCGTAAAGGAATTTTTTTCAAGTAGGTAGAACAGGAAACTAACTTTACAAGGAGGACTTAGCACTTTTGCACGAAATCCTTTACATTTAACCTAAATATTATACACTTATTCAACTTAGAAACATTTGTTCTATAAACACTCCAAATTTCATTTAAAGCTGGCTAATTTTGGCAGTAAACACTGAAATTGAATTAATCACATAACTTGAGCAATATCAGTTCCTGGTAACCTTAAGAGACTTAATAAAGATAAATGAAATCAAGTGAAGGGATATTTTAAGTAATCACTCTTTTAGTTTGTTGCCTTTTATGGACTTAATGTAGACATGATAAAATACACTCTTTACACGTCAGCATTTTCATGTGGCAGCACGAATAACAGTCTAAGCAATTGTGAATATTTGAGTTTCCAAAACTAAAAATACTAAATGTTGCAGGATATTGACTGATTTAATAAGACCATGACTGATTTCTCCCATATTTTTTCTGAAAATCATTCTAATAAATAATTTATAATACACTAAACCTTACATCAATTGTTCTAACTATAGAAAACTACTGTACCCTTATAAGTAACGTTGTAAGCATAATGGGGATAAGTTCAGTGTGCTTTTATTTAATTTTTTATCGTAATTTGTGTAGAATTTCATATTTGCAACAATGCTCTTCAAGCTGTTCTACTCTATAATGATAAAGAATGTGAAGCTAAATTTGATCCTCAAATATGCAGAATACAGAAGTCCAAAGGTACCAAACCAATAAAATTCAATAGTCAAAACTAAACTCTAGTTCTATAACTAGTACTCTATCGTTTTTTAGTTCTTGTTTTTATGACTCAGGTGGCCTCAAAACATGTACTTCTTGGTGAAATTCGATATCGAATTTTTAGGTGGAATGCAATAAGTAATTTCCCTTCTTACTATTTGTAGCAGAGAAAGTGAAAAGTCGTCATTTTTCTATAAGCTCAAGTTTGTATCTGGATGCCCTCCAGTTCCCTTGGTCTTTCTCAGGCAATATATTCACTGCATTCAAGTAATTGCCGAGATGTGACAATCTTACTGCCTCGGCAAACTGGAAGATAAATGTCAGTGAACAAGATGGAGACAGCTCAAACAACTGTAACTCTCTAAACAATGCTACTCAAGTTCCCATACTACTGTGGCATTGTCAACGGAAACGACACAAGCGTTGCAGAAGAGTTATGGGATAAATTGTGCCGTGATGCGATACTATCTTCAACTCATATTGGCTGACATCCAGGGTATTCTGCTGTCTCCAGGAGGAAGAAATGGCAGGCAATTAGATACATAATAGGCTGGATGCTATAAGAATACAATGTTATACGTTCGTGAGTCATACGCCATCCATACGCCTCTGTGATCAAGCGATAAGATATTGATGAAGGCACAGTCAGTCTCCAAGCGGATCCCTTTGACATCCATTCTTTTGTCCTTATCTATGAAGTATATTGAAATTGTTTTCTGCAATTAAAACAAAGCTACATTGTGCTCTAGATATCACCGTGACCCGGTATGGATCTAGCCTGCCAGCCCCCGCGAGGGAGAGAAGAGGTAAAGGGAGATCACAAGACCGGCAGAGGGAGGGAATGGACCAGAGCCACGGAGACGTGCGGAAGTTCCTAACAGGTGGATAGCCACTTGCCGCACCTCCAAAGTTCCTCACCATCGCCCAGTAAAGACGTTAAACACCTAACTACCACAAGCTGGCCCAGGGGAGAAGTTTTACAAAGCGCAAACAATCGCACCATCTGCCCATATCTGCTTCCAACCAGACCTGAAAGATTACAAGAGAAATGAAATGAAGATAGAAAAGAAAGGAACCCGTGGATTGAAAGTAAGCACCCCAGAATTCGCTTAATAACATGGGGAAACCAGGAACAACCCAAGTCAGAGGCGCGGTCGCCGAGGATCGAGTAATAACGGAGTCAAAGAGAATCGAGCCCGAGACCTCCCGAATGCGAGCTTCATAGGTCACTGCGGAGCCATCCCGATCGGTATTATGAAAGTTTTCAAGCAGAACGCATGGTGCATGACAAGAAATAAAAAATGAGATATTCCCTCACTTTTTGCAACACGCGGTAGTACCCTGATAGCATATATTCCCTTCACTTCAAGTTGTAGAACTCTTGTATATCCATCCACAACAACTTCCGTTACAGAGCACTATCTCGAAAAGACTGAGAAAAAGCCCAACCAAGGTGTAAATCACACGTCCACAAAAGATGTGTCAGTCCAAAAAAGCAAGTTCATGCTCTGTAAAGTCCAAACACGCGCTTTTACATGTCGGTACTGTTAAAATGGGTGTTCCAACTTTGCATTAACATGAAACAAAAACCGCGTAACGGAATTTTTTTCAAGTAAGTAGAACAGGAAACTAACTTTACAAGAAGGCCTTAAAATGAATATAACCTTTTGTTGGGCTTCCCGCGACAGATTGGCTGTGTAGCATGCTGTGTAACAGCGGCAACTTTCTCCATTTTTCTTGGCACTGTTTTTGGGGAAACTCCGGAGTGCTCCTTGTCTGTGACTACTCAATTTACTATTAGATTTTGGCTCCAGATAAGCTTTACTTAGGGGCAGGGCCGGTATTATTAAGACGAGGATCTGTCTTAAATATATTATTCTTTTCTCTGTGGGAATGTTGCCAATTTACTACAAAACTACGTCTGTCCCCAAAGAACCCCAAGCTGGAGTAGTACCGTTTTAAAAGCAATATTAACAACAGGTATTGAAAGAAATACAAGGTAACAAATGAAAGTGAAACCCGCAGCTACACATTAAGCAGCATCATCAGTTAGAGTTTGGATTTATAGACATGCAAATATTCAAATCCTCACAAACATTTTTTAAAATATGCACAATAGGCACAATATGCAAAAACAAATGAACATCAAAATTAGATCATGGGGACTTTTCAACATTACTAGGCTCCCACACGTCAGCCTAAAAGGCTCATTGTGTACAGAGATACTCATAGACTTGCTAGGATCTCCGCAAGTGAGGTCATGCAAATAGATGGTGAGGGTAACGTCTGTTTCCTACTTGAAATAAACAAGACGCTACTGATAATGCTGCTGTACTTAACCACGCCTGTTTCGTGATGTTTACTACATGGAACATACTAAACTGACACCCCTTAAAACCTTATAAATACAAGACTGAACTCGACCATAAACCACTGGCAACTTCCAGCCATTCGCCACATCTAAAGATACCTCAGTAATCCCGTTAAGATTGCCTTAGCATGAAATTCCGAGTTCTAAGAGCCCGACGAAGCACATCAAAGAAATAATGCTGTTAATTAACTGCTGCAATTATGACATCGATACCATCCCGAATTCCAGTCTTCATGGACAGTTCTTACAAGTGATCACTCAGCCGACAAGAGCCTCGCACGTTCGTGATGTCTCGAGTGCTCTGCGGTCATACTTCAAGTGTACATGAAGTTATTACAGCTAATGATTTTGCTACTTGTTGATGTTTTGTGAATCGAAAGGATAATGCACCCAGCTGTTACAACCAAACATCATTTTAATCCAGCAACAACTTTTTTCCCCTTTTATCCTTTCTTTGGAGGAGCCTTTTTGTCCAGTTTTGTTCAAGCCTTACGCAGCAGATTTCTGCAACACCTTTTTTGTGTTTCTTTAATGTCAAGTACAGGGAAGAATTTAATTTAGTTGTAAACCACGTTAATCTAGTTTTCAGCGTTATTTCTCAGCTCGAGCAAATTACTATCATTTCGTGATCGTCTTCAACTTGAGAAAATGGTAACGGATGTTTAATAAACTGCTAACTAATAAATCTACGTGGCATAAAACTAAATTTAAGACTAAGGTGGGTTAAAAAGGCGTTTCTAAGTAATATTTATTGACATTCATTTTAAGGAGGAGCTATTTTCGTATTCTTAATGAGGTTGGCCAAAACCATATCGAATTTGTACGCATCCTTACTTGTCATCTGGCGATGCTGTTACTACATGACTGGACTGTTACACCAAAGAAAAAGTGTCTTATGTCCTTTTTCTTGTTGATTATTTATACGACTATTTCACACATAGAAACGTTAAAATTACCATATAAGAATGATCACCTCGTCATTCTTTTGTTTTGTACAAATATCACTAGTTCTTTTGCTTAGTCGAACTGCAGTAATTGTAATGAATATATTCTGAGTTTTTTTATAGAATTTAACATTTTCTGCTCAAATCCTTAGCATATAGTATTAAATTCATATTTTATTTATGAAATAGCCCAGATAAATATCACTCAACGGCTGACCTTCCCAGAGAGAGAATTTATCGCTTGAGTCAGACCCTAATATTACGATATTACTTGTGATAATATCAGAGCTTAATATACTCTGCATTCTAAATATAATCTGCTCAGAATATTCAACAATGTGCAATGTTGAGGTACGATTACATATTTTGGTGATATTTCGCAAATATGCGCATTAGTAGAAAAAAATCTGTGTTCCACTCACATGAGTTCCTCTACTCTTGTATTAACCATTCTTACAAACTCTTATTCCTTTATCTTCAACATTTGCTGAAATTATCTAATTATCTTCTTGTAGGTACAAGGGGAATATGGAAATGCAATAGGCTTTGAGCGATAGTCCAATCTTTTAAACCTTTCAAATTCAGTTCTCTTTGCACGGTTAACATATAAAAAATTAATAACGATGTTCCATTTCACAGAAGTATAAATTCTCCAAAACTTACACAAATAACGAGGAATACTCGTATTTCCGAAATATATCACTCTACAAAAAATTATTTAGACATAAATTGTGTATTTTAGCAAGATCTACATTTGATGTGTAGCAAAATTAGGGTTTACCAGTTATGCAAAAGTCATCTATAGTAAATAGGACTGCATGTGCTGTAGCTAGAAAATTCTAGATATACATTTCATTCGTCATAAAAATATCTCAAACATTTTGATCAAAATCGTTAGAGCCATTTTCAAGAGAATCAAAATTTTCCACGTAAAGGGTAGTTTAGGGTGGAGTAATTTTCTTCAAAATCTACGTGTCGTATCCTTGAAAGACACCAAGTTGCTCCACCCTAAACTACCCTTTACATGGAAAATTTTTTCGAACATTTTGATTTCCTTGAAAATGGCTAACGATTTTGATTAAAATGCCATATGTTCGAGATATTTTTATGTCAAATGAAATGTATATTTTGGATTTTCTGGCTATAACCCACGAAGTCCTATTTACTCCGGATGACTTTTGCATAACTGGCAAACCGTAAGAGATGGACCAAATCTGACTATACAAAAAATGTAGATCTTGCTGAAACACACAATTTATGTCTGAATAAATTTTTTTGTAGAGTGCACCATTTTGGATATATTCCTCGTTATTTGTGCAAGTTTTGGAGAACTTATACTTCTGTCAAATGGAACATAGCTATTCATTTTTATATGTTAACCGCGCAAAGAGAACGGAGTTTGAAAGCTTTAAAAGATTTGACTATCGCTCAGTCTATTGTAGTCCCATATTCCCGTTGCACGTGCAAGAAAACGAGCAATAAGATAATTTCTGCAGATGTTTATCTCAACTAACAGGAAGATATAGGAATACGAGTTGGTAAGAATGGATAGTACAAGAGTAGAGAAAGTCATGTGAGTGCAACACATCAGATTTTTTAATTCGAACAGTGAACAGAAAAAGTCAGAACTGTAACTTATATGAAAAACTATGCTCTTGGCTATAGTTCGTAAACTTTGTGCCATTCATTTACTTTTTGTGTCATTTTATCCAAAAGAATATAGTTTAAACTTGTCAATTTTAAAACTATAATTGATTTCGAACATTCATGAGTTCCTGTGTGAACCATTCAAATACAAAATAAACGCGTTTACAAGGTCCAGTGGACGGTAGGAATGCAGAACAAAGTCAAGGCTCAGGAAGCAGGTAAAGAGAAAAAGTGCGCTAAACCACAGGGTGGCGACAGATAGTTTTCGTAATATTAGAGTAATAATCCACTGCGCTAACAGAGACTTCTGTGGCTTTAGCTTTTCCTGTTTTATTTGTATTTTACTGTCTTTGCCAGCCCAGCATTACAAATGGTTGACTGCCTTATACCATACTACATAATGTATTTCAGAGACAATCTGGCGCAGATATCAAGAATACGATGATCCTTTCGCTACTCAGAGATCACTTTTAAGTTGCAGAGAGCTTAGAGAATCGTTTCAATTCCCATGAAATAAATGTGCTTTTCTTGTAAACAAACTAATTTACGTTTAGAAAATAAAATTAACAATTTTACTAGGAGCGATTGCATAAAAGTTAAGCTGAGTTCAACCACCTGAAAATGATCTTCGGTCAAGATGAACTTAGAATTTTGTGTGTATAAATCTTTATCTAAGTTCAAGGCATCTCGAACTAAGATCAAATCTGGCTAATGAATATCCAGTTAATTTGATTGAACTTCCATCAACAAAACTGCATAATAAATAAATAGTACCTACAGTTTTAAATAAAATAATAAACTGCTAAGTAGTATTGTGTCAAAGAAAACATTACAGGAGAAGCAAAAATTTATTACACCTAACCTAGAAAATTTTTCACAAACGATAATATGTTAAGTATTGTGTTCGAGATTTACTTCTAGAAACATGAAAAAGTGAAATCAATTTGCAGTTGTGTTCTTCAAATTTAAAAAAAAAAATGTTGAACTTAAATATGCTTTGATTTAATAATTGGTAAAGTACAAAAATAAAAAAAAAACTATTAATACAGTAAATACATCAGTAACCTCGGATTAAAATCCTCACCAACTTCCTACCCTGCAGTTTCTTTCTCCCCCGCCCCACTATATGTTTATACATTTCTATTAAAATGTCCACCAATATATTTTTTCTTCGCGTGTGAAATTTGACCATCTCTTCTGTTTCTTACTTTGCACCATTTTCCATTTTCGAAAGCATCCGCAACTGAAAACAAGTGATTGCTGCTGCCCGGGACAGATTTTCAGTTCTTTCACGACGTTATCAAACGTTATATTACGAACTAAGAACAAAGTTGAACTGAGATTCGGTCACCTTAGGTTAATTTTATACAATGCTACACTACTCTTATTTCAGATCGTGTTCTGGCCTTTAGGCTAAATCTGACCTCCAGTCAATATTTTGCAACCGGACCTTAACTGCTTAGAAAACAAAACCCTGATTAGTATGTGTGAATAATAGTGTATTAGACTTTAAGGGAGAGAAACACATGATTTTCCATGAGGTGAGAATGTAGTGAAGGGAAAATTTCTTTCATTGACAGCATTGTTTATATTGTGAATTAAGTGCAAAATGGATTATTTGGAAGAACTGAAAGATACACGTGTCATCTTTAAAAATGACTGTCACGATTGGTCGACATTGGTTATCCCTGAGATCCAAGCATGACTTGACACAGCGGCAGGCTAGAAACACATCGAAGAATTACAATGGGAGGAAGTTGGGTGTTTTTCGTTTGTCATTCTTAAGGGACGCATGGTACCTACTGACATGGGCGATTTATTACTTCCAGATTATCTTTATCAACATTTTCAATTCTCAATTTCATACTTTTATACTATGCAAACAAAGGCTTATTTGCCTACTCACGTTAGTCCCACAATGAACATGTTCGTAACAAATGTCTCAATATGCAGGAGTAGTGGAATGGGAGAGGGACATGACGTTTAAAATGCAGGTTGTCATGTTGAACCTTATAGACATGGAAATATGCTAGTTCCGAGTTCACGAGAGAAAGGACGAGAAAGGAATAAAGGGAAGGAATGTTTGTACACCTTACAAACACTTGCAATATTCCAACAGCCATCACGTTTGGGGAAGATCGATTTAAAGCACGATCTTTTTGACTCTTAATCTTGAAATATGACAATTTTATGTCGTGTAAAAAAAGTGTTTTATAGTGCATATTTGTAAATATTTTTTCCTGTAGAAATGTATAAAGAAAGTGAAAATTAACATCAGAGAGACAATCTTTCCAATTTCAACAGGCGTCATGGGGTGTAGTACTGGAGGGCGGGACGTGGTCAGAGACCCGACTCCTTCCCGGCATGAATACGGTTGTCGTAAACTGGAGCCCTCAAGTACTTCATCAATTTGCAACCCTAAGCGCCTCACGAGGTTGAGCGCACCCCAAACTAGGTCTCCCAGCGGGAGAAAATCTCCACGCCGGTACTAGAAAACGAACCCGGACCTCCCAGTTGGTAAGCAGCTGCGCTATTAACGCGCTAAGCAGACGACCAATAGTATAAGGCGTCTGCAGAATTTATTAACCCAGGATTACTAATAGGAGAGTTTCCTTTGCCAATTTTCCAGTTTCCATAAAGGTATATTTGTCTGCAATACACAAAAATTTAACATATTACGGACTAGGTTCCATGGCAGTCTATCCACATCGTTATTTTTATGTATGTCTAATATCCTGCGTATTCTCAATTCCCTTACTTCTCTATCTTTCCATAAGTTTCAGGAATATATTTCTCCTTCATGTGTTCTTGGACTCCATAAAACCAGGTCTTCTCGAGTCTGCCTCTTTTCTTTCTGCTCTGGAGATTCCATCTAAATATCCTTTGATAGTATTTCTATTCCATCCTTCTCATATGATCATGCCATACAAGTTGTTTGCTCTTAATTGCATATATTGCAGCATGTTGCATTTACATTTGTTCCCAAGTTACTTCATTTCTAATTACTTCCATCCTATAGGTTTTATTTCCTCATCTGTAAAATATGTATTTCTATTGATAACTTCCTTTCTTTCTTCCTTTTTAGTGGCTAACTAAATTATACTCTTTTCTTAACAAATCCACGATTCTACAACAATGCAATAGTGCATTCCACGGTAATTTGCACACTATCTCTGTCAACGGTAATGGTCAAACTACAGGTTGAAGTTTCGTCGATTCTCGGAATAAAGAGAATGATCGCAAATATTAAAGAAGGTAATCCATCCTATTATGTCTTGGTCCACATCTTTGTGCAAAAGATATGAAAATGACAGCGCATTGTCAAATAATGGTGAAAAAGAGCGCGATACCAATAGATGATAATTCCGCAGCAGCGAACGAACCTAAGAACCACTACAAGCAATTGTTATAACAAACAATATTTAGAGTTTTGAGATTTGGTTCAATCTTAAGAAACGAATTACTACTTGGCAAAGCGACGAGGCGTGTTGACCTTGGCTGTCGAGCGCTACGATCGCTTCTTATCTTGTTTATTAGAACAGCGAAATAATAGTAACTTGGTATATAGTCAGTGATAAAATACAAACAATGATATCTCGCGCCTTACGTTGCTGTCCTGCAGATATGATTTCATCTGAACAGAGTGTACATACAGTGTCTCGACGTGCATGTGCAATAAGCTCGCGTAAACAGCTGGGCAGTTTCATGTTCTTTCCGATACGCTTCATGGGTTTGCCAAGTAGTACTTCGTCTTAAATAATATTCATACTTGATTTTATTGGATTGGATTTTATTGGAAAAGGATAATTCAAGTATTCGAAGATATTCTCTGTCCATTTCCTTTTAAGTATTTAAAGTCTTTTGTAATTATGAATAACGAATAAACATTTTTGTTAAATGAGCGAGTAAAGCAGTCATGATAATACTTTTAAGGTTAAGTGACACTTAGTTTTCCAAAGAAATAACAATGAACCAATTATTTTTCTATGCGGGAATATATATTTGGCGGAGGCAAGGTGGCCTTTGGACCATCGCAGGGAATCCTGCACATACGTACAAGAGTCCTTGAATGACCTTCTACATTTCAAAGTGCACCTCTTTACTTTTGTTTTCTATGGAAGCTTTTATTTGTAAAATAAAAACGATAGATATCACTTGATCGAGTGTTTGCGGTGAAGGACGACATTGCTGTGGTTTCTCGGAGGAACATAAGTTTTGTGCAATCCTCATTCTTATACTCAGTATATGTAGGTATTTAATAACAACTCTGAGGCGAGAACAGTCATTGTGCTCTCTGAATGCCTTTTTCCCTGCTAAAGGAGCGGTTCTTGACAGTGAGTTTATTTTTACCTTGGCGGCTGGATAAAATCAAACCATTGAAAAACTTTTAGAATGTTTAACTGTAAATACTTACGGCTAGCAATTTTCACAGGAATCATTAGGGTATTCGATGCAGGAAGTGCTGCAAGAGATCAAGCTGATCAGACTCGCCAACGAACCGGTGCATCCATGAAATTATCTCTAGAGAAAGAAGTGGCTTGGTTAACGGACTGGGCATCAAGGTATTCTATGTGTCATCGAGAAATGCTCATGACCTCAAAACATGCATATACACTGATACTCAAACTGTAGCCTCCTTCTTCTGACATAATACCATACTTGTCAATTTTCTAAAACTGATCTCCGAAAAATTTCCTCTGTCTAACAAAGAGTAATAACTGCGGTTACATGAAATTTAGAATGGGTAAAATGTGCAATGCAATAAACATACAATTACATGTAAAATAAATGGGAATTACGTTTTACATATTACTCGTATTATCATTTCATGGATTTCTAATGTTGACACTGCTTCTCCGTTCCCAGTCTCAACTTTTGCCTACCTAGACACATATCTTCTAGGTTTCTCACTCGCATTGCTTCATTCACTTCGCCCTTCCAGCAGCTTTTTGGCTTGTGGTATCCATTCTAATATTTTCCTGGGCCATATTTCTTTACCCATCCTTTTGGTGTGTCCAAACCATTTAAGCATTCCACACTCCATTTTGTCTATAATTGTACTATCTAATTTCATAGACTTCCTGATGTCTTCATTTCTAATCTTGTCCAAGATTTTCTAAAACTTCTTCTTACACAGGACATTCCGTGGCTAACAACTTTTTGGTGGTAATTTGCATCCCATACCTCGGCTCCATAACGCAAAATAGTTTGAATAATAAACTAAACTAAAACTAATAATGTATAATATTTTAATTTGTCATGTAAATATTTTAAATATATGTATTTTAATCAAAACCTTCATAGCAATTTTTGAAAATATTAAAACTTAAAAATGGCCCATGTAAAGAGTAGTTGGGTAGGGAAATTTTATTGAAAATCTTTGTGTCGCGTTTCGAAATACACCAAACTGGTATACAGAATTTAGTATTAATTCGACCTTTCGTTTGTTTTAACTAAGAAACAAGAGCCTTTTTTCAAAAATACTTTTTAGGCTCATGCATCTCCGGTGAAATCTTGATATCGAATGCATGGATGAAACGCAATAACTTTTTTACCCACTAGGTACGTAAAGGTAGAGGTAGAGTATGCACCCGAGGGGATTCCATACTGAGCCTATGGAAGCTATTGTGAGGCCCCTGGGAGGAAGGGATGGAATGACAGTGCTCTATGGGTGGTTGAGGAAATCCGAGCAGCCAGCCGACGTGAGGATCCCTAACGTGTATTGGAGATTCATCTCGACACCAGGTTTCTGCAAGCAGCACTGAAAAATTAAATGGACGGGAAATTCGGGGATGTAATTATCCTTCCCATCATTCGTCTGGTGACCCTGGTGATCCATGGGTCAGAAAGGTCGGCCCTGGGAATCGAACCCACGCCTCCCGAATGCAAGCTTCACACGTTACCGCAGAGCCATCTCGCTGGATCAAGATACGTGTTAGAGAAAGTAAAAAAGCCCGGTGCTTATGCCCTCTCTTCAGCTGTCACGTTTAGAACAGACCCGGAAGTGCGGAAATATAAATGAGATCCAAAAATGTAAACATATAGTTTACATCCACATGTGCACCTATTTCTGATATAACAGCAGACAGTGGCTTTCTGCCGAAGTTCGTGAAGACACCAAGTTTCCAAGAACACCCGAGTAGAACATCGTTATAGGTAATGATTGCATCCAATTAAATGGGTGAAATAGTCATGGCACTTGTCTCTCTCACACGCCATCTTAACAGAGAAAAAGCAACCTAAATGATTAATTATTAACGCTGCAAGGGTTTCTTTCGGAAGCACTGCACCATTCTAGGAACGCACGATGGAATGAGAATCTATTTTGAGATTCGCAATCATGCATGAAATTAATCCCTTGTATCAGATCACCAGCTGAAGGGTCTAAGAAAGAATGCGGAAGTAATTTATCAAAAATTTGCAATGTCCAATGACTTTACATCACCCCCCCCCCCCCCCTCCGTGTCGAAGGGACGAAGAATGCCTCTAGTTCCTCACTTTACGCTCCAAGGCAGATTTCCGGCCACAGATGAAATTGTGCAAGATATAGAGATGTATATTTATTGTAGGTCTTAATTTCTGAATATTCTAAGAACATTTTACTTTATTTGAAAAGAGGGATGAATGGACACAGAAAATAGTATTGTCGAAAAGTGTAAAGGTTCGATTGCTTAGACATGCTCACATATTAGTCGGCCATGATGTGGGAGTATCTAGAGGAGGGCACCACTGTTTTGTTGGCAATTCATAACGTCATCAATGCTAACACTCTAAGAGAAGTAAGGGTCAATTGCTCTGTGACCCCATCTACAGGCCTCATCTAATGCAGTATGGAACTGCGTGTACTTGGCTGCACTTCCGATGCCTCGCCCACTTATTCTACAACTTTCTAGATTCTTTTCTTACCGAACGTCTCGTATCGAGATCGATCTGTAGTTGCCTCATAAATTCACCTATTCCTGAATTATTTTTCTCAGGCAGTGTTCCTTCAGAATAGTAATCTATCTTCTTCTCCTTTCTGTTTACCCTCTCCCCTTGAATGGAGGAGTTAGACCCCACGACCTACAAGGGGCGCCTGGTCAGATGCCTGTCGAGGAGCGTATAATCTCTGGATCAGAGAGAGTAGCCAAGATGGGTAATCAGCCCGAAACTTGGTATCTGAGTGAAGAAGATGATATGAAATGAGGGCGAAATGGATAAAAGGAAAGGTAATGATGGAGCAATTGTTGGACAGAATGGCGGGGGAAACCGGAGAAAAACCACCCAGACGTCCCTTCTTCCATCACAAATCGCACATATGTCCTAACACTCATAGTGTGTAGCTCCCCGCCTAGAAAATATAGCTCAGTTTCTTCAAGATTTAATTCTAACCAGTCTTATAAAAATGTTTATAATCGCAAGATATTCAGACTCTCTAAAGACAAACTAAGTGAAACATTATAAAACGTAATATTTGGATCGTGCGGCTTTAAAGTCAGAACGAACATTTTTAAGGAACTCTTCGCTTCCAATTGAACAGGATAGATCTATTCCTCTCAAAAATGTACCTAAAGTTTTGATTTAGAGAGAGAGAGAGAGAGAGAACTATGTTTAAGGCACGGGAAAGACAAATAGGATGCACATCTTGAACCTTTTCTGACTAGCTTCTGAACTCATTTTTTATTCAGTTATATATAATTAAAATTAGAAAAACACAAGACATTAGAAATGTGTTGGAAGATGCTTCCCGTTTGAGTATGAATGTTTTTGGTTACGTGAAATTTCATAACGTATTTCATTTAATCGAGCAGTAGCCTTCCATAATGGACAGTTTCTTGCAAAAATCGGTTGTTTACATTCTTCTGTCAGCATTTAATCTTATGTCCACTGAGTTTGAGTATCAAATTGACTTACCAGATACAAAATAAAGTGAAAATCGTGGAAGCATATGTGAGAACAGGTTTCTTTAAAAAAGACAGTAAATTAGGGACAACCGGCAAGGAGAGAAATACAGGTTTCGGTTAAAAAGTGGTACACTCAGGATCAACATAAAATGTCAAAAGATATAACTCCTTCACTTCCCACACTGGAAACCTTAAGACATTCGCCAAAAGATTGTTTGAAGTCCGAAGTCAATTTAATTTGGCGCGACAGGGAAACGAAATAGGTGCCAGCACAGGTTACAGTAAACTGCGTCATACTGTAGAATTCATATACCTAGATTATTCAAAGTGTCGTTTCCGAAACATTCGTCGAACATCTGTTCTCCCAAGCTAAAATTTACTTTGATGTGCCTTTGAAAACCTAATTCCTTATTTTTCTACAACCTCATTACCAATTAAAATAGATTTGCGATACAAACTATTGAGAGTTGTAAAACATTGTAATTTAGTTACCAGATGTTTTTGAAACCACTTCTAAGTAAATGCTGATAGTAAGCTTTTTGTGAAACTAAAGTGATTTTTTGTACGCATTAATACAGAACGTTTCCGAATCCCTGTCCGGTTTTTGAAGGTATGTTGTACTTGCGTACAATGTTGGGTGAATGTTGCAGCGGTTTCAGGGAATACTACAAATATTAATCACTTAAGAGATGTGAGTCTGTCTATACATATATGCGCACGGTACATAATGATTACACATATGTATAAATCTCTGAAGACGGAAATGGCATTCGAACTCGAAACCTCTTTGGTAAAAAAAAACACCAGCTTAATCATTTTTTACAAAGCTCAGCTGTGAAATGTAAGTCAAATAACTTAACACACATCTTCTTTATGTTTATTATTATTATTATTATTATTATTATTATTATTATTATTATTATTATTATTATTATTATTATTATTATTATTATTATTATTATTATTATTACTATTACTATACTATGATGTATTATGGTAATATAACAAAGAGTAATATAAGCATAATATACAATTAATATTGGTAAACAATATATCGATTAGATCGATGAAACAAAGCCAAATTTTAGTACACCAAATACATTTGTCTGGCACACCATAACAGTGTTAGAATATCAGGTTGTTTTTAAATAAAATAACTGAAAAGAAGCAGCTATAGAGGTATTTTAGACGTGGTGAATGGCTGGAAATTGCGCAGTGGCTTATGGTCGAGTTCACTTTTGTATTTGTAAGAGCATAAGGGTGTCAGTATTTCTCCGACTTCCGTATAATGAACATCGAGGGACAGTGCGTGATTAAATACATTGCCGACTCGCATGATCAGCAGTCTCTTGTTTATTTCAAGTAGAAAACTTGAGAGATTATCTCCACCATCAATTTACATGACCTCAATCGCGCAGATCCTTGCAAGGTCATTCGCCACGTCTAGAAAATACATCAGTACTCCTTGCAACATAATGATAAAACAGCAGAGATATCTTAGCATCCCAGATGTCATTTTGGGTTGCCTAGTCGAACAAAGTAGTCGGCGATTAGGGAATACCACGCGTGCGTGACTAAGGGATACCCAAAAAGTGGTATTGGGAGAAAAAGAGGGTGATTACTATATAAAATACGTTTTTAAAAAGTATACATCTGGAGTTATTGTTCTTGGCCCCAGCGCTTGATGCCAATCCTAAGGTACTCCAATATAATATTCCACTGGCTCTTATGTATAAACGAAATACGCAAAAATAAGTAAATAAATCGGGGGAAGCATCAGAGATCTGTAACCTGCTGAGTTTGAAGCTGGTTTATTTGACGTACCTTTACATTTACTTACTCCAAAGGCCAAAGTTGGCGAATTGCGGAGCAGATGACAATGTTTGCTAACGGATTGCTCGACATGCCAGTAGGAGTGCTCTTCTTTGTCAAAATTCTACATGTGTATGTATGTTTAAGTGGTAGATTACTGCCCCTTTACGTTTAGGTTTAAATATTTTGTATATACCTATCTAGAATATCCAAAATAGCATTTCTGAGAGGACTGGTAGTTATCAGATGGGTACACACTGTAACTAACTCCAGGGGCATTAACACGTAATTTCTTGGTCCTCCTTCGCAAGTCGCTGTGAAGGTTTGTTGTTAAAGTGGTATTCGTCTTGAAAGTCAGCGCTGGCCCTTCTCATCCAGTAATTATTGCCTCACTTGTGTTCACTTATCCAGAACGGACTCAGCGGTGCGTGATAAACAATAAGTGTTGTTTTCTTTCAACTTCTGTGAGCTTTGCTCCATTGTGATACAGCAGGTGTCCGTTCGTTGCCACGACAGGAAGTTCGCGTGGTGATTTAAAATAACACCTACTGGAAGTAAAAGCATTTGCGAGAACGGTGAAGAAATGCATTTGCATAGGCTTACCTTTTTTACTACTCTCTTGCAACGCTGATTGTTTTAACGTTTCCAAATATGCAGTGTGATTTAGTAACCCCGTTTCCTGCCATTATTAAAAATAGTATGAGTAAACTCACAGCGGAAGCATATAACTATGTTATAAACCATACCTGTATTTAGCCATTTAAGTTGTGAATCTTATTTACCACATCCGACAGTGATGTAAAAACAAGCTGGATATGCGTAATATTTCTTGGATAATAAGGCAGAAGATCCAAGACGCGTGCTGCACTCGCTGCTTCCTCTTTGAGAGTAGCGGTTTTACATCCCTGGATAAACTTCCTGTTTAAAAAGATGGCCGTGCGACTCCAAAGCAGTGACTCATAAGGTCCCATGTATTCTAGGCTTCCTATTCTATGAAATTGTTGAACATTTGGCTCATATCTAAATATTGGTCAAAGCAAGCAATGTTGCACCAATGAACACGTTGATCGTTGGCTTTTCCATGCATCACATTGTTCAAAAAGAATTCAGATACTTGTCCCGAAGGCTTTGACACGTTTAATGGAACTTCATGCAGAGATTTGATGAACCATAATGTTTAAATATCGGCGATGTTGCATGACAAAGACGCTATGTGCAAACGGGCGTATTTGGTCGATATTTTTTGACAAACTGAATTTGCAACGCAAAGTAAATCTGCCACACTGTTTATGTAAACGCCAAAGCGTTTTTTTAAACATAAAAACAATATACTGATTGGATTGCGTGGAAAAGGATATCGATTATTTCTCTCTGAAACTTCTTGAGCCCCAAAAAATGCTTTCAAGACAAATACAGCAAAATACTCAGGCGCAGAATTCAAGACAAAATCACGCAAACACGAGCAGTACGTCCACAGATTAATTAATTAATACGGAGTCTAAACAGAATCTTATTTCAAAATCTGTCGGTTGGCCTCTCTCCAACGCATTCATAAACAAGGGCTTCTGTGGCAACATAACAGACGCAATAACACCAGCTATGGCCGTAGCTTTACAATGGTTATATGTTACGGACAGTTGGCGGCACTTATGCAACCTAATGCATGGAATATCACCAAATATACCCAGACTGCACTATAATGGGGGGAAAATATCAAGGTTGTTTTTGTGGTATATGAATAAGCTGTGCCTACTGTAGGTACTAATGGGGCTCAAATGGTGAGGGGCAGCCAAATCCATTGCCACCATTGTTCATCGCATACACTCAACACAGCAGATTCGTGGTAATCAAGGTGTACCTAGTTCAATTTCCGCACAAATTCTCAACTTCCGAGGTGTAGTTTGAAACCCTCATCTTAAAGAGAGTCAAACTTACATGCCAGTGTAACATAAGTGAACTTTGATGACAGTTACGAGGCGGTTTCAAGACTACTTACTTTCCCCATTAAAAGATGTTAATCCTGAAATTGTAAAACAATTTCCGAGGACGACGTGCCGTTATAACGGTGTAATACTAAAGCATCTGCCTCCGATTATAATGGTAACGTACAAAATAAAGGAGTGTAACAAATGCATTTGCCACGCCAACCCCACAGGCAACTGTCGCTTCTAGAAAGTAACCTGCAACTTATCATCTTAACCACTATCATTACAACGACGACAGAAGGCAGAGTGAAAAGCACGCAATGGAGATTAACGATGAACAAGGAGAGTTTGTGTTTAATACAGCTACAGGCGTGGCATTTATCATTCTTCAGATTCGCTATACAATATAATTCATTCTTTTCTCCAAAGCGTCGCGCTTTGACACTGCAGAACCAAAGCTACCGTAAAATATTTGTTTTAGCCGTACATAAAAGATTCAAGGAGAGAATTTCCGGAAGTGAAAAGTCAGCACTCAGCAAACTCTTTCCTTCCCAACAAAGTGCAGGACGGAAGGAAGCTTAAGGGAAAGCATGCACATTATTATTACTTTTAATTTTGAAATTTTCCACATATACATGTTTTAGGCTCTTGCACTTACAGCCGTTGTTGAAGTTTACATCTAATGTGCGACCAGGTAGCAAGAATGCATTTGTTGCTGTTTCTGTCGAATTTGGTGACATATTTCGGAACTATATGCTCGTACCAACGTTTCCAACAAACCAAACATTGCAATTTGTAGTCTTAAGCGGAGATATCAATTATAATGTAGGATATGTATGCAGGCTTACACGGCCATTGTGCATAGAAGTTTGAGAAGGAACGGTTGTGACAATTTAACATTCGTTTTGGTATCTTAATATGAAAGTTAAGCAACCCTTTAGCCAATTGTGCACTGGGATGAACGACCTGAGCATAACATTCCTGCGAATGCGCTAAATTCCTCCATAAGTCCTTGGTGTATCCTACAGCGTTACTTGTGTAATTTCCAGTACAGTAATGTTTTAACAATGTTTACGTGCCAGTACACAGATGCTGAAATGCGCGACATGAACTCCAGCACACTTTGATGTAAATCTGCGGAATCACCTCAACGTTGCATATCCAAGTCGAGGGATTGGTAGAGGTGGAACAGTTCTATGGCCGGCATGGTCGCCAGATCTGACACCTTTCGATTATGGAGATGTATGCGGTGTATAGTGGATGTCCTGTAACGTCAGCGAAGGACCTTATGGCTCGAGTCCACGGAGCGATTGAAAATCTTCAAAGACAACCGTACGCATTGGATCATGTGCATGAGGCTCAGCACCGCCGATAATAGCTCTGCAATGACGTAGGAGGTACAGTTCAAAGTCCGTTTGTAACGTAGATATCCCGATGTTACTATCTATTCATTCTAAGGTTGATCCGCGCGAAAATGAAGCCAGGTGGCCAGTGCACAGTTATAATGTATCCTTCCGCCATTCGCGCCAGAAATACTGCCACAACCATGTGGTGAGTGCATGCGATACGTAACAGAAAGGATACGATCCCTTATTCCGTCAATTTAAAGAGTAACTAACATGTAACTAGAGACGATAAGATTGATAGTCACAACAAAATAAACGATGCACATGTCATAATTATTACTTCTCTTTGCGAGCATTGTTTATACTGGTACTCGAAAAACCGGTGAACTCAGAAGTTAATTTCGCTACTTCTTTGACGGGAACAGTTGGATATTTCTCACACAACTTATAATACACGTTAAATACTATTGTTTTTTCACCACTGGTCAATGGTTTTCCCGCGTTATGCTTTACATAAGTCGTTGAAGACGCAAGAGCAAATTCACCGCGGCCGTCCGCCATGATTCTAAATAACAACTGCTGGCTGTAAACAATACTCGGATACCAGATAATTCACACGAGTTGCATGTTGGGACTTGTAGCTCTGTTAATCAGTATACATCAGCGTTAATTAACCTCTTAAGTATTTGTGTAGAATATTACATCATTTAACGATAAGTTCATTCTAAAACTCAGATTACTAGGATGGGACTACTTCCCTGCACGCATTGCTACCCTGTTGTACCACGGTGCACTGGTCACATGGGTTTGTTTTGACGCGGACAAACCTAAGACTGAACTTAGTATAGGTTTATTGACGACATTTGAACACACATCCATCTCACACTTCGATGCGCTGCAGCGTCCAAACCGTGTATTTCCGGACAGGAGTTCCTGTTTGAAAACCGATCACTTTGCTGTTCCGCACATTGTCCTACGCGTTGTCGGTGTTTTTTGAGGGACACCCTTTATATGTATTGCATGTACTTTAATCTTATTAATATATTATCACTAAGTTAAGTAAACTAATATCCTTCAAAGTTATAAATAAAGAAACTTTATTCTTTCTTTTTTAATCTTGGAACATTGAGTAATGTATTGCTTGGACCATTAGTTTTACATAAAGTATTGAATCCAAGTTGAATTGGAATTGCACACTTGCAGTTTCGATATTTCGTTTACACTAAGATGTTCGTATATGGCAGACATTAAATTTAATGGCAGCTGATGGCGATCACTACTACTCTCTTTCCTGTAGTACAAATAAATTTTGTGGGCACAAATGATATTTATATCACCGGCTTTACAGTGTGTTAACTATACAACACCACAAGGTATGGCAAACCTGAGATTGGATGTTTGTCGAGTCACCCGATATTAAATTTTGTGCAAGCCATAGTAGTAATATGAACACCTCGCTGGTAACAGTACGAAAGCGATGTAGATAGAGAAATAGTTCTCCAGTCAGTCACACACGCCAAACGCTCGTTAATTCACTCACGATAAATTGCCTATATATGTACAAATTATGTGTACGTACACGCACGCACGCACGCACGCGCACACACACACACACACACACACACACACACACACACACACACACACACACACACCTGCGGAAGGGAAACTATTTTTAAATGATGAAAATACATTGCTGACGCAATGCCATATGAAGTGTCTTATCGTTCCAAGCCACAATGCAAGATGCAAATAACATAATATTTGGGAAAATTTGCAATTTTTCGTTTATATAACGAGCAGACAATTCACCAGGCTACTGTTTAGTGTTCATCGCTTTAATGCAAAGAACAGTAATTATGACGTTAAGCACAACTTCCTGTTACGTGGTTGAGCAGCGTGCTTCAGGTTTAGGGTTAGGGTGCGGACACAGGTTTCCAAGAAACGTAGAGGTTAAAATTTATTCTGTATTGATCAGTTGCAATAGCACCCCTCTTCAGTAGGTTGTTAAAGCTTCACCAGAATTGATGTGGAAATCGTACTCTTCCCGATCGAAAAAAGGATTCAGGCGAGAGTAATAAATCCTACAAGAGAATAAAATTATAAGGGGCCCTTATGTAAAAGGTAATCAACAATGTAATGATTTAGAAAGATTCAAGAGTATTTTGCTATTCTAAATGTTTCTTCAAAATGTAGGCTCGCAGATATTATGTAGAATGAAAGACACTAGAATTCCCAAAACTGCAAGTAGCTATCATCCACAAGGAAAAAGGAACATAGGACGACCGAGGAAAAGGTAAAAGGAACAAGACTTCGGAGCCGGAACAGGCTAAATGGCCTAAGTCGTGTTGAAGAAGAAAATGATGGTACATAGCTGAATATAACGCAATATCAAATGTATGATTGTCATAAGACAAGGGAATTCAATTGTATGACTGTACACATACCATTATCTGCCATACTTTTTTTATATGCATAGTCTTGTAGTAACCAGATTAAAAACTTCTGAAGCTCGATTTGCTTCAGGAAAAACTCATTTTAAGTTCCATAACATCCGTCCAAATTACATTCATTGATGTGATGCAATACTTATGTGGAGACATTTTGTTATAGTTTCTCCCTATTCGAAAAACTTCTCACTTCCAGGGATATAATTCGTATACCAATTGCTTAGCATGGAAACAGTCGGAATATGTAGAGTGGCGCGCAATTACCCATTGGAGCATGACATGCTCAAAAAGTACATTTTCATTTCTATGACGAAAGAGAAAGCGACTGTTTTGATTGACGACTCTACTGAAGACTGTCACAGATCAGCAGTTCAAACACTGTCGTGACTTGTCATTCTCGTCTTAACTTCGCTTTTCGTTGTTCCAGCAATTTAAACAAATGATTTCCTCACTGAGGCGCACCCAACAAGCGAATAACGGAGAAGTAGCCATCGACCCGCAACTGTGTTTAGGTGCACTGACTTGAGCACGTTCAGCTTGAGGAAGCTTTATCGGGAGACGAACCAACCGCCCTCCAGCTGTTGCTATATCCAGTAACACTCATCTACTTCCTGCTTCTTCCGCCTGGAATTTTCTCACTGTGCAGAACAAACTCTTCAAAAATTTATAAGTTCCATTCACCGAAATGAGCAGGGTTCGGTCCACAAAAACAAATTCAGCGGTAGTCTCATTTAAGCGAGTTTATCAGCAACTACGAATTGGAAATTTCTTACCTTCTTGAGAGAGCAGGTCTAAAAATTAGGGGAAACATCTTATTGGAATACCCCAAAAACTAACTGTGACATTTTCCCCCTATTATAGCGCGGTTTGATTATATCTGGTGATATTCCATCTGTTATGTTGCATTAGTACCGCCAACTGTTCGTAAATATGACTATGGTACAGCTACGGCCATAGTTGGTGTTATTCCATCCGTTATGTTGCCAAGCCCTTGTTTTTTAATCCATTTCAGGGAAGGCAGCTAATAGATTTTAAAACAAGAGCTAGTGTAGACGCCGTATTAATCTGTGGATGCCATTGTAATGCGCGTGTGTGCGTGGTTTTGACTTGAATTCTTTTAAAGCATTATACGCAGTTATAGGTACTGTTGTTATTTTTACTCCTTCTACTACGTATAGTAAAATAGAGGAAGTATTGTATTCCACCCAAAAATTCGATGTCGAGATTTCACTGGAAATATATGTTTTAAGACCCCCTGAATCCACAACAAAGCATTTTTAAAAAAGGTCCGCGTGTGTGTCTGTCTGTATGTCAGTCTGTGACGGCATAACACAAAAACGAAAAGTCTGTTAAAAACCAAAGTTGGTATTTAAGGTTAATGTCTTTCAAGGATGCGACACGAAGATTTTGAAGAAAATTGCTTCACCCTAAACCACCCTTTACATGGAAAATGTTTATTTTCTTGAAAATGGCTAACGATTTTGATTAAAATGCCATATGCTTCAGATATTTTTATGACAAATGAAATGTATATCTTGAATGTTCTGGCTATAGCCCATGTAGTCCTATTTACTCTGGATCACTATTGCATAACTGGTAAACCGTAAGGAGCAGACCAAATCACTATACTAAAAATGTAGATCACAATTTATGTCCAACTTCTCAGAGATATATATATATATATATTTTTTTTTTTTTTTTTTTTGTAGAATTAACCATTTCGGAAATATGCCTTGTTATTTGTGTGAGTTTTGAAGAACTTATGCTTCTGTCAAATGGAACATCGTTATTCATTTTTTTGTATGTTAACCGTGCAAAGAGAACGAAATTTGAAAACCTTAACAGACTTGACTATTCCTCAAGCCTACTGTATTCCCACATTCCCCTTGCACCTACGAGGAAATAAACAATAAGATAATTTCTACAAGTGTTTATCTCAACTAACTCGAAAATATAGGAATAGGAGTTTGTAAAAATGGTTAGTACAAGAGTAGAGAAAGTCATATCAGTGCAACACACCGTATTTTTGTGCTTGCAACACGGTAGGGCATTAAATATATAACAATATTTAGCGTTCGAAAGTGATTTTATACAAAAGTATTATTGCAGAAGATTTGCCGAAGGTGAGTAAGTTCATCATAAGTTATATAGTAAGCATGTTCAAGCATTATTATCGTTTGAAAGCATGTTACTTTGACCCTGTCATATTTGAGGTTAGAAATGCTGATTTTATTATGTAGGTTGGCAGTACTGCTTCTTGGTGTAATGTCCATGCAACTCAGTGTAATGTCGGCCGTACTCAATTCTTGGGAACTGGCGACGAGCTGTTTCCCCTTTACGTATTACTCTGCAAAAATGTTCTACGAATGTAGACGTAGTAACTTTTTCACAAAATACACTTCTCAGATATGGTAACAATCTGGTAACCTGTTCATCCTACGCAGGTTCGTTTGCTTATTTTGCAGATGTAAACCTGGGTTCATACTCTCATTATAGTCCATTGTTTTTTCGCATTTTCGTGGAAGCAGAATCCACATTCTGCAATTTAATTGATGGGCGGGAATATAAAACAGATACTTAGCTACTCGTTGTGTCTTAATGTTTAAAAAGTACACGGTAAAAGCGCCTCCAGAAGTACAAACTGGTAAGTGCAAGAAACATGTCCAAAAGGTGATAAAGAAACTGGTGCATAAATTAACGAGAAAAAATGTACACAACGACTTCAGGTTATGCGCCGAAGGGCTAATAACAGCAGCAATTTTATAACAGTTTAGAACAATAATTAACCAAAATAACGGTGTTGCATGCAAAGGCACATGCGCAGTTGTAAAATGGCTCCTGGCGATAACATGGAGGAGGAAAATGTGATTTTGTAGCCTTGCCAGCATCTGAAACAACAGTTCCAAATGTTAATTACCAACAAACAAGAGTTAAGTTTCCTCCCCTTAGTTTCTGCAATAAAGCAAATCTTATTTTATAACGGAAGCCTATAAGGTTGGTCAGTATGGAAAACAACCATTTGAATAAGATTTTCTCTTTCAAAAACTAAAAACGCTTTGTTACTTTTTATGTTCGAAATTCAGTGTAACATTTAAGCTCTTGTTTTGGTATCACTGATTGAAGTTGGCTACGTGTTGACATCCGTTTTGAAATTGGCTGGAGTGCTCAGTACTGGGAGGTTTCTCAAGGCTGAGGTGCCTTTGGTGTTTGAGAGTGCACGTTTATGGCTGAATAAGTTATTTTATTTATATCGAAAATATCCGACCTTGTTATAAGTAAACTGTATTGCAAAAGAAAGCAAATAGGCAGCCGTCAGAGGAAGGAACTGTAATTCATGGGACCAGAACCAGCCAGTAAAGCTTGAACTGTAGAACTGTCAAACATAATGTGCTAAACGCCTCCCCTCAAAGACCCAAATGACAGAATTTTATACAGCTGTGCACCAGAAATCTTGAGCAGGCCACAAGGAAAACCGAATACTAATGATCATGGGGTTACGAAGACTAAATATCCCACCTGAATAATTACTCGGTGCAAAATAGTAGCACAAGATGCTGATTTCACTCCCAGAGAGTGTATACGATATTTACAGCGCGAGATCCAAAAATCACCATACGATGTTAGGTCTTGAAAGGTTATCCTGAAAGACCTTCAAGTTCCAAACCAGCAATTAGCCAAATTACCAACACTCAAATAAGCTCAAATTATAGAGGAATGTACAAAAACTATTTATGACTGCCTAAATAAGGATGCATACCTACACCTTAGCTTAAGATTAGTCTTCTAAAACCTCATACATATATGAAACTTGCAAAACCTAAGAGAAACAAAAGAATGTCGAGCACCGATTTTGGACACAACCCTAAATCGGAAAAATGGACAGATTTTCACATTTAATGTTAATGTATCTATTTATGAATGTTAAATCTAAACATTCATACAATCCGTTTCTCTGCTACAGAAGAACTTTTGTCACTTTTTCTGCTGGGATTACGAAAATGAATGCAACTTAATACAACAGTAGAGACGTAGAGATAATTTATTTCGAGTGTCCGTTTTTGAGTTTCCACCTTTCTTCCACAAGCAAAATTATCCATCTCGCTCCACATCTTGAATTTTCTGGCTATAGCCCAAGTACTCCCATTTACTCTAGATGACTTTTGCATAACTGGTAAACCGTAAGAGATGGACCTAATCTTACTATACAAAAAATGTAGATCTGACGCCATTATGCTTCACTACCAGCACTTGATTGCTGACCCCGACCTCACTTTTACACATTAATGTCCCAATTATATTGCCATCTATTTCTACGAAAGCCTTCAGGTATAGGACTATAAAAACGAGTCACGTCTCCAAAGACTGATTTAAGTACATTTTCGTGTCCTCCAATCGCAGTTTCTCTTCCTCGTTGTACTTTCGTTGGTACTAATCATCCATTTGACATAAGTATATTCTCTACTTGTCTTATTTTGTTAGTGCATCATTTTACGTTTTCGACATTAAATCCACGTCTAATATTTTTTGGCCCCTTTAGTTCTTAATATACTTCAAGTTTTCCAATTTAAGTTACCATTGTTTGTGCTGTAGATTCAGACAAATGGGTAGCGGAACTAATACGTGTATAAGTCTACTTTTCTTAATGTCCGTGAACCTGACCGTGAATGAATGAAATGCTCATATGAGCCCACAGTTCATGAAATGTATAGTATCGCTCATAACCTCCACATCTCACTGTCCTTTAGAGTGATAACTGGTCCCGTGGACGGTGTGGTCACGTCTTTTATAATTCGGGCGCTCTAAGATGTAACTCAACAAGCAGAATCTTTAACAACACTCTGAATTCACAACAGTAACCGACTTCACAACAGCAGATTCTTTCGCTAATAGGGGACCTTTTCTATTGTGAGACAAGCTAAATCACCAGAGGTATCCTATACTCAACATTCACCTTATGAGGATTAGAGAAACCCCCGGAAAAGAAAACCTTATTCAGACAATTCGCTCTATCCGGTAGAATCTGTTTAGTCAAGACATGTGCAGTTGGGTCACAAAGGAAATGTGCGCTACCCACAACTAATGACTGTCATAAATCCATCTCCACTCTTCAGAAAAGGCAAACCTCTGTCCCTGTCCTTGAAGACCAATAGCAACCCTGATTTTAAGGGAGTGATAATTACATATTGACTCCGCGTGGAGAAAATTCTGAATTCCAGTTCTTTAATTCCATTAGCTACAACGGTTCATGTTAAGATGTTGCAACTCGGCCTGAAAGGACTCAGAGGAAGGGCCCATATTGTAACACGATTATGAGGGTTCCTTAAAGGCGGCGGCCGAATTGCACATGCGTTGACTAAACAGACTCTCTTCGCACTCGGGATTTCTTGAACGTACCCCCACACTACGAACACTACAAGATGAGCTCTGTTGTTTTGTAACTTTATTTAGTCATCAGTTGCCTTTTATTTCTCAACTGTTTTTGTACGAAGTACAATCACGCTTCAAGAGTAACTAGCTAAATATTGGATTACTGATCCAGTACCTATAATTTCCGGTTCCATATACAGAAGGCCCATGGCGTTAATTATTATTGATCTTTATCGATTCCCAGCAGTAGAATCGCATCAATGAAGACAGCAATGTTATTCACTAAGCCATGTTCTGAGGCACGCAAGAATTTTTCAGGTAAATACCAATGCTACTTGCAAAGATTCTGTTCTACAAACCCCCTACTGCTTTCTGTGATACGATTTTTACTTTAAAATAATCTGGTCTTCAGATTTTGTCGTCAATTTGTTTCATTTTATGATCATTTAAAAGCATTTGAATGAAACATTCTATTGTCTTTTACGAATGGACTTCGGCTTTAGAGACAAATTGTTCTGCAGCGATAAAATCAACGTTGTTCTCAATGTTGAAAGGAACAGGAGTGCCCAGAGCGAATATAGCGTTTATCTAACGTTCCGAAGACGCATTCCTAGATAAGCATTATGCAAACAAAAGACGTTACATGCAAAATTATATAACCCATAGCAGCTGAAAACTATTTGATTCGCTTTGAAACAACTCATTGTTTCAGCAACAATAAATTAAATTACCTCCGGAAACAGGCATCAGAAAAAAAAAAATTTCCCCTTGTTTTCCAGATTTCATTTTCCATGTAGATATGCTTCGCTTTACTGCGCTTCCTCCACAAGAATACAAGATATGACCTGTACGAAGTATCATGCACTAGATCAGGTACGATTACCTATGAATAATAATGATAAATACAAATAAAAATATTGTAAATACCATATATGATATAGTTGTAAAGCCCCGCAATTTTCAAAAACCTGTAAAACTAATAAAATGAAAAGTCTTGAAAAAACTACGAATTGGTAAGTACTAGTCGGCTACGATATAATTGCGATTGGAAAAGGGCGCCAGTGTTTTGTTTCCAATGAGTAAAATCGTCAAGGCTTGCGATCCAAGAATGAAGGAAAAGTTAACATTGTGAATGTACAGTTGCACAATTAAATTAATATTACATTTGCACGCCTCAGTATATCCAACTCGAAACTGCGGATGTTTTTTTTTTTTTTTTTTTTTTTTTTTACCTGACTACACCTCCAATGTCCCGCCAATTTGTTCCAACTGTTTAGTTCCTCTTCACACCGAACGCAGTAATATCGTGGCCAACTAGGAAACTAATTTCTTTATATATTAAAACACTTTTCCCCTGGTTAAGCAGAGATGGATACGAATTTGTAGTTGCGAAAGGTATAAAAAATAAAATTGCAATTGATATAACTAGAGCATTACCCGACAGAAATAATTATAAAAGCTATTAATATTAAACCAAGTATCTGAATTATTTATTCTTTCTAGGGTCAACCGTCCTTAACACTCAAAATATATTTGATAACGTTCATGTTCTTAAACAAAGGTTAAACATATGTTGCCCATACTGCCTCATTTTAAGGGGAAGCATATGTGAAAATGGCTAAAATCTACAATTTTTGTCACAGTGATGTGAAAATTTGCATGCATGTGTGCCAAAACATACCTAGTAGGTCTACCAACTTTCACATTTCTATGTAGGATAGGTTTTGCATAAGAAAAAAAAAATACTTATTGACCTTTTTGCTGCAGTTTTAGTGTAGTAACAAACGCTTTATGTAAAATTTGTATTGTTATAAATAAAGTAAATTGTAGCTATACGTTTCTTTTGATTATGCTTACAAAGCCTGGTATTTTTATTTGGCTATGCCAAATAGTTCGAAGAAAAAATTATTGAATACATCGATGGCCACTTTTCTCCAAATTATCAGTAATTTTCAAAATCTAAATTCAATAACAAATAAACTGCTCTATGTAGGGAATTTAAAATATCAAGCTTATGAAGCAACTAGCTAAGAATATGTATGCACCATTTCAAAGCTGTTAAGAAATTGCAAATAAACAAAACAAAAAAACTAAGTTTTAAGAGTACACCATACGTTTACTGTTTTAGGATTCCTCTGGACCACACGAACGTCCTTCAGTTGGCTGTTTAGCTGCTGCTGCTTCTCCTCTTCCTCCTCTTCTTCCTCTTCTTCCTCTTCTTCCTCTTCTTCCTCTTCTTCCTCTTCTTCCTCTTCTTCCTCTTCTTCCTCTTCTTCCTCTTCTTCCTCTCCTTCCTCTCCTTCCTCTCCTTCCTCTCCTTCCTCTCCTTCCTCTCCTTCCTCTCCTTCTCCTTCTCCTCCTCCTCCTCCTTCTTCTTCTTCTTCTTCTTCTTCTTCTTCTGGTTCTGGTTCTTCTTCTGGTTCTGGTTATTCTTATTCTTCTTCTTCTTCTTCAAGTTTTGCTACTCTTCATTTCTTTTTATGATTTGAATGTGTTTAACGTACTTAGTGCATTCTGCTTTAATGTTCACTGATCCCTAACATTACTTATTCTTTTAATGACTGGGTTTACTTCAGTAGTTGTAACCGTTTCTTTTACATAGAGAGTAGCCTCACAACCCATATTAAATGAAGTAACAGCTGAAGTGACTACAATTTGCAATTTCTTTTTAGAAACAAAAATTATTAGACATAATTCAGAAAAAACATGACCTCGTAGTCAAAAATGTACACAGACAAAACGTTTGCCATCCTTTAGCACTATTTTACCGGGATGAATGTTTGGCAGGAAATCCCACAAGATGTCTCTGCTTACATCCACCAGTACTAAATCAGTTGATTTAAACATCAAAATTGTACACGATTTGCTGCAATAGAGTAATGGAATGCATTTCAGGGGCTACACCCACCCACACATGGGCATTTAAACCATGATGTAACAGTTCTTTAAATGTAGATTTGGTGTAGGCGACGGTAGATTCTGAAGTTACAAGGTACAGGCATAATTTTAAAGCAAAAGACGACAAATTGGATATTTCATCATTTTGCCCAAATTTCACCGATGTCTCCCCTTAAATACACACTGGACCATGCTTTCAAAAGGCATTATTAGAGAAATCCAAAACATTCGGGCTAAAAAAAACCGATTGCACATACTACGTTGGTATAATTACGTAAGCGTTGCAACTTTTCAGCCCTGTCATACTGTTAAGTCTTTGTCTTTGGATTCCGTTTATCAATTAACCCTCTCAAATTATTTAAATTATTCTGTTGTTAGTCAGCCGTTACACAAGTGCATACTCCTTTCGGTATTGTTCAGTAAAATACCTTATAGGAGCGTGCTGCTAGGGATCTGAATTTTTGGACTAATTTAGCCTAGCGCAAATTGTGAGGTTACTTAGGTAGGTATTTAGAGTACGTGGCTATCTACTATAGATTGTAAAGAAGTCAAAATCTAAGAAAATGAAAATAATATAGTACCACGATGATAACACATAACAAAGCAGAAAAGAGAAGGGAGAAAACATGGTGATAAAAAAAATACGGATCTCTTTCGGAGCAGCGCCGCTGTGCCAGCAATTTCGGCTTTCTCTCGATAAAAGAGCAAAAAGAGAAGTGTTCAATAATCCCAAGTTAGTTGAACCGGAAGAATACTTTTTATAACTCACGGAACAATTACCGTGATAATCCTCATTAATGGATGCACGAAAACGGGTCACACTGGTAGGGTCAGCCGATCAAAACGGTGTAGCGGTCAGAACCGGATTAATTATTTTATTTTACGATGTAATTTGTGTAATTTTAAAATACACCGTAGCATTAAGAAGAGAGGTCATGCACGCCGTTCTGAATTTATCTCAAATCCAGATCCTCACGACTGTTAGTTGGACCAAACAAAAAGCATATTTGAATAACAGAAAAGAACAGCAAATCCGAATGTCTTTACAGTTCAATGAAGCGACACAGAAAGTCTGATAGCTTTTCTTCTCTGCATGTTATTCACATGCACAGAGGCTTTTTCCTTCAGCCGAGTTTGAGCTAGTATTTGCAGATATGCTTGAATATGAAAGAGAATTTTTAGCTCTTACTTTGTTTTATTTTGTTTACAGTTTTGATAACGGAACATTACAATGACATGAAACGTGTAGAGGATGTCTTCCAATGAAAATTCTCTTCTCTTATTATGTGGTTAGGTCAGTGTCCCTCTCGCTTTAATCTTTGTCTTCTCTACAGTAGTGAATTAGGATGGTCAATATATGTGTGATGAAGTTTAGTGTAGTATTTCTTAACAATTTTGTCTTCAGGAACACGAAGATCTCCATGAAGAATGTTATTGCTAATGAAGCAAGATGCACCAGCGATCAGTCTTAAGATCCTGTCCTGTATGTATTTTCTTGATGTTAGAATTTGCTGCATAACCCAATATCCACAGAAGCAGGTCCAAATTGGTCTAATTACAGAATAGTAAATTACCTTCTTGAGGTGCAGAAGGAGATGAGACTGTCCTTGTATTAGGAATTTGATGCATTCTGTTTCTTAGTTTCTCGACTAATTCGTAATATGTGCGTTCCAAATTAAACGGGTATCCAGGAACAGGCCTAAGTATCTTACTGTTTGGCTCTGAGATATGATTTCTGTCACGAAAACAGGTTGATTGATAATTTCCATTATCCAAGTGAATGTTTTAACTGTTTACTTTTGGGGGTTCATTTTGGCTCTCCAGTTCTTAGACCAATCATGCCTATACTGGTTAACAATATGCTGCAACTCAACTGCGGTAGATTCTAACGTTCCCTTGCTCAAAATTGCGACATCATTGGCAAACTGACCTATGTAAATCTATTGGTTGTTGATGTGCGAAAATCGTGGGTCTGTATAAGGTAATAAAATGGGACCAAGAACACTTCCTTGCGGGGCACCAGCTTCTATTAAATGAAATTTTGACACAGAATTTTCAACTTTGACAGTGAAAATTCTATTGGCGAGGTAGGACTGCGTGTAGCTGTAGTAGTTGTTATTTTGTTAGCATGCATGGTGCTGGTTAAAACTAATGCGTCAAGCAGCCTTCCTCTCTTGCTGTTCAACTGTCAGCCTGCTATACTCAGAAAAGAATATATTGTAAAGTGGAGTGTGACACATTCAGAATTAATTGTTTCGTAGTACAAGTTGCACAATCCTAACAACTATTTAAACAAGGGCCAACTGCACGAAAGGGCAATATTATTACGCGGTCAATAAGCCGAAAACTTTCCTATTCTTGATTTGTCAAAACACTAATAATTTAGTGTATCCGATTTTAAGATATTAACCTGTAGAACACTGCGGACGTATGTCTGCTTAAAACATTCCATGCGTTTGGCTGAGTTCGTGATAAGTTTTTAGCAGTGATAGACGATTTCAAATATAACAAGCTTTGTTTAGCCAATGAATGTCCTATGATACCAGCGAAAAAGACTTCTTAATTGCCATCTTTGGGAAGAAAATCACTGAATATAGAATTGGTGCACAGTGTACCTACGTGGTTGAATTCCCAATGCGCAATATCGACCTCCACTTTCTATCGATAAGCTGACTGGAGAGTACCTTGCCGTTCTCGTTGCGGGCTGCTGTGAATCAAAATATTGAGTGCTGCCTTGCTTTCCGTTGCCGTTGTCATTCTAGTTACCGTTACCGGCCTTAATTATCTTAACCCTTAAATTGGCGAGTTATTTTGCTACATATGCCGTTCTTCCTTTAATTCCTAAACCAGTTTTCATATCCCTATCGGAGGCACCTTAGTCGAACCGATTCGAATAGCCGTGATCGTTAGAGTGAAACGCAATGGACTGACCATCCATTTAAAGCCAAATGTCACGTGTTCGAATCCCAGCAACTACAGTCAAGGAAGGGGAGGGCCCAAGTAAAATAACCGGTGTATTGACACACTTGGAAGTTGACTGCAGTTGCATGGATTTTGCTTATTCTTAGGAAAAAAATGAATTTAATATTTACACAATATGACAGCTGCAAAAACTTGACTTCTATTTATTTAGGTTAGCATAACAAAAAAAAAAAAAAAAAAAAAAAAAATAGAAAGAAATAATCAATAAAGTACCTCAGAGCATAACAAACTGGTATGTGCTTATAAGCCACGCTGCCAATTAAAGGGTTTAAATGCCAGTGTTTCATAAGATCTTCCCTATTTTGCTGCAGTATGATAATTGTCATGACAATACTAACCCAAACCTAAACTCCGGCCCGACAGCCCTTTTTAACGAGCGTTTTTGCTTTTCGAAAGTACTCTCATCATTTAAGTTGAAGCAATTGTTTGAAGGAAATAGAGGAAGAATGCTACTGTCATCTAACCGGAACAACAATGGCTGTCACATTAACATGTGCTTTTCGGATGACACAGCACATTTTGTCATGAGAATCTGAGTGCACTTCCGGAAGAAAAAGACCTGAAGAATATTTTACATCACGCAGTAAATACTCGTTTTCTGCTCCACGGCCCTTGCCCATACTATGCGACCATTACTGTCTCGCTTTCGGGGTCCCATTAGGCGCCCGTAAAATCGTGATTTCAACAAATGAGACGCTAACTGTAAAAACTGATACAAATGAACTTTCTCCATTTGCCCTAGGTTAAATTGCTGAAAACGTTAGACTACTCATAAAATTAACGTGGTTCACGATTTTTGCATATTAAGGTATCAACATTAGCTGCTGTTACGCGTGACAAGTTTCAAATGAACCTCTAATTTTAGTTTTTGTGTTTCACCTATTGCGCATATCTGCCCAAATAAATGAGTGCCGCAAGCTGAACTATATGTACAACGAAAACTCAAGAGTTTAACGTCGCTCGAATTTCTTGGTCATATGCTGTAAATTTGTTTGCTGAGTGTCTTACGGAATCAATGGCGCAATCGCCTTCTTTTACCAGCTACTCGAGTTTTTTGATATATGGCCTTAGTTATGTAGTGGCCTTCCTGCACCATTGTTGTGTTCAGATTTCTGGCTGAATGTGGACTTTCGGATAATAGAACAGAGCTGCACGAATTCACCTTTTCCTAAAACTGATTTTTACCTCAAAACGCAGGAAATCTGGACGTCGTATTTTTGGGTCAATACGTCACTTCCTCTGCCTTAGACCTACCTAAGTGGTAGAGAGGTAGGGTAGAGTATGGACGGTGGGGATTTCAGATTGTGCCAACTGTTGAGGTTATTTTATTTCAGACCTTGGGAGGAAGGGATGAAGTGAGGGCGTTCTAAGGGAATGTTGGAACCCAGGTGAGTAACGTGAGCCAACATGAGGGTACCTAGCGTGTGCTGAAGATTCTTCATCTTGACACCAAGATACGCCAAGTAACCACCGGACATGCGACTACATTGCCACCCATCCGCCGAGAACAGTATTACAGCGCCTAACTCGCCCATCGCCAACACTTCCGACCGTGAAACGCCCGATTGAAATGAAATGAAAGTACGGGAAATTCGGTGGATGTAATAATCCTTCCCAGCATTTGCCTCGGAGAACCCCTCCCCCCGAGAAAAAAAAAACCATGGGTAAGGAAGGTCGCCGCTGGAATTGAAACCACAACCTCCCAAATGCGGCAAGTTTCACACGTTATCGCGGAGCCATCTCGCTCGACTTGTATGATGTTATCTATAATTTTTTAACCTTGAAATTCTACAAAGCAGAGCCATAAATAGGTACTTTCTCAAGAGCAATGCACCTTCGCATTGTTTACTCACGATAGCCCTACCAAGCAGTGTTCAGCCAAGAAGGTAAATTGTAACAGTTTTCGCGTGGCAAAGAACAGGCATTCCTCCAGTAATAAGCGAGTTTGGAGAGAAGCGTGTAATAAAGAGCGTAACAAATTCAATCACGGCGATCTTAAGGAACGTGATCACTGGGAGGAAACGTGGCTTTCTACAGGTAGCATAAACAGTGTTGCAGGTGCAAATATGGGCCAGTGGATCAGTGAACTTTAGCACTGGTCCCCGAAAACACCATCTTCAACGAGCATTCCAACATACAACATTCGATGTTCATGCTACGGACTAATGCTATACAGGAAAGAGCACTGATACTTGGTCACACCGAAACAAACTTACATTTATGACGAGAACTAACTTTTTTCAAGTTCATTGCAGCAGCCTAGACCAATGGTTCACTCTCGAATCTGCTAGATCGGGGTCGATTCTTGAGGCTCTTGATGGAATTATGAATCACTAATTCTATTCTTTGCTTGCGATATCTCAGAAACACGAGGTTTTTATTGAATCGGGTTAAACAACGACGACAAATTGCGGTAAAAAATAAAATAAAGTTATCGCTAAACACTGGAAAGGTTTAGAGCAGCAAACGTGTTACAACTGATATAGTATATTATGTAACGAGACTACAATGGTGGTAATTAAGACGAGTTTCCTAATTTCCCTACGGGCGTCTTAATTACCATTATAGTTCAGTTTCAAACGACAATTTATGCTCGACCATATACCTAATTTTATAGTTAAAGCATTGTAAAGGTTTTACACTCACCAGGGACAATGACCTACGTATTCGATCAGCTCATATTTGGAGTTCTGCGCAGGCGCTAAACGATCGATTCATTTCCAGCACGTCTCTGCTGTATCATGAAAATGATAACCTTGGAATGCTACGTAACATTGAAAAATAGACAACTTTATTTCATGTATCAGTTATTTATTGCACAATTAGTGAAATTAATTTGCGGGACTGTGCTTAGTGTGATATCCTTGGAAGTTCATGCTATATTGAGGTTAATTTATGTGTTTCGTGTTCGTACGACATTTTAGCGTTTTCTAAACTCGCGCTAATTACGTTTCGAGAATTAATCGATATTGCGCTTTGCCATTGCTGCATGGGAATTCTCTGATTGGTGGAACACCTGTCCTTTAATGAAAATGTAACGCTCCGATTGGATGAAAACAAGTGCTTTAATGAAAGTTTGAACTTAAGGAGGTCCATTAAAGGATCGTTATCAGACTTATAATTAATAAATTTGGGTATGGTCAAGCATAAACTAAATTAAAATTAACATCCTTCAGAAATCATATAGCCTATAAACCCCGTCCATGCGGATGTGTCATTGGTTATGACTAGGGCCCCAATTTTTAAGTGCTAAAAGGTGGGGAAATATTTATTTTATGTACTAAAAATGTCACAAATATGTGCCAAAACAAATAAAATATTTTTTTAAGATCTTAAATACGAACTGGGTTGCGTAGTGAGCCAGCATGAGGGTACCTAGCGTGTGCTGAAGATTCATCTCAACACCAAGGTTCGACAAGCAGCCACCGATCAGGCTACTACATTGCCACCCATCCGCCGAGAACCGTAGTTACAGCGCTAAACTCGCCATTCACAACTGAAAATGCCCCTAAATTCCCTAGCACGTTGTTGCACACGGTAACGTTTTCAATGCAGTACTGTTTCTACCCTATACATAACGGTAGAGAACTTAAAAAGCGTATTCAGCATACACGCATAAGAAACATAAAAATAGGGCCTTTAAGGGACACTGAGAGTGAAATTTTGGTCAAAATTGTCAAAAAGTCGAATTTTTTTTTAATAAAAATGTTCCTGGAATTCCTGTGAATTTGGATCAGCTAACATTTTTCATATCCCCCACTCCACATGGTCCTTACGACCCTTTGAAATGTCGGTCTGGGTGGCTCAGTTGGTTAGACGCTGGTCTACTGATCCCAAGGTCGCCGGTTCAAACCGGTTTTTAAGTGTGCTTAAAAACGACAGCTCCATGTCAGTAATTTACTGGCATGTCAAAGAACTCCTGCGGGACGAAATTCCGGCACACCGGCGACGCTGATGTGATCCTGGCAATTGACAGCGTCGTTAAATAAGAAAATATTTTTGAAATAGTGCTCTTCCCTTAACGTACACAGCATGTTCCTATACAAAAGTCTGTTTTTCTCAAAACTACATTTCTGCATATTCCAAAAGTACGCGCCTGAAGTTTGCTTCAAATTCAATGAAAATTTCCAAAAGTATTCATAAATACTAGCTAAACAATTCTGTGATTCAACATTGATGTTATCATTAAATGTATTCCAAAAAGATTTTGTATGAAAAATCAATTTTTAAAATTAAATTTTATTTGTTGTTAAAAAATATGTACAGCATAATCAGCAAACGTATTTGAAATATCTCTTCATACAATTGTCAACTATGTTTTAGAGTACAAGTTCTGCCAACATAAACCAATTTTGAAAAGTCAGTAGACGCGTGTCACATTTTGAAAAAGTGCCTATTAAATTCATAAAATTTATATATCATAAACGAATTATCCAATTGTAATGAAATTTGGGTACATCCGATTCTCATATAAATACAAACACAGTAAAAATTTCAAAAATATCGGTCAAGAAATGTGAAACTTTCACTGCCAGTGTCCCATAACACTTACGCTTATGCTAATTTTATACACAGGAGCAGCAGTATGGTTTGCTTTTGATTCTAACACTATTGAACATTGTCTCGAGTCTTAACAGGGGCGATAACTAAGTCCAGAATTGCGGAAGAAAGTATACACCCAATTGTACATGCCTTCATTTTCCCATGTTGACTTTTGTGTGCGAGTGTACATGCTGGTATCATAGTTAATACGTAATATATTGCCATATTTAGGTACGATTATACTTTAATAAGCGTTTACGGTAATTAAAGCTACGTAGGCTTTCACGGCCGGCGTCTAAATTGTAGAAAGAAATATCTTCCGGGCTGTTATGCCGTGGTCTGCTGGAGATTTGTCTTCCAGACGTTTCGTCTACAACTGCGGTAGACATCCTCAGTGGCGTTGTCGAAGTCTCCTCGTGGAAGGTATCGAGTATCATCAGTCGTAGTGATACCTTCCACGAGGAGACTTCGACAACGCCACTGAGGATGTCTACCGCAGTTGTAGACGAAACGTCTGGAAGACAGATCTCCAGCAGACCACGGCATAACAGCCCGGAAGATATTTCTTTCTACAGTTTACGGTAATTGTTTACAAAATCGGCCGTTCGAGAAAACCAATGAAACATAGTACAATGGATGCAGTTTTTATTGTTGATTACGATTTTGAAAGTCGTATTGCGCGCTGAAGCTTCGTTTTTTATTTATGAGCAAATTCCGTACCTATGATACAGCAGTTTTTTTCGCTTATGCGGCGGATATTTAGCAAATAAATGTTTATAAACGAGTATAATATATGCTAAAATGATCGATCAATGTTTTTACGTTGAAATTGTTGTTGCTGATTACGATTTTGGAAGTTTTATTTGGCGGTTTTCTTTTCTTTCGTTTTTTAAGTAACGTCCTCCAACATTGTGTCATATTGAACGAATTAATGAAATGATGCTCAAATGAGCCCGAGGTCCATGGAGCTTTAAGTTACCCGACATTCGTCTTCTCAGAGTAGGGAAAACCTCGGAAAAAAACCTTACTCTAAGCGAGATTCGAACTCGCGACCTCTTGAACGTGAAGCAGACACGCTAACCATCACGCTACCGTGGCGGGCTTGGCGGTTTTCGTTTTGCCCGTGTTAGGTTAGGTTAGGTTTAGTGTGTGTATATGAGTGGGGTAACAGGGTCCTGTATTATCGAAATATTTACAATTTGGGCAGTGTTTATGCAATAATGTCAACGTAAATGCATTAATCAATCATTCTACCATATATTATACTCGTTTATACACATTTATTTGCTAAATATCCGCCGCATAAGCGAAATAAAACCACTGCATCGCACGCACGAAATTTGCTCATAGATCAAAAACGAAGCTTGAGCGCCAAATAAAACTTTCAAAATCGTAATCAGCAATAAAAACTGCATCCATTGCACTATATTTCATTCGTTTTCTCAAGCGGCCGATTTTGTAAACATTTACCGCGTTTACTACCACTAGACGTAAAACACGAGGAATATTAATAGTTCTGTGAGCTCAAATAATTATAATAAACAATGTAGTAATACGCAAAACTGGCAAAGCATACACCTCACTCTTAAACCTTTCCAAAATCAGCGTAGCGGATTTTCCCCTTCGTTCACATCGTCTCATATGCATGAAGAGGCCTTTGCAACGCGGGCTGCATACATACACGGCGATATGATTTAGGGGAACTCCTTAGCGGACCGAATCACGCCACAAAATGTTCTTGTTCAAGGTACTCAAACTCATAACTTTACAGACTACGGCCGTGAACACTTAGTTTCACCCATCTGGCCGATATAAAAAGTATCAGAAATATCTCATTGCTTATCTATGCAGTCCTGTTTGCCAAACAGATCCATTACCTGTTTAAAATATTGTGTCAACTGAATTAGAGTGAAGTTTACTTAGGCGTTTTAAAGTGAGTTATTTTTACTTTCTCTACCACGTTTAGTAAGTAGGGGAAGTATTGCATTCGACCGAAAAATGTGATGTCGAGATTTCACCAGAAATATGTCTTGAGGCCCCCTGAATAAAAAAAGCATTTTTAGAAAAAGGTTCATATGCAATGTGTTGGTACATATTGTTGCTGGCCTACTGATTCCAAGGTCCCGGGTTCAGATCCGGCCCAGACCGATGGCTTTTAAGTGTGCTTAAAAACGACAGCTCCATGTCAGTAGATCTACTGGCATGTAAAAGAACTCCTGCGGGACATCCGGCATATTGGCGACGCTGATGTGATCCCGGCAATTGGCAGCGTCATTAAACAACAAAATCATATTCATTTTTACAAAATTGTATCCAACTCTCGATGTCTCACGATGCACTTTTGTTGCACACAACGCTTGGACCAAAAAATTGGACCGTGAGACATCGGAATTATATTTGTGAAAAACGCAATTTTGTATATTTGTAAGCCTTTTGTTGACGTTTAGCCTAGAAATGCTTGTTCTTCGTTAGCATTAAACAGATCACTGCTTTTAGAATATGCAAATATAAGTCACACTAGGAAATAATGCATTTGAGACTAATATTTATGCATGGTAGCAATAACGAACTGGTTAATTCTGGGGGCAATAAACGAAATGGACGAACTCCTCTTCTGGGCATAGAGCTCGGTGACTCATGCAATGGCAACTCCAGGATTGAAGGTCGTCCTAATTCGCACCCTGACCTCATATTTCTGTTGTTAGCAAATCTCATCATTCATGCTGAACCATTTCCCTTATCCCTTAATTTGATTCGTGATTGTTTTTCATTAAAGCGGCACGATTGCGTGCGTCAACAGTGCACTAAAATAAACGTCTAGGTTCTTAAACATCGTTTTGCTCTTTAATGTCGCAAAAGGTCAGAGTGTATAATTATTTGGTTAGCCCTATTAGTTGACCCGCAACCTCGTAACCTAGTCTCTGAACATCTGGCAGAGAGCACACATGCACAGCTTAGATGTGCTTTGCTATTCAGATTCCAAGAGTAATGATTGGATGATGTTTTACCTTTAACAGTTTTAGGTACAGCACTACTGAGAAAAGAGGTCTAAGAAATTAACTGAAGTTTTACGAGTAATTACTTACTTTATAATTTAGCAATATTGTCAAAAGCAAGATATTAAGTTAAACATAAACAAATACCAAATGCTGTGGGGAACAAGTAGAACTTATCAAAGATCAGAAAAGTAACAACATACAACAGCTGCAGTACCTTTACTCTGTTGCAGATGTGAAATTTGGACGAGGGTGGTGAAGAATGAAAAACAGAAGCTGCAGAGAGAAAATTTCTCAGTATACTAGCAAGATACAAGGGCGTCACTGAACATTTTTAGAAAATCAAAGGATTAGTTTTAAAATGTGTAAATGATGTTATTGCTGTGTAGTGTTTAACGCCCGGTGACACTGATACATGGAATGAAGATGGAGCACCGGTGAAATGAGATGGCGGGGAAACCGGAGAACCGGAGGAATCCCGCCACAGCGCCGCTTCGTCCACCACGAATTCCACATGCGGTTGCCTGGGATCGAACCCGAGCCGCTTTGGTGACAAGTGAATGGTCTAACCACTCGGCTACGGCACTGCCAGATTTTGTTTTTTAAAATATTTCCCTTTGGCATCAATACACTTTTACTGTCGATGAAACCAGTGCTTAAACCACTGATGCCACTCTTTCTGGAGCACTAAAGAAACCGTTATGTTCCACTGCTTCATCTGATGACGAAAAAGTGAGTCCATGGATTTTATCTTTAATTTCTGGAAACAAAAAAATCATGTGCTAGGTCAGGCCTGTATGGTGGAGGGTCCATGATGCTGACCTTTAGGACATGTAGATGATACGGACTGTCATAAGATTTAATAGCACCCTTTTTCCTTGAAAGTACAGTCACTGACGCCAGACATCTGAAAATGCTAAGCACTTCAATTTTGCCGGCTATAGATGACCTTTATGGAAACAGTGAGTTCTGCCAACAAGGAGGGTCAGCCCTAAACTATCACCGAGGTGTGCGGTCTTTCCAAGGGGAGAACTTGCAGGGACCTAGTTTCCTATGATACGCTGAAGGCTCTCCGTCAAGCAATTACACTAGAATGTGCAGAAATCCCAGCGGACACATTGACCAGCGTTGTTCAACCACTCACTGTTGTCACATGTCTGGCAACTAACGGTAAATATTTTGAGAACCGAAAGTAACTGAACAGGGGTACGAACGTTGTATTAAACTCTTAAAACGCCAACTCCCTCTTCCAGTTCATATATACAATGTATTTGGTTCACAAAGATGGCATACCATATCTTGCTCCTGAACGTCCTTGTGTGCGAAGTAAACCCACGCGAAATCCGCGAGTACAGGTTTGCCGTTTAGGGTATTTCGCAGCGGTGGGTAAACGAGGATAGGAGGGCGTGGATTGAGCTGTAACAAAACCTGGACAGTTGTCTTTATGCCGTCAGACCCTCCACGCCATATCGAATGTCTGCTATGGGCTCTCACGTTACTTCAACCAAGGGCAACCGGACATGGAAGAAGTTCTTCAGCTGCGCGTGGGTTAAAGAGATCGGCGTTTTAAACGCGGGTCACCATGTGACTCAAACTGCGAAAGCTACCACCGCAGAGAAATATTAAAGCTGCCAAATCTCCACACCTCTGCATTAACAGAAACAAAAATAAGCACTGGATTATGAACTCTAAAATGGGTCTTCAGAATGAAGAGGGGATACTCCTATTGGCAACAAATGTTAATAGTTTCATCTATGTATCTGCTTACAATTAAAATCCGAACAGTTTAAGTCTTGCACACGAGTATTGAAAAATAATTTCAATGCCGCAGCTTGGGAATACAATATAAACAAAGCAGAAAATAGTAATGCAAAGAAAAGTATTAAAGCGTCGTACTATAAAAAGAAAGAAAAGGTCGGATTGCTACGGCAGACTTTTCTGTACCTATTTTCAGTTCACAATCACGTTATATAATTGGATTCTCTTGCCTGGCCTGACACTTAAAGTCCAGCAAGCTCAAAATTCCAATTATTAGCTCTATTTTTAAAATACCATTCTCAATTCTCTTGGTTCATACCAAACAACCCAGAAGATACTAATTTCCTTACCTTTCTGATTAAAACCATTGACATTCCTCTCCGTCTGATCTAGATTCTCATTTTCGTCTTTTTTTTTTTTTTCTCATAACTTTAATATGCACTCTAAAAATGAACTCTCACGTGTTAATTTCTTCGTGCTCATTATCACTTCAATTATAATCCTTCAATCTAACCACTACCCGTCTCTGGAAAACACCGCCATGGGTTTACAGTTCTCGCAAGAAATTAAACACGTCTGGTATTAGGTTAGCTCAGACTGAAATCCTTAATATTAAATTACATCGTTGCAACGACTTCGATCAAACTTGGCACAATAACCTTTGACACAAGGTGAAAATTTCTAGCTTAGAATTCGTAATTCCAGTCCATTTCACGCACTTGATATATAAAGCCTACAAAACCCACAAGACCATCTATATCAGGGATGTCCAACCTTCTCTCTTTGGAGAACTTTACACAACTCCTGATGCAGTAAGCAAGTTGTGAATTTCCACGTACCTGCAGCGCGCGGATGGAGTTGATGACGTATGTAGGTGTTTAGTATTTCGCTTGCACAGCGATAACGGTATCACTTAGGAAGAAAACAATCTTATCACTGCATTTTAAGAGCCATAACCTTCATTTAGGGGAAACATAACTTTCGTGTTTCGTTCCCCTTTTATGAATAGGTGTCAATTTGTAATTAGTAGAGAAAATCGGGGGTAAAAAAGCGCATATTCGCGAATTTGCATTTAAATCTAAAAATGCACTGGAAACTGCACTGTCCATTGCAATCTCCAGTAAAGCTTCACATAATTAACCTTTTCACTGCTGACATATCATTACCTGGGCAAACCCCTCCATGCTAAGTTATTTTCAGAAAACATAAACATTTGAAAAATACCGATAATGCCATGCAAAACTATTGTAAATGACATAGAAACTCACCTCAGATGATTTAGACTGTCCTTGATAATCCACATTGTAATAATTGTCGTTTTTAAATTATATGCTGGGAAGCATATGCAACACTCACAACACAGGGTTGTCCACAAGGGGCCACTAGTATACATTTTTCTGTCTGGCATTATGTAACGTCAATGCACTGGTTAGTTACTTGCAAAATAAACATATTGATTATATATTTGCACTTACATTTTTCACTTGACTTCATACTTAGGGATGTCCAAACAAGAACAGTTAAAATACATGTGAAAAATTATGTTTGGGGGAAAAAAAGGCATCTCACGCAGTACATTTGCTCGTTTTCTTACACGCTTCTTTGCACAGCAACTCAGAAATTTAAAAGCGTGTGATATTTTTCAAAACAGGGTGTTACACACAAGCCAACGCCACATTTGGCACACATATACCTGCTTTCCCTTCGCTTCTTTTCTCCTAAAGATGTATTGGAGCAGACATAGCATTGCCTCGTGGGATTTGCTTTCTTTGGGGTGGGTGGTACACTGGAAGGAAAATGCCTTTCTGTCAACCGTAGAGGTTGGTCACCTGATGATGGTCTTCCTGATGAAGTGGTAGGTCTTGGCGTATAGTATTTCTGAAAAATTTCTGTAATTAGTGAAATTTGGAATTCAGCCAATGAGATGTTCTTGCCAGTTTTTACATTGTACAGCGTCTGGGAATTTAGTATGACGATATCCAATAGGTGAAAGAAGAATTTTCTGTACCATTTCAGTGACTTTCTAAGACAGTGAAGAGAACTTAGAATCATATCCGATCTATCCACTGCACCCATGTTCCTGTTGTAGTCCATTACACATTGTGGTTTTCTTACTGGTGTATTTGTAGTCCTGCTCACTTTTCCAGTTTCCTTCATGTCAGTTGTATGCATTGTAGTCAGCATACACACTTCTCGCCTATCCATCCACCTCAATGCCAGCTGATTATTTGTGTGCCTCGATTCCACTTCTCCTCTTTTCAATTTGGACGTCATCTTGGGCATTCCCTTCCTGTTTTTTCTTACTGTACCACAAGCGTTAGTGCCATTCCTGTGAACCCAATCATAAAGGAGAGGACTGGAATACCAGTTATCCAGCCAAACACTGTGCCCTTTGTGCAGATATTTATTTATGAATGTCTGGACTACTGCTCCGGAAACCCCAAATTCACGCCCCGGAATTATGTCTGTAGTTGCTCCTGTGTATACAATAAAGTCAACAACGTATCCTGTTTCACAGTCACACATCACAAACAGTTTTATTCCAAACCTGTGTCGTTTGGATGGAATATATTGTAAAAATTGCAGGCGCCCCTTGAAAAGTACAAGGCTCTCGTCAATACAAATGTTACGAAAGGGGGTAAATACTTCACTGAAAACATTTCGGAGGTGATCTATTACTGGTCTCAGTTTATAAAGTCTTTCTCCCTGAACTTGGTTGTCATTATCACTGAAATGCAGCACACGCAAAATGAGAAGGTATCTATCCCGAGACATATAGTTCGTAAACTGTGGGGTGGCAAGAAGAGGATGCTTTGACCAGCTTTCTGCAATTGTTAACTTTTTTACCCTGGCCATAAGCAGAGTAATACCGAAAAAGACGTACAATTCTTCTTTTGTCACATCCTTCCACTTCTGAAGACGAGAGCTGGGAGATGGCTGTTCTTTCTGAATGAGAAACTTATAATATTTATTAGTTTCCTCAGCAATATTCTCAACAAAATGAGGGGAGAAATAGAGCTGGAAATAATCCAGTGCACTGAAGTTATCCCCTATATTCACAGAAATGCCTGAACTGTCCTTGTTGAAGTCATGCACACGTGGAGTAAAATTTCCAGAGCACCACTGGAACAATGAAATATCCTTTCGTGCTCGCTTTAGCACCTGTGTTGGTATTGCCTGTTGCTCATTTTCACCCTCACTGGTATCTTCACCATTATCCGTCACTTCAAAGTCGTTGTCACTATCCGCGAACTCCGAAATATCGGATAAATCTGACGGTAATGATTCAAAAACATTTAACATTTCCGCATCGCTAAGGTTCAACCGCGCACCATGTGAAGAAGCCATTTTCACTAAGTTGGAAAACCCTGAATACGCCATGCCGATCACGTGACCAAGCAGTGGCCGCAAGTGCATGCAGCTGTGTCATTGCACCCCCTTCAAATATTTCCCTGCAGAGGGCATTACTATACAGAGTGACAACAGAAATGTAGTTCACATGCTTCCCAACAGATGAGACTACATCCCTGTGTTGTTCAAACGCTTATACGAATAAAACCTTGGAAATGCCCGCCATTCAAACTTCCGTCCGAGATAACTCGCCCGTAGCACAGTTGGCAAGCCTTTCCGCGCCCGAGATATCTCGCCCGTAGCAGTGAAAAGGTTAAGAGCATCAGTGTGGCTCTAGCGAAGTGCGTCTACACTCTGTCAAGTTTGAGATCGCCTATAACAGTTCTGAAGAGGCCCTACCAAGGCTTTCGACGGCCCTAGAGGAGCATCTGGAAGAGGTTTCACTACAATAACTGAATTCGAAGAATCATACACCATATCTCCTAGTACGTGATGAAAAGAACGTGAGAGCTGTTAGGGCCCATTAAAATTCAAATCAAGTGGCTACACCAAAACAATGGCCCTCTGGACGTGAGGACCGTTTGATCACACTTGGTTTCTAACCGGAAAGCACCAACTCCCACTCAGCCTACTTTAATGCCCTGATTCTCTATGTTAGGCAGTCTAAATATAAGCCACACGCATTCTAAACTCTTGTAACAAACCCAATTCATTGAAAACAACTTGGGGAAGTTCTGCCGTTTTATCAAATTAACTTTTAACCTCCGATTCCATTAGCGTTTTTATGCCCACCGCACTCATTAAATTGGGATATGCTCTTAAATACTACATCGGAGCACAGTAATGCACATTTACTCTCTCTTCATCTACCTATAGATATGGTGCCTAAGAAAAAAGTACTGTATTACTAAAAAATTACGTTCGAGATTTCACTAAAAATATGTTCTGAGGCCCCCTGAATAAAAAAAATAAATAAATAAAAAAAAGAGCATTTTTAGAATTGTGTCTGTAAAGAGCATAACTCAAAAAACAAATGTCGGTTAAATACCAAACGATGTCTAAATTCAGTATCCTCCAAAAATGCTACATAAAGATTTAAGAAAACTGCCCGAACCAAAATTATGTATTAGAAGCATTTTTTCTTCAATTTTTCTCAATAACGTTTCTAATGATAATTAAGACACCATATCTTTAATACACTTGTATTTGCATAACAAACAAAAATATATCTTGAATTTTGAGATACGAGAGGTCTGTTATGATGTGGCCTTTAGAAGTGCGAATGACCTTGCTAGGATCTGAGGAAGTGACGTCATGCAATTTGATGGTGGGATTAACGTCTGTTTATTCTTCTTCTGCTTACCCTCCCCTTATGTAGGACTTACAAGCCTGTGCCTAGGGTCAGACGTCTGTCGGGGAGCACAGACCGGACAGAGTGGTAATCAATCACCAGGTAGAGGATGATATGAAATGCAGGCGAAATGGATGATTGGAAAGGTGATAATGGAGCAATTGGTGGAATGAGTAGCGGGGGGAACCGGAGCACCCGGAGAAAACCCGCCCTGACGCCGCTTCGTCCACCACAAATACCACATGCTGGTCGCTGGGATCGAACCCGGGCCACCTAGGTGGTAGGCGAGCGCGCTAACCGCTCGGCCACGGCGCCGCCGTCTCTGATTCCTACTTGAAATAAACTGCTGATAATGCGAGCGGGCACTGAACTTAATCACGCAGTCCCGCCATCTTTTCTACCCTTATAGTCTTATAAATACAAATTAAAATTCCAGACTGAAAGACCTATTGCTGGAGCTGCCTAGAGAGGGCGATGAACGACCATCGACCAAACAGCCCTCTAGTGTCCACAGAGAATACGGTTTCCCTTATGCATGCATTCGCGCCATCTGTGTAGTACGAAACCTAGAAGATCTGAAGAAAAGGGAATGAAAGGGAAATTATGGAAAGGAAATGTTAGATAAATCACCCCCAGCATTCGCCTGCGAGAATCGAACTCAGGACCTTCCGTATGCGAGCCTCACACCTTACCCCGAAGTCATTTCGCTCGATTTGGGTGTAACTGCGTCTGCACTGTCTAAACATTTATCGTGATTAATAAACTGAACAGAAGACACGTTCAACACAAACACGCCTATATATAAGACGCCTCCGAAATTTAAAGAATAAAGTTGCGTGACCGTTACACATTAGGTTTCCTGAATAGCATTCCTTGAAGAAATGAATTGAACTGGACAAGTGACTGCGCACCTGCCTCTATTTTTACAGGTGTTTTTGTTTACTTCTTAACCTTTTTATTTTACTTTAACAGAACACCCACGATGCTACGGTTCATTTCCTTTATAGGTCCCATTAGTCTTGTCTTGGCGCACCAGTACACGTGTTCTGGGATCATGATAAAAGTAGTTCTAGAGATGCACTCCGGTAATGTGGTTTGTCCATCTTCATCAGCAAACAGATATATTTCATCATCAATCAGTGCTGTTTTAAAAAGACATAGCAGTTACTGATGCAAGTCGTAGTAAGCGTTAAACTCCTAAGAAACAGCGGTATTTGAAACGTGGAAAGCGCCGACAATTATCAGCACGAGTCCATTCTTTGTAATATTGTATTAATAAATAATGTTAAAAATGTTCATATTTTCTCCAAAAATGTCCTAACGAGTTTTAAGATATAGGTATTTACCAATAAAGTGTATACATATCTTTACTTTCCTCGGAATAATCTGGAAAGTCCTTGCTTATTGAAATAATCTTCAACGGATCACCCTGCTTTGTTTGTTGGACAAATAGTTGCCCAGAGGTTCCGAGTTCGAACCTCGACAAGGATGAGTTACCTCTAGAAGATTTTCCGGGGTATTCCCTTATCCTGAAAGAAGAGTATCCAAGCTCTATGGACACCGGGCTCAAATGAGCATCATTTCACCCATTTCGTTCATTGTCCGATATGACCTAATCGGTTAAAGAACGTTAAAACTTAAGTGTTAGTAGCCTGTTGAGGAGTAAACAAACTTGGGCCATAGCATATCCAGGATGAGTGATCAGCCCAGTGAAATAAAGTAAACCTTGTTCACAACGCTTTCAACTGCCAGGGTCATACCAAAGCTCCGGTGTGCTTTTACATGCTCCAGTATATCTGACATGAGGCTGTTTTAAGCACACAAAAATTTTGGGATAATAGGAAGATTCGCGGTTAAAATTATGAAACCCAGCGCTCACCTAGGGACCGAAGAAAATCGTGGTTCGACTCCTGCCACTTGCACACTCGGGGTTTCTGCTTGTCACTTAGACGAATTCTGGGGTGTTCATCCCCATACCATGACTTTTCTCTCATTTCCAGGCCCGGGGGGGGGGGGGGGGGGGGGGGGGAGATAAAATAACTTTAAAAAGCAAATGTGTTGCTCTCACATAAATTTCTCTACTTTCTCTTGTACGAACTATTCTTTCTTCTATTTACTTCACGTTAATTGACATAAATAATTGCAGAAATTGTCTTATTGCATATTTGCTTGTAATTACAATGAGACTACTGTAGGCTTTACGTAATAATATGTTTTAAGGTAGATCGCTATGTGATGACGTTGAAATTCCACTCTCTCTCCATGCCCAAAAGAGAAAAAGAAATGACTTCCCATTTGAGAAAAGTATAAATATTTTACAATTCAAACCAGTATGACTTTTAGTGCCTTTACATGGTAACACAATGTATCACTATAAGTAAATACAGTTTTCTGTGTCAAAGTTTAATCATTTAACAATTCTAAAATACAAAAAATCTGATGTGTTGCACTCACATGACTTTCTCTACTCTTGTACTAACCATTCTAACAAACTCGTATTCCTATATCTCCATGTTAGTTAAGATAAACATTCGTACAAATTATCTTATTGCTTATTTCCTTGTAGGTGCAAGTGAGATATTAGAATACAGCAGGCTTTGTGCGACAGTAAAATCTTTTTGACCTTTGAGATTCTATTCTCTTTGCACGATTAACATATAAAAAAATGAACAACGATGATCCATTTCACGAAAGTTCTAAGTTTTCCGAAACTCACACACATAACAAGGAATATGTCCGAAATGGTTCACCCTACAAGAAAATTTATTGAGACATAAATTGTGTATTTTAACAAGATCTATATTTTTGTATTGCAAGATTTTGTCTATCTTTAACGGTTTACCAGTTATGCAAAATTCGTCCAGAGTAAATACGACTACAGGGGCTATAGCCAGAAAATTCAAGATACAAATTTCATTTGTCATCAAAATATCTCAAACATATGACATTTTAATCAAAACTGTTAGAGCCAGTTTCAAGAAAATCAAAATTTTCGAAACATTTTCCATGTAAAGGGTAAGTTTAGAGTGGGGCTATTTTCTTCAAAATCTTCGTGTCGCATCCTTGAATGACAAACTTAAATACCAACTTTGGTTTTTAACCGACTTTTCGTTTTTGAGCTATGCTGTCCACAGACTGACACACACACGGACCTTTTTCTAAAAATGCTTTTTTTTTTGGACTCAGGGGGCTTCAAAACATATTTCCGGTGTAATCTCGACATCGAATTTTTGGGTGGAATACAATACTTCCCCTGCTTACCAATAGAGAAAGTAAAAAAGTATGAATGACACATTTTTCACCCAATGGACAGTTAATTTGTAAGCATGTGTCATAAATGTTTAATTACGCATCAATAAACGGGCATATGCCCCCCCCCCCCTTAAAATTACGACAGGAGGGACTTGTTACACAAAAGAATAATATGTAGGAGTAATTTATATTCGGCACGTTGGAATAAGACAATGGATAACTATTACAGCATTGCTACTATTAATTCAATAGTTATTTTAGTCAAGTTATTACTGAAATATTTCTAAAACTTAAAACAGGAAAGGACAATGGGGGTTCTTTTAGTACGAGCAAAATTTCTTTCAGTATGGGCGCTGCCCGACCTGGCCCCCCTCTGGCTACCCCCCCCCCCCCCGGACCATTTCAGGGTTACCAGTGGACGGTGTGCGATTCGGTAGTGGCTTGCGCTTTGTCAAGTTTTCTATCCTGGCACCATTGTTAGCGGGTCTGGTGCCCCTCCACCGTGCGGAGCTCCTCCTGTGAAGAGACCTCTAGACAAGAAGCTGACGGCGTCGGAGGCATTCTATCTGGAATCCTTAGGGATCCATCTAGCCTTGCGCCTGTCGTCCTCTGGGTCTGTCCCCCTCCCTCCCTTCTAGAAGTCACGGCCCTAAGGATCTACGTGCCGAGCTTACCCCGGTTGCGGGAGCCCCTCCGTTGTATGTATATTTGTTCCTTTAACTCAAGAAAAGTCAGTACGCCGATAAACATGGCTTCTAGCATTGCGAACCAAGGGGGAAAAAAATTAAAAAAAAAAAATAAAGAAAGACGTAAATCAAAAGCAGATTACTACCAAACGAACTATTGGTAGCACCGCTAACGTTAAATAAGGAGAGAAGGAAATGTTTTAACTTACGCTTTTACAAATAGTAGCGTTCAAGTGAATAAAATAAGTACATATTTTTGAGGTCAAAAGCATTTCCCCATTTGCAACCTCGACCAAATACACTATATTTTGCAGTTTCTACTAAAATTGCGGTTCATATGCATATTCGGAGAGCAAAACTCTATCGAGAAAAAAGAGATAGCCCTAGAAGATGAGCCCGAAATTATATATATATTTGATAATAGAAAGAAACAAAAGGAGATTCTAGTCAATAGTTAAGGGGAAGACGTAATAAAGCTGAATATGTTAAAGTCTCAAGAATGGAAGTCTAGGCAAATTTAAATGAGTGATAAGGTTACAATTATCTGTACTAAGCCATAGTGATTCAGCGGGCTGATTCCTATCTTACCATGACGTGCTCTAAAGTTAGCCAATGGAAATCGCTTCCTTCGTGTTGCTCGCGCAAAAACAAATGCAACGCAAGACACACTCGTCTTGAATCGAGTCGAGATAACGCACGTGCAACTTGGGAGTTGTACGTAAGCTAGCGCGTATACATAATTCGGCGGTTGCTAAATGATGACAAAATTAAAGTGTTATAACGTTGTAGTTGAAGTTACAAAGTTACATTCTATTTAAATATCGTCGGCAGTTCTCTACAAATCTGGAAATTTACAAATAAAGTGATCTGTTAATTCTTCGTTTGGTTCCATTCCTACCATAACTCACGCACACCCTGCAGATTAGAACCTCTTGCTAGAGCTAGTCCGGACACCAAACACGAGATCTTATAGGTCTTAAAGGCGACGTCTTCGACGGAGAGGAACGTTTGCGTCAAAAATTTAAAGCACTGCTTAGATTTGAAGATGAAAGTGTTGATCAACTATATTAGGAGTGTTGTTGAATCAATGCTACTTGTACACTGGATATAAGATACCCATATTTGAAACCTGTATCATTGGGGTAAACTACATCTTACAGCTACGCCTTGTCGTCGCTCCGCATTTGCAGGCTGCTACTGTTCACCCTTCTCGCAACAAATTGAGGCTAAGGACCTTCAAACCCTGAGCTACTCTAAGTCAATCCTTTCGTAATAGTACCTTTTGGTACCCAAGCAAGTACCAAGTTTAGGTACCCTTAAACTTTGTCAACAATTATCCTACTTTGCTTAGACATTGGATTTAGGTTTGTGAAGATTTTACACCTCGTTCCGATAGTTATGCAATAATTGCAGATTACGTGCATTATAAACACTGGGCATGAGTCCACGTGACATTTGTTTCCTCACAGCTGATTGGAGGCTAACGCGGAAGGATACAAAATATTTTATTTACGTCAATTGTGGTTCTAAGGTCGAATCGATTATAGTTGGACATCGTTCTTCCACCTAAAGCTGGAGCAATGCTATTATGGAGATCTAATGAAACTGCTGTAATTTCTGAATACCATTTACATTTCAAGTGGTAAACCTGTCCTCTTAACGCTCCTAGACTACGGCGTACATTACAGGAAATAGTACAACGGTTTCCATCATGGTGACCACAGAAATATAAACGAGAAATTCTGGGAATAACGTTCTTCTCTACTGAACTTCGGTCTGGAGTGGCAAACCCCGAGTAACGGTGCACATATGTTACAACTACAATGTGAAACAGAGCAGTACATGAACAGTGGATGTGATTAAAACAGGAAATCAGATAAGTACCTTTTTCATTTTATATATGTGTGTTATTTAGCGGACCTGCCATACCCGGAAATGGCGGTACATTGAACATCGACAGGTTCGCAGAAAGCTACAGCTTTGAATGCGATTACTAAAATCATACACGACTCTGGTAGGTATTCGCTCTAAAAGTAACTAGGGGCATGCGATTTTCTTAAATGTTCCGCCAATTTAGCTGACCGAGTTATTAAATTTTAAACTTGAATTTTGTTATTCCCTGCTAAATGTTCCATACGATGCAATTTTGAAAATAACGTTTTAAAAAGTATCTGTTTAAAGCGCACGAATCCAACTTTTTCCTCCTTTTACTAGCCTTAATTCATAAGAAAATGTTTTTAAATTCTGCCATTGTAAATCTATATCCTTTAAAGTGTTATATTGCCATAAAATTAATAACGCAAAAACTGTTGAAGAGAAAAAGAACTGACAGATTTAACTGCTTGCGTTTGGGGAATCTACGTACAAAGTTCAGAACTGGATGAAAACTGCATCGTGCGAAATATTTTAAAAAGTGAATGTACTGAAAAGGGCATTTGTAATATAAAAAATCAAAATACATTTTGATTGTATGGTGTATAAGTAAAATTTATGGCATAAAAATGTCGCTTTTTGCGGGATTTATACTTAGATGTTGCATTCCCTTAAATGAATCTTGCTTTCGAGGCTAATTATCTTCTGTTTAACAAAAATAGAATTTTTTTAATCTCGCTAACAAGTTTTTCCTGTTTATTTTAAGTCGTTTTAATTACATGGTCACACCGCGACGGATCCATTAGGAGATACCTCGTAACTCGATGTGTGGCGGGCAGTTAGCCTTCTGGGTCTCATCCCTGTACTATAGTGTCTTAACGCCAGCAACTTGATTATAGGCAGATGGCTCTACGCTTGCCATTACCATTTGTTTTCACTTTCACCACCATAGGGAATTGAAATCGATTTGAGTCCTCATTCCGGATTGAACACCACATGGAGATGCGGATTCAGATCGAAATGTTGCATGGGGACACCTATCGTATTCAAATCTATCTGAATTCGCCAAAGATCTCGCAAATGTTCTCAAAAACGTTCACTAACCTCAAAACCTACTTGTCATTGGGGTTTATGGGCGCACTATCACATTCCGGGCAGGAGTAATCGATGTCTGCGTCGAATGGAAATAGAGTAGAGAAATAAAATAAGTGATGACCACAGATCACATAAACCTATTTAAAATACGCAGAAAAACATTTTTACAGGTTCGCCAACATAAAAGCTCAATATGTCTGAGCATTGCGTATCCAAGTCTATCTCAATACGGATTGAATTCAACATTAAAACGTTGGTCGTAGAGAATGGGACTGAACTCAAATTGATTCCAATTCCCCTTGGTGACTGTTTTAGACTTAAGTTGGAACTTGGGTCGAAGTATTAAATATTAGCCAAAGGTCACATTAGTCGGGCCACGGATTAACTTTGTTGGGCTGTATTGATGCCACATTGCGGTGCTGACCGTAGCTTCAATAGTCATATAACGGTAACGACTTGGACATGTACTCATTTATGACCAACAGCAATCGTGATATTTGTGAAATGAAATAAAAATTTATTTATCGACTATTAGGTATTACTCCCACACAACTTTGAGCTCTCGTATGGCATTGCCGAAGACAGCAAAAGGATTTTTCAGGTCTTGTATGTAGTCGTACTTCAAATCATATCATAGAAGGCCGTGAGTTGTAGTTGTTTTTTCCAGGTTAGTCTATGGCTAAAGAAAAAGGCTAACATATAGCACTTTCTTTCACTATTTACAAACGTTCGTGGAGTAGATGCTGGATCTCCTTCAGGCATTTAGTGCTTAAAAGTACTGTTTAAGTTGGTTAAATACAAAAGTAAACCGACATGAAAACGCAATAGCAACAAAGGTAACGCGATCCACTCAAATGCACAAGTGGCAACACTGGACTATGGACAACTATGCTCAGTTGTTACTTTGACTCGCCTCGGACCATTCGCAGCACTAGATTTTATGTCTCGACTTACCTTGATGACCCAAGATAGAAGTGTACATTTTGGTTGCCCATAAAGTTGAACCCCATTCCTTAGGCAGCCTATTACTGCCCTTAGCATTTACATATTTGGTACACAAGAGCTAGTTCCTCCCTACTTATTTCTCTGCTAGTGTTCAATGTTTGCTACCATAGTAATTTTTATAAATTTTCTGCTAAACTGAAACCCTCTCTTGTTTCTTACCTCTGCTTCTCTTTTAGCACCTCCTCTCTTAATTCACTTATTCTCTTTCATTAACCTCTTTCCCTTCTTGCCAACTATCCCGCCATATTTGAGACCTACCTGCTAATCACCTTATTAACATTCTTCTTTTCGGACTTTCCTTGATAACTCCTGCTATTGATACACATTTTTAATTGGGGAAATGGTTATTAAATAACCAGTAGCAAGAATAATTTGTATGAGGGTGAGTAGACTGTCATGTGAACGCAACATATACATACATATGTATATAAAGACAAACATTCTGTTCGGAATCGGAGAAAGGAAAAGCCAACAAAACAAGAGGCAGGTGAGGGAGGAAGCAGGATGTGGGCAGATTCGGCTCTCACCGCAACACATCCGTCCATTCAACCTGCTGGATACAGTTTCCAATACACATATCCTCTAATTCAACTGAGAAGTGATAAATACGAAACATTCACATTAACTTCTCTACCCACTCTTCTTACAAGATTTCTGGTTACATATTAATCGAAATAAACCTTTGTAGAAATGAGGAGCATCAATTCAAATCACATTGTACGCCATACATAAGCTGTATACAAAATTTTATGTATAGCAATAAACGAAAAACGGATTACTCTATCGATAATTTTTCAGAAAGTGAAAAATGTAATGTTCCAGCCGTACTTCTAGGAACTTCAAAATATTAAATCACTTTTTAACTGAGATATTAAAATTGAAGGCTATGTCAGACAAAATGTTTTGATCTGATAATCGCACTTATACAGACATTAAAAAATTGGTAATAAGGCAAATACATCAAATAACCATTATTAAAGAGAACATTTTTTCACTCAAAATTATGTTCACATTTTATATACAGGTGTTCATGAATGCATTAGGACTATTATTATTGTTAAAACTTAAGTGTTCACAGAAAAATGAAATCTAAACATTAAACAAATTTTGAGTACGCCAATAAGGCGTTCATAATATCCACCCTATGGCATTTAAGACTTTTTTTCACGTTTTTTTTTGTATTCTCTTAAGCAGCCACAATTTGCTATAGCACCATCTTCAACCCAGTTCCCATGGTAATATCCAGTATGCGCATGTCCTACCTTACTTTTGCCTCTTCTGGTTTCCCACTGAATTGTCTCCAACAAAATATTCTTGTTCCATATTAGAAGCAACTTCTGCCGCACAAAGCTCACAGGGAAAATTCTATAATTTTGGTATTGAATAATGTTGCACAATCAGGAAAAGAATCTGATAGTCCAACCAACAAAGTAATTTTATTTACACCATTCTATAAATGGTATTTATAAATATTAGATCTAATATATGAAACAAATTATAAAGGTCTGAATACGGCTTGAATCAGCTACTTCCTTTAAGAGTCACACTGTTAGCAAATACGATTTCATATTACAATTGCATTCAAAACTATGAAAATGTATCAATTTTAGATATAATACGACTTGAAACGGTGCTCCTCAAATAGTTTCATTATGCATTTTGTTGCAAGATAAACAAGTCTCAAGCAAAAGTCAAGTCAAGCTTCTTCAATTTGCTATCTTGATACATCGCTGAAGAGCATAATTGGCTTGAACAGTTTCCTGTGTAATTAATATTTATTTATGCCAACAAACTTATTGTCAGTGTTTTTAAACATACAAGGCAAGTATGGGCAATGTTTGAGAGGTAAAATCGGATCTGTGGTTCATATCCTGGCTGCGGCACTGAATTTATCAGTTCCAGTTCTACCTCTCAAACTTTCCTGTGTGTTATACTTTCTAGTTATGTAGCAATAATACAAAGTGGATTGATAAGAAAGGGCAAGTCTTGCTTTTACAGCAAACATTTGGGCACTTGATATGTCAGAAAAGTGTATTTTGGAATATTTGAGTTTGCCTTGAAGCTTTCCTTGTTTAAATGGATCCTTGATTGAGTGTTCAATTCGAATCAGCCATTCAAAACATCTAAATTACATGCACTATTTTCAACTCCTGTTCACCTTAAAGTAAACTATGCTTACATGCTCAAGAAAAACTACTGAAGCATTAAAAGCATGCCCTATCGAGTGACTGATAAGAGCCAAAAAGAGAAAGGTATAGCAAAATGTACAAAGACTGCCCCTGTGGTTGAATAACCAGCATTCTGACTTCTTAAAGCAGACGTCCTATGCTTGATTCCCAGCTGTTTTTTTATGTATACATAATACACAAGAGATGAGCAGACATGTTAACATAGCTTAGCTGATAACATTCTTTCTCAACCTAATGGTGTGCTGTGCTTTCTTTTCACTGTAACTAAGTCTGCCAAGTCCTACTAGTCTATTTTGCCTGTGGGTAAAATGGTGAAAATGATGCAATCTGTTTCAAAAAATATTTTAACAAATTGATCTGCATCTAAAACAAACTTTAAAGCACAAATATATGAAGTGACATATTTGCACTGAAGTAATTTTAATGATTGCGAACTCTGATAAATCATCTCATGAAAGTTTTCTTCTAAATAAGTAGCCTGGCTAACATTCAGTCTCATACATCCACTTCTAAGAAAATTTCTTGCTTAAATGATAATTCAATTTTCAACTGATGAATCAATAATCAGTCATTGTTTCTTCAGTCAATAAGCTGTTAAGATTGTGGCAAAAATCTGAATTTGGAGACTTGAATTACACTTAGTAAAACTCATGTCTAGGTTACTGACGGGATGAAGTAATAATACAGCTTTCGAGCTGCTTACATCATATTACATTAAAGATTACCTTAGAGATTTTTTCTTAAAATCTCGCAAAATAACAGCTTTTGCAGTTTTGGGAAATTCTTGAAATAGGTACTAACAGGAAGAAATGAACTTCATCAAGGCACATGTTGGACTGAACTGCTTGAATTCCATTGAATTTAGTTACAGTTCCATTTAAACAATGTAAGACTCGTGATAGTTCACTTGAAGCAGAGAAGTGGGAGAGCCAGTTGTATTAGAGCGTATGTCAGCTGTTTAGCAGCTTGCTGAATAGCAAACATCTCGCTTGAAATAATAAGTCTGACATGGTTAGCACTAGAAATATAAACCAAACACATGATAATTCATCAATAAATGCTAACTGCAAATAAAAGGAATGCCCACAAATGCTATAGTAAGCAACACTAAACCACAAAAAGTGCAGTGAAATATGGCAACACAATCCTAGTTCAGCTGGTAGACAAAGGGAAAAGAGAGTGGTTAACTAGTAAACACAACAGTGGAGGGGATGTTCCCATGGACAAATACCCCTGCAAGAAACGAGAAGTCTTAGGTTGTTTAAATGGAACTGCGTGTGTGGATAAAATGTGCTAGCTGTTGTGGATTGAAAGAAACTTATTCCATGTCTAGTGGGAAAATCCACTGTAAAAATTCTGGAACTTTATCTGACTTAATCTATATGAAATCAGAGTTTTCAGAGACAACTGTAAAGGAAGTGGTGGGTGCAGGCAGCAACAGTCTATAAGAAATCTGCTAGATGTAGTTTTAACAAGATGTGGTCTCTTGGAATACACATTTAAACAGAAGGGACTTGTGACGTTTCAGTCATAGCAGAGAAGTGGGAGAACTGCATTGTCACACCGTGTTAGGAAGCTGGTAAGCAGCGTGAAAACATGTGCTACACTACCCCCAAAAGATCAGTTTATATAGGTAATCCAAGTTACTGCAATTTACCAAAAGCCAACTGCGACATATCTCCCTGTTATGATTCCCTGGTTACTTTTGGTGACATTCTGTTTGTTTAGTTCACATAAATACCACCAACTGGTCCTAAAATAAATGCACAGTAAAGATATACTCAAAGTTTGTGTTAATTGCAGTGTTATGTTGACATTAAAAGCATCTTGCAGGACATCTACTGTTAAGTTTAAAGCAAATAATCCTAGGTAGAGGCAACCATTATACACGTGTGCATTTATTTGGAACACTTAGTGCTTATGTAAGTGTTGTATGCTTTTAATTGTTTTTACAATACAATGCCCCATTAAATATAATACTTAGCATTGGAAAGCAATACAATAAACTTGTTTCAAAACTTTTATTTACTGATTGGCTTGAATGCACATTGTAAGGTTGACAATACTTTACTGTAAAGTTGTCCACTTGAGAACTGCCATAAAATTGTTTCTCCTAAAGGTGAAGGGAAAGCAAGCTGCTAGAACCTTACTGCTGAAGCAATAGCAGAGGCGAATTTGCCATGGAAGAAACCACAAGGTAACATGCTACTCCAGCATGTCACAAATCGCATAATGTTTTATAACAAACTCTGTGCTTATTCGGAAATATTAACATGTTGCACTTGTCTTTTTACTTTCTCTACTACGTATGGTAGGTAGTTGTACTGTATTCGATCCAAAAAATTCCACATCGAGATTTCACCGGAAGTGTTATGAGGCCCCCTGAATAATAATAATAATAATAATAATAATAATAATAATAATAATAATAATAATAATAATAATAATAATAATAATAATAATAATAATAATAATAATAATAAATGGCATTTTGCAAAAAGGTCTGTGCATGTGCATGTCTGTGAACAGCATAACTCAAAAACGAAAAGTCAGTTAAAAACCGAAGTTGGTATATAAGTTTGATATCTTTCACAGATGCAACATGAAGATATTGAAGAAAATTCCTCCACCCCAAACTACCCTTTACATTGAAAATTTTTAGAAAATTGATTTTCTCAAAAATACTTAATGATTTTGGTTTATATACCATATATTTAAGATATTTTTATGGCAAATGAAATCTATATTTTGAACTTTGTGGCTATAGCCAATGCAGTCCTGTTTACTCTTGATGACTTTTGCACAACTGGTAAACTATAAGAGATAGACCAAATCTTGCTACACAAAAAAGGTAGATGTCAAAACAATTTATGTAGAAATGCATTTTTTTTGTGGAGTGAACCATTTCGGAGATACTCCTTTGTATTTGTGGGAGTTTTGCAATACTTATACTCTTCTCAAATGGAAGGTCATTATTCACTTTTTTCTCTTGGCCATGCAAAGAGAATGGAACTTCAAAGCCCTCATATAGCGACCAGCTTTAAAAGATTTGACTCACCTAAAGCCTATTGTATTCCCATATTCCCCTTGCATCTACAAGAAAATTAGTAATAAGATAGTTTCTGTGAAAGTTTATCTCAACATGAAGATAGAGCAATAAGAGTTTGAAGAGTTTGTATGAATAGTACAAGAGAACAGAAAGTCATGCGAGTGCAGCACATCAGATTCTTTTATATAGACTACTGCCATTCCTACCAACACACTTCAGCCTTGGGCTTACTGTGCTATTGTTTTTAAGGCAATTCGTTAGGCTAAAACCTTTGCCAAGGAATACAAACACATTGTATTGCCAGTCAAGTTGAAGAACATGTCTGAGATAGATACAAGAAAAAATTAATAATTAGGCTAGTACTTTGCAGGCTTTTCCACCAATTTCTACTTAGTTAATAGCAGTTTTTGTCATCACTGATATTATTGTTGAGATTAAAATACTTCGTTGGATATAAGCCAAAGTTTCAAATATGTTCTCCATCTTTATCATCAAACATTCATCCCAACAGAGAGAATTCAAATCAATAATGAAGTGAATTATCATCCTCTCTATATATTCAAATGTTCTACTGACATTGCTCATGATGTTGCAAATGATTTATAAGAGGCATTTGTCACAAGTCACATGATGCATACAACTGGCTGCCAGTCATTGCAGCAAGGTTTCAAAATTGAATACAAGGTCTCGTGCTTAAAACACAGAGAAGTGATATCTGTGTTCATGAAAAGAGAAATGCACACAATGTGCCAGGGGCTAGTGGCCTAGTAGCAGTCATTAATTTGCTTGCCTACCTTGCGGAGGTCCTGACTGACAGATATAATTTTAGCAAAGGCTTCTTGGTATGCCCAATACCTGAATGTAATTAGAAATTTAATATCTATTTCCAGGACTGCCACTGGATCAATACCCAAGAAAGTTATACTGAATGAAATGCCAATTAACTTAGAAAACACACAACAATATCAACTCCATTATGTACGTTTTCCAGACTTGTAGACTGCATTCTAGTTGTTTCCTTCTCCGTTTCACCGAAAACTGCATCCGGCATCTTCAGGAAGGTCAAAACCAAAAAAAGCTGCTCCGGGGTCCAGACAAGTCAAGATTATTTACAATGCAGGCTTGAAAGCCTTAGCTTACTGTGGTAACTATCACTAGGTGCTGCAAAGTTAGCAAGCTAGAGGTGGGGAGGGGGGGAGCAAAATAAAACATGTGTAAATGTAAAGCATGTGTAAAGGCACACTACCTTTATTAGCTAAATGCAACAATGTTCCAGTGTTGGGTACCAACTTAAAACTGAAAGAACTAGAGTATGAATAATAGAGGTATTTTTTAGAAGTAGCTAATGGACAAGTTCACTTTTTTATTTATAACACATAAGTTTGTCTGGTTAGTATCTCAGACTTCTGTAGTAAACAACGGAACAGTACACGATTAAGTACAGTGCTCTCTCACATAATCACCAGTCTGATTTACAGGAATAAAACAAGACATTACCCCCCCCACCATCAATTTGCACGATGTCACTTGTGCAGATCATTTGCCACATCTAAAAAACACCTCAGTACCTTATAACCTTAGAAGTTGGAAATGTTTTATGCACATTCTAGTACTTCTTATTCAATTTTAGATGGGATCTAATCTCAGAAGTTTAGTCACTATCAAGCATAAATATCCACCTGCTCCGCAGTCATCTTTTTAACCAATAATATCTTGCAGCTAAAATGTTCCTCTATTTCCACCACCATCACCTTATTTTATTATTCTAGAAAGCAAGTAATTTGCAACACGTAAGAAACAAAACCTTTAAATGCCTTTTGGATATTGAAAGCATTTCTTGAAAGTTTCTTCTAAAGCATTCCAAACTAGCACCTCCAAATTACTTTAGACTAGCATTGCTTGGGTATAATTTGTCCACTGACTTTCCATTTTCAGATTACTGGTTCCTTTATTTCTTCTGAAAAATTGTCTTGAACTGCTTACCTAGTGACTTCAGTTAAAAAGCCTCACAGAACAAATATCTAATTGCACACATTCAATATCTCAAACAATATTTCCCTTTGATTATACTAAATGACTGCCAAGTCAAGAGTTGGTAGCATATAGTGTAGTAGCTAGATTATATCTTAAAAAAAAGGGGGGGGGGGGCTATTTATTTATTGTGGCCCGGCTACGGCCATTTGGCCTTTTTCGCTCAAACACATAGAAAATCCTGAATACAATGATGGTACAGGTAAACTTCAACTTCTTTATTATTGTCAATGGAGCTAATCTCATGGTCAATGTTATAATATAGTTACAATTCAGTGTGATCAGCATAGGGCAGAACAGGTTTTATGACCCTCAGCCAGATGGTGGAAGCACAAGGCCACGGTGTGAGTTGAACTCTGGCAAACATGGCATGTGTTTCTTAGTTGATACAATACACAGCTATTAAGCGAAATGACTTCAGTACTGGTATTTTATCCCTCATTTATGATTCATTCATCAATACAGAATCTGTGAGTGCCATAAGGAGACTATTTCAGAGACTTCCTGATCTGTTCAAGATCCAGGAGAACTATGATTCATTGATTAGTAAATAAATTATATGAAATGGGAAACCTTCTTGTTAAATATACGAAAGCATGTGTAGTACTCACAGAGGAAATTAGATAACTCTGGACACGTTCTGGAATGGTCTCCTACAAAATTTTTTTGACGTCTTTCCCAGCAAATGGAAATGTTCTATACTGTTCAAATGGCTACACAATTACTCAAGTTAAGAGCCCTGTAGACCTCCATATTCCACTGATTTATTCCCCTGCAATTTTTATCTCTGGGGGGGGGGGGGGATTAAAAGAGAAAGTTTATAAAACAGATCCACACACTTTAGAGGAACTTAAAATTAACATTGGTCTAGAAATGACTGCCATTTCTCAAAGGGAACTACAGCATATAATGGCTAATTTCCTTGCATATGCCAGAAATGCTGAAATGATGGGAGGCACTTGCAGCATCTCTTGGCTTGATATATGCAAGTATTTTAATTCTTTACATTTTGCTTCTTTGTTAGAAATAACTTAGGTGACAAAACGGGATATACAACACAAAAATTTAAGCTGTTGAGAGCGAAGCAATATGAATCAACAAATATTTAGCAACTATAACTTCATTTATCTTTGTAATTGTGAATTACATTGAAGCCACTAACAATGCAAATAATTGATTTGCAATACATGGAATTTAGTTCACAATTACAGAACATGAGAATTTTCAGTTGCAAATATTTACTATTTGTTGAACTGTAGTATATTTAATGCAGAAATGTTACCACTCAGTGGATAGCAAGCGGCACTGCCGGCCGTTTGAGAGCTGCAAAACCTGTTCTGCTCTATGCTGATCAAACAGTATTACAAAATTATACCTATACAATTACAGAGTTATAATTATAAAATTATAGATATACAATTACAAAATTATAAATTACAATCATAGTTTCAATCAGTATTAATAACTTTGTCTGGGTTATGTATACAACAATGGACTGATGATTAACACAGTAAAATGCTGTGCTTTAATCTAGCAAAAGAGATGCTGATTGTCATTTAATTTTTCCACATCATGATTGAATAACACAACAGCTGCTATTGTGGACTTATCCTTTCTAAATATGTGTTGCTATTGGTGAGAATACTGCTAAAATTATTTACTTTGGGCTTATCCACTCCCTTTTGTCATATGGAATTGAACTACAGGGAAATACATCTAAACAAAATGTTCAAAGAATATTTGTATTACAAAAAAAGGCTATTAGGTATTTAGGTGGTCTAAGGTACAACGAATCACGTAAAAGCACTTTTATTCTACTGAAAATCCTTACATTACCAAGCTTGTTCATCTAAAGAACCATTTTATATTTAGTTCAATTTAAATTCCCAATGAAAAACATGACAGATGTTCACACATATAATACCAGGAATAATCAATTACTAAATCTCCCCAGAACCAGATTGCATTTATGAGAGAGGGTCCCTAGTTATACGGGAGCGAAGTTTTATAATGCTTTGCCTGAACATCTAAAATCATATGAAAATTATTTGTTGTTAGCTAATGCTGGATTTCTGACAATGAAGTCATTAATCCTCTTGTTCTCCAATATTATGATATTGAAGAGAGCAATAGCAGTAATAGTAACCGCTTTTTAGAGAGCACCATATTTTTATGTTTTGGCGGTCACATCGCTCTCTCACAACCCCCAGAATGTCTGGAGGACCACACCTGTCGTTGGTTTATGGGTCTCCCGACCTGACCGGGAGAATTATAAAAATAAATTCACTGACCATATCCTCTGATTACCAATCAGAGGACGTATTACATGCCATGACAGGTCAGCATGTTAGGGGTTAATATTTTAGAGAATTGGAGAGGTTGGAAAAATAAAGACTCCCTAGCCCTGGGGACCCTAATAGCATCGGGGTCGGAAGAGAACAAGAGATGACCAAGGTAAGGTCAGATAGAAAAGTTACAGTGAGGAGCAAAACACCAGTAAGTGGAAGTAATGTTCTGCTCAGCTTGGGTACTTTGTGGTTGCTATTCACATATCCCCTAGACGGAGACCCCTGAGGCATCATTAACAATATACATGTTGGCAATACTGTAGATTAGATTAAATGATACATTGAACATAACAATTTCAGTTTAAAGACGAGGAAGGAATATATGTACAATTCCACCCATAGCATATCAATGTTTAAGTAATAAAAGCTAGAAATTTAGCTCTTTTACTTCTTGGTTGCTCACACTATTAAATGTCAAACATTGAAATTGAAACCTTGTGTTTAAAACCAAGTGCTTTAAGTGAAGTTTTTGATGCATTCACAGGGACTGTAGTATAATTTCTCTTATGGTAATAATTTAATGATGTTCAAATAAGCATAGATTTATCCAAAACTAGGAATGCCAAAAACAGACACAGCAGCTTGAAACTGATGGCAAATCCTCTAAGATTATGTGACATGCAATGAGCTTTCTGAAGTAACTAAAGTTATGTTAAAATATCTAATTTTGTAGATTTAAAGAAGAGAAATTTGCTTATTCCTCACTGCAGAATAGAAACAAAAATGCTTGGGCATTGCAGTGTCATTTATATTCTTTTACAGATAATGATGTAAGTGTAGCTAACTTTTAACTGCTCAAGAATTCCTCATGATAATTACCTTAACTGATACAAGATTTAATTTTTCTAACTGTAAAAATTACTCATGCAAACAGTAACCTTTAAAAATAGGATAAAAATTATTTAATAACCAAAGCTTTTTACAGTATTGAAGAATACCTAAACTTATAGATCTTTTCTATGATGTGTTTGATTATACTAATTGTACTTTTAACTTATCTACTTATATTGTATATACTTGTAATCACTAAATTCTTTTCCATTTATGTATCTTATGACATGGACCCTTATAGGGTACCATTTTATATCATGTTATGCATTGACTCATGACATAGTGCAATTGTGTATTCCACTGTATTGAACTGAATAAGTTAAATTAGAAAAAATGTTGTGCTTATTTAAAGTTTTTAGTCTCTTTAATATTAACTTCAAGCATATGATGTAACAATGTTAACCAAAACCTTTCTAAGACCAGACTGAAGCATGAAAAGATTCTGTTCATTGCAGTTTCACCACCCAAGGAGACAGAGGAAGAATCAGGAGAAATCACTACTGATGAAGCCAAAGTCGTCTTTTCAAAGGATCCTGAGACAGAAAACATCTAGCTGGTCAGAACAAAGCTTTGCACCTATAGATAGTTTAGGAGACAAACTGCAGAAAAGATACATACCACAACACAAGTCTTAAAAGGATGGAATTGATTAAATGAGGTCTATCCTTAGTAAAACAAAAGCAAAAATAAAACCTATATAAGCCCTAATGGAAGCAGCACAACCATCCTGATATTCACAAATAGGCAACCAGCACATCAAAGATTGTCAAAAATTACCGTAAGAAAAAACATACCCAAAGAAACTATCCTGATGATGCAAAGACAGAAGTTATCACTCCAATAGAACTACACCAAAAAAGAAAATAGATTCAACCAGATTATCCGAAGAGGATCCCAAGGAAACAAGTAGAAAATTGCAATCTAGACAAAGCGGCAGAAACACTACAATAGCAGTTAAAAATATGATTGAACAAACAAATACAGTCCATAGTTTAAAGATGTGGTTCACCAAGAAACATTACAGAGCACAAAAGGCCACATTGGCAGTGCTACACAAGGTATTATACATCCATACTCCTGGGGACCTTCGAGGGTATGCTGCAAAAAGAAAATACAAAAACACCATCAAACAAGGCTGACAAATCTTCCACACAAAAAATAAAAAAATTACTAGCTGAAACAGAACTAATGTAACATAGGGCTATCAAACCAAAACAATCCCACATCCTAAGATAACTAAGGCAAATATGGGAAGGACTTCTAAACATGACAAGGAAACAGCCTCTAACTGAAACAAAATATTGGAACTGAACCAACAATTGTTATTTAATGAGACAATCGTCAAAACCCTCAGATTATTAAAAACCAATAAAGCATGCACAGTATACAAAACATATCAGGGTTCGGCAGGTTGGTTGCTGCGACGTCATACAGCAGAGTAGGATTTCTCTTTTCTCAGCACAGCTGCTTGCAAGAGAAGAGGGCATTACTCCCCCCCACCACTGAACAGTAGCAGCCATTGCACTTTCTAATTGCGTGAATTTAGAAACCAGTTGCGCAGCCAGGATTTGGTACCTTTGTTAGGAAACTTAAAACAAATTTTGAGAGGTAGAACTGGAACTTAAAAATTCAATGCCACAACTGGGATTTGAACCACAGACCTTCCGCTTACCGGGCAGACGCTCTAACCACTGAGCTATTGTGACAAACTGCCAGAATGGCATTAAATTCTCAAACCAGTTCAAACTTTGCCCACACACGGCTTGTGTGTTTAAAAACACCAACAGTAAGTTTGTTGGCATAAATAAATAATAATTAAAACAAATTATTTATTTATTTATGCAAATGGAGTACTCTCTTCAGCTATTGTAAACACACAAAAAAAATGCAGTATAACAAATATATAGGTAGGGCTAGGATTTTGATGACTTTGTATGTTTATTTTGGTAAGTCTCATTCATTAATGAATTGTATATAAATCTGTTTCAGAGTAAAGGATGTTAAAACCATACTTGTTAGGGCATTTTTTAGGATTTTTATTGCATATTTATGCATTTTAAATAAGTCTTAAGTACACTTTGCACTTTTTGTTTTCAAGAGCAAAGGACCACTTCTGTTCTTTACATTTCATTCTAGTAAATAATTTGCTGATGTACTGTCGGGTGGAAACTTTTCTCTTGGAGAATTAACAGGAGACTTGGAAACAAGTGACAGTTTACTTTAAGTATGGTCCTCAAGTACTAGTGCAAGTGGAAAGGAGCTTCTCAATGTAGGTACAATGTTAGCAGGTAATCGGCAGTCATTCTCCTTTGATAATAATCTATAAATGGCGTTTGTTGTGCATTGCAATTCAGGACTAATGAAATGATCAATTAGTACTTTCCTGCAAAATAAATCAATTGTTTATAGAATATCCTTTTTAATTTGCGTAACTGCATCAACTAAACTTGTTATTTGCTTAACTGCATTATTTTATTTTGCATAATTTTGAATTTCCCTTAAACTTATATTAAAATTATATGAGACCAAAACAAGCCTAAATGGCTTAAACCCTGTTGTTACTATTAAAACATGTTCAGCTCCAAGGGCGTTCTTGAAATATTATAGGACATTTTTTGAGATTTTTGAGCCATAATTGCATTTTTTAGTATTTTATGAGGCATCAAAATTCTAGCCCTAGTGATAACATTATGCAAGCTCGTTAAACATAATGTAGTAGCTATTGTCCAGGACTCTTGGGAAGTTGTATCATTGAATCAACCCAGAGTTAATGTGTATTAACAAAGTAATATAAGCTCTAACTCATCATAAACATTTGATTTGGACTCAATCATCTAGAATTGGATTACTTTCACTAACAAATAAAACAATACGAGCTGTCATGGCACTACACGTGCTTGCCACTGCTTTAAGTGCACTCTCATGTCTTCCCCTCTCAGAGAGCTGTCGGTATTTGCTTGCTTATATGTCATGTCTGATACTTGCTAACTGCTGACATATACCATGCACATAAAAGATAGGAACACTGCGGCCATACTTATCACTAACCTCAAGAATCAATACAAAATGTCACTAGACATAGCATCGAAAATCTTCAAATTCACCATCTCGCCTATCATAAAATACAGACTCCAAGAAGCAACTAACTGAGTCAAAACACACACTCATGCAACCAATTTACAAGCTCACAAGGTAAGGTTTCTTCATAGAAGACCTATATCTAAATGCTTGGCAGCAACTGAAGCACACATCAACCTATTAAGAGAAGAAATATGGCTTGATTTAACAGTGTAAATGTTAATTGTGCAGAAACAAATGTGACTATCATGAGAGGATGTGAGAATCATTAGACTTTCTGTGTGAGAAACCAAGAAGTTTGAACTATGTGAGCGCTATTGGTCTGGAGTGGTTCATTAGCTGTTTGTCACCTTTCTTATGAATGCTTATTTTTTAGACAGTTTGGAAAGACACCTTCCTTAATAAAGGTATTAAATAAACACCCTTGTGTGGGGTGTTAACAATATCCTTAGGAACAAATAACAGAAGTAACACGAACATAAGAATAAATTTAAGTTAATTGAAAACTGAGGAACTAATAAATATCCTTAAAAAACATTATATATACATATAATGAAAATGATATTGCCTCTAATTTAACAATTATTTTTAACTAAAAACCTATGATGAAAACCATTCAACATTTGGCAGCCTGACATCCTTTGGTAATGAATTCCAGAGCTCTTATTTCTTGATACTTAATAATGCCTGCAAAAGAACAGTGCATTTTACTGACTGAACTTACAATTATTTTTGCATTCTTTGAAAATTTTCTAGTAGATAACTGTTTTAACTTTAAAGAAAATATTCCATGCATAGTTGATATGACATTCGATGTTTAAATGTGGCATATAATAAATAAAAGAAACATACATTCTTTCTAAAAAGGATTTTAAAATATAAACTTTTCTAGCAACATCTTTATTACCTGAATGCATTAGATTTGTGTGACAGTTGATTCACATGCCCATCTAGCTAAATTTTTCTGTGAAGTACAAATGTATTTTAAAATTATATTCTTAAGGAAAAAATACGAACTGGTTTGAGAGAATGTCATTCTGGCAGGTTTTCACTGTAGCTTAATGGTTAGAGCACCTGCCTAGTAAGCAGAGGGTCTGTGGTTCAAATCCCAGCTGTGGCATTGAATTTTTAAGTTCCAGTTCTACCTCTCAAACATTGCCCACACATGGCTTGTGTGTTTAAAAACACCAACAGTAAGTTTGCTGGCATAAATAAATTATAATTATATTTTTAAGTTACCTAACTGAAGTGTAATAAAAAAAAAGTGTGCACGTAAGTTTAATAAATGTCCAATATCTGATTAGTATTTCAACCAATTTAATGAAAATTGTATAGGTTACTGGAGTTACATCAAGCTGCAATGCACACAGGTAAGTTGGCATGCATACACCTGCTAAAATTTTTTGTAGAATTTGCAGCTATGATTATGTATGTGCTAAAACACTCATCACCTATTACACAATTTTGTTCTCCTTGAAGCAATACAATATGAATTGACAATAATTCATACTCAGAATATGATTATTTATATAGTACATAGTTATAGATGTATATACTTTAAATAAAACAATAACACCATCTAAATTAGCCATCAGGGTCAACACTCAACATCCTTATGGCACATATGTAGCATTACATTGGTACACTCCTTGGGCAAACTTCCGCAGACCAAATACGCACCCAAAATTCTAGCTTCCAAACATGCCTTAAAGTTAAACTGAAAAAAAAAAAAAAAAAAAAATCCCCAAAGTTCTGCATAAAACCGTAAATTTTAGAGATAACACTCACAAAAAATAACATTGAAATGCAGTTTCTGTACACTTCATCTCTTCTCTCCTCCTCTACACTTTTCTTGTCCCTCACCTTTCTCGATTTGATCCTCGAACCTAAAAAAACTAAGCTACATCTGATCTAACCAAAGCTAACATGGCGCTCCCAAACATAACCAGGCATAACATAATCTTCTACTACATGTGACCAAAGTAGACAATAAATATCTTTCTCTGATGCAATATTGGGGAGCTTTTTGACTATGGGGAATACACTAGAGTAACAGAGGTAAAACTGGAACTTAAAAATTCAATGCCACAGCTGGGATTTGAACCACAGACTTTCCACTTACCAGGCGGAAGCTCTAACCATTGAGCTACTGTGACAATCTGCCAGAATGGCATTGAATTGTCAAATCAGTTCGTATTTCTCCTGGTAAACCACAAAGGCAGTCTCACATCAGAGACAAATTACCCCAATGGTGACTTACTATTGTAAGTACTTTATGTCCCAGGATTAAATAACCTTCAGATGGTAATTATTATTTATTTATGCCAACAAATTTACTGTTGGTGTTTTTAAACACACAAGCCGTGTGTTTAAAAACACCAACAGAAAGTTTGTTGGCATAAATAAATAATAACACTAGAGTAACTTTTACTCCGTTTCAATGCCATTTTATTAACTTCTGACAGGGTTGGTCTGCAAAAGTTCAGCCCACTCCTTCATTGCACAACTTGTAATACATATAATTGGCAATAATTCATATTCAGGATATGGTAATTAGTTACATATATGTAGTCATAGATGTATACGTTTGAAACAAACCTAGATAAGTGAAGTCGCTTAAAAGGGACGGTGGGTGGTCCAACAACTTACTTGACAACTCATTTTATTAAATCACCGCTTATTATCTCGGGATAACTTTGCACCTACCCAAATTTAGCTAAAATAACTATTTCTGACGAAATAGCAAATTCAGAATCATAACAAAGTTTGCAAATAGATTACAAATTTATGCAATATTTAGTGTTGGTTTCCATCACAAAGGCTCGATTATTTTTTCTAGAAAATCAACACTGCATAGCATCCCATTTGCTAATGTGTTATCACTGCTATTACAACTAATGACCCATACCATAAACTTGCTTTGGCATTTATTTTAAAAGCTTTAATCCAAATTTGCTACCAATAACATACCTATTCCTAAGGGTGATACCCAATTATGTAATAATTTAGTGACAAAAGTATGTGCATTCCTATGTGATTATTTCCCTATTTCTGTATTCAGGCAAAGGTCAAAAGTAGAATAAGCGCAAAAATTACCTGAGCTATAATTTGGGACGTTATTGAGAGTTCATGCATTTTGGCATTCAATGCGTATGTATAAGCGCGCGCAAGATTAGCAGATTCCGGAGATTTCTCCAAAGCCAAAATATCGCTTTCTAAAGATTCTTATAAAACGTAATTTTTTTTTTTTTTTAATTTTAAATTCATTACTGTCTGTTGCAACTACCTAAAGTGTCGGTGCTACAAAAAGGCGCATCAGTTGGGTAACAGCTGATTATTCAGTAACAAACGCCTGTAGATTCACAGCGCCTTCAGTCACACCTGCAATTATATTTCGAACCTTTTGAACTAGCTACCAGCCAGTTATATCTAGTTACATCTAGCTGGTTCTCTTTGTGTAGGAATTCATTCTCGAAGTAAAAGTATTCTTTATAATCGCCAACGGCCATAAACTTGCATTCTTTTTCAAAAATTTGAAAGAAAAAGATTAACACGTGAAAACAGCCCTCAAGAGCTCCTATTGCACCAACCAGAACAAAAGAAATCGAAACCACTCTATATCATAACCCTGGAAGTACATAACCTGTAGGACGGTATATGTAAGAATGATAAAAGCAATTTCCGCAGTAATTCTGAATTAAAGATAAACTATTGTCCGCTTCAACACAGAGTAATTAACCCAAGGATCGATAATTCACTAACGTGCACTGTAAACCATTTATGAGAATCAATATCAATAAATTTAAGATCAAACTCGTTGACCCCACCCGAAGTAGGTACGTAAGGTATTTTATTCCTACATATTGATGAGCAACAATGATCGTAATAATTATTGCTTAGCACTACTCACTTGCTTGTATTCTTGTTTACTCCGTTAAGGCCAACGTTGAAGCTTGTAGAGGTCATTGTGTTTCAAATTTCGATATTTCTTAGTATGGAATCTCACACAACTTCCAACGCTTCTTTCTGCAGTCTTTTTCACCGTCAAAAAAGGCGGTAAAAGTACAAGTTGAATGCTGTACTCGGAAGCCTATTGGTGGATCACCTGCGCAACAACACAAGTGTTGGAGTTTTGTAGCCTATTTTTTAAATATACGATGATTGTTATTAAGAATATTGAAAACGAAATAAAACTTTTCTAGTCTTTAAATATCATAATATTTTGAGTTTTTGAAATTCATCTAGCTGTAAAATAACAAATGAAGGATGAAAGTTTACAACGATTTAAAACTTTTATCCATAGATAGCGCTATTATACCATAGCAACAAATCAACAAACATGTCCTAGCTTTATTAGGATGGTGCGTGTGACGTTTTTACAGGTTATTTTAAATTTAACGGGAGTATTCAAGCTTAGAAAGGCTATTTTTTAGATTATATTTATATAGAATGCGTACCTTTATTTGAAATTCAAAATACATTAGGGGTAATCGCTAGAGCTCAATATGTTAAACCAAGCTGCTGTGGAAGCCTTATATTCGGCCACTTATGTGGAAAATTATATAGATTGTGTTGAAAATCTTCCAGATGATTTACAAAGACATCTGTCTCGAATGAGGGAACTGGATGTAACATATCAAGGTAAGAATATAAATATGAAAGTTAACATTTATGGTGGTGAAAAGCATATGTGTTAGCTACGGATTCGTTTCTGCTACACTATGAATTGGTAAAAATATCACTCATTTTCTGTGTTAAATTGCGTGTTAGGTTTTGGTAATATTTAGCAAAGGTGTCAGGCCTTTTCTTTCTTTCGTTTCTTTTGGAGCTTTCCCAAAGACAAGTTGGTGACTGAATACTGATCTAGCACATCTATTTTTCTAAAGGAAATTACATTTCTTTACATATTGCATTTGGTAGGTTAATACACATGCATTTAACCAATCCGAGATAAATCCATAACTGCTAGGGTGTAACAATAAAATATCGGTAAATTATTTATGAGGATAATACTAAAATTAATTTGTCTATACGAATTTGCAACCAGGGGCTCTAAACTCTGTGAACCCATCATAATCGTAAAAATAAACCGTCATATGAAAAAGAAGTTGATAAAAATGACAAGTATGAGTGTCTATGTGCTACTTTGTTTTTGATCAAATACCAGTGGGAATGGTGCTAGTAATCTTGCATACATTATACACTTGACTATATCAATAACAAATATTAACATGCTTTAATGCTTTACTTAAACATCTGTAGCTTTTATTGCAGAAACATTGCAGTCATATTTAGTAATAGGCATTTATCTGAAACGTTGAAACCCATGGTTCTACCAATGCTGGCAAAGAAAAATATGCCATTGGCAGGATATGGACATTAATTCTTCCAACTTACAAACTGTGATTGTATGAATATATATTTCATGATCAAGTAGCCTGGAGGACTGCCACATAGTTTTATACAGATTGATAACAGAATTTGTTTGAAAAAGTATTTGAGAATTTACCAAGTATATCATGCCAAATATTATTATTATTATGGTTGTGCACATATACATCTGTTTTTAGGAAATCTACATATGTATAATCTATCAAAATATGCATTGAACTCTGGAAGTATTATATGCATCTCTGCTCATAATGGACCAACAAGCATAGAAGGATTTACTTTTGCATAATTCAGATAGCTGCATTACCTAGCTTTGTGTGAATAAGTTTATGTATTTGAAATGTACATAGATACACAAGAAACATTAAGAAGATATACACACCCAAAAAAACAGTGACAATAATAACACCATAGTAGGGAGTATGGGCAATGGTTGAAAATGTGAAACTATAAAAAGTAAAAACTACCTATAGATCCAGAAATATATTCATTTTTTATTTTGTCAAAAATTTTTCTAATGATTTGATTAATACACCATATGTTCAAGATATGCACGTGATCAATAAAATGTACTTCTTGAACCTACTGCCAAGCCTGTGAAGTCATCTTCATTCAGAATAAATTTTGTGTAATTGTAAACTGTAAGAGATAGTTAAAAACCTACTACTCAAAAATGTAGATATCTTTAAAACACACAATTAGTGGGTACAGCTATCTCTGAGATATTTTTATTATTGATTTTATTTTTTTAATGTTTTGTCATTTCTTGAAGTACTGTCACCATTGAGTTATTTCTCATGATGTGATGCTAAATTACGATAGAAGCTGTATATATTCCTCTATGGCTATTTATTACGTTCTGTGCTGTACTGTAACACACAAACTCTAAATGAAAACTAATGTAATATAAATGGACATGTAGTGTAAGTACCGTAGGATATGATCCAGTGAACAATGCATAAACAATAAGTTTATGAGCCATATAACCCTTTTCTGTGCGTGGTAGGTAGAAAGGCTAAATTTCAATGTCTATCGTAAAGCATAATCCTGCACTCAGGAACTATAATTTCTCTCCACTCTTCTCTGTCTTCCCAGGATCCATCGTCTAATCTTTCTTTCATTGTTAGTATTATTCCTTGTTTCCATGTTACTTAGAGTCTTCCCCTCTTCTTTTTGACTTCAGGTTCTATATCATACTATTAATGAAAGTTGTTGTTGTTGTTTTCTAGTGCCTTGCATCTGGCAATGAAGCCATTAGCATTCGTGCTTTCCAATACTTTTGAGCTGTAATGAAAGTAATACTTCTTATTAAGCACTAAGACAAGTTATTTCTTTTCTGTGATTAATATTGGATTTATTTGAATGCTAAATGCAGTCATCATAGTCACAACAGCTGTATAAATAGGCATAAGAGAAACAGTGTTACAATTATACATAACGTGTTAAACAGTAGCACTGCATTTGTAGAAGAAAAAAGTATTCTAGAATACTGTATTTGGATGAAATATTTTGGGATTGAAATAAAGCAAAACGAAACTGTGGCATGAAACATTCAACTGCAATGCCATTCTGTCTTATTTACCTGGTGTATATATACATTTTCAGTGGCAATTTTACTAATGAAATTAAAAAATAATACAGAGGAACTTGGATAATTCAAAGCTGAAGGTACAAGAAATCAATTTGAATTGCAAAAGTTATGTTTAAAATTTACTTTTTAGCAATACAGGTACATGCATCCATCAGGATTTTATGATTGTCTCACTCTTTTTCAACTCTTTCCATTCTCACTCAAGGCACTGCTTAAAATGTTCTCCTTACTCTTCAGGCAAGTTAACAAAGTGTTCAGTAGTATCCTGTATTCTTTCATTATTTCAGATTTTTTCTTCAAACCCTTTGCAACCTTTCAAATGACTGAAGCTTTTTCCACAAAAGTTAGTCTTATGCGGGACACATGGATTACCAAAAGACAGTGGCATTGATTTGCAACACACTGAACATAGGAATCTCAAGCAACAACTAAAGTCGGCAAGAGCTAACCTGGCACTTGACAGCTAGCTGATTCATTCACCTGGGAACAAGGCTAGCCCTATCTTGTCCAATTGACTACTCATTGTGCAATGTGTTTTGTAACACCATCATTCTTAGGTGAATGAATCAGCTAGCTGTTGAGTGAGGTTAGCTCTCGCCAACTTAAAACGTGTCCATGTTTTAAACAAGGGGATGTGGGAGTAGGTATAGAAGCTAAAGACCGGCAGCTAGAAAAGCTATTCCCTCCCTAAACTGCATTCCGACAAAATAAACAACCCTGGAGCAATGACCTAGTTTACAGAAACACATGGACAAAGTTATAAAATTAAATTTCCGCACTTAGATAAATTTTCAACTGGTATTTCTAAGCAAAAATTTTGAATTAAATAAAATGAAATTTGAATTACACATGGTGTTTTCACATTGCTTTAATACAAAATTCAAGGGGCCAATAAAGATCTTCAAATTGACTATAATTTCAAATAATAAGTCTTTGAATTGTCAGAGTTCCAGTATAATATAATGTGCAACCTGAAACTAATATACATATGTGTGAACATTTTAAATTTTTGCAGTAAGTACACATGTACTGTTTTTTTAACCCACAGCATTTTTAAAAGAAGTAGAACAGCATCAAGAAGCAACTCGGCGAGATATGGATACAGCTGCAAGGCGAAGGCTTTTACTGAGAATTCAACAGACTCTTATTGCTGCTCAGGAAGTAGGGGATGAAAAGCTCCAAATAATTCAGACAATCCAAGATCTCATTGAAAATAAGGCCAGGCAGCTTGATCTAGATTACAGAAATCTTGGTGAGTCAAAATTTTATTACTCTTTTAATAACAGTGTCTGTAAAGATGTTTATATTAACAATAAATATGTATTTGTTAATTGTTATTGTTAGAATTTGTAAATAAAAATAGCAATAATACAATGGGGGAATAGTATTACAAAGAAGACGTACACTGTAGTGTAACCTAACATTTGGGTTACTTCCAAAAAACAAACATAAATAATACAACTCACCCTTAGTATTTTAAATACACACTCCTAGTTCTTGGAAGTTAGCATATTCTAACCACAGTCCATGGACAAGCTTAATGTGGAGATGGAGCAGACAAGTACAAAATATATGAATATGAGTATACAAACAAAACAAATACCTTAGAGCTTCACTTCAATATATCTATCACATCAGTGCCACTCTTGTTTACACTGATCGCTATCCTAAAAATTCAAAATGACTTAAAATTTTAGTTTTTCTTTATACATTATTATTATATGGATATGAATCTATAGGATACTATCTTTAGCCCCACTAGGTTGCACCTAGGTTTTTAGAATATTTTAATATCTAAACACAAGAGGTCAAATGTCAGACATACTATAATCAGAGGTGGCCAATGATCATGTGCTAATGTGCTACAGCTTAATGTAAAAATTGCATAATATTACAGAACACCTACACTGTTAGAGCACCAGCCATTAAGCAAACAAAATGGACAAAAACATATTTTGTAGCACTCTCTCTGGAATAATATCGCTTGCCACAGCTAGACAGTATGGTATCAAGTGTTGAATAGATTTAAGTTCCTATGATCTCACTCAGGGAGAGGGCACATTACTATGCTTTATTCATGTAGCCACTCTGAGTCGAGCATTGGTTTTACTCTGCTGTGGTATGCAGTATTTTTATTAATTTTTTTTAAGTCTGCATATTGTATTGTGCAAGCAAAATAACGAATTCTGTAGATCTATAAAAAAGACCTTTTCAATAGATCTTTAGTGAGAATTAATGAGCTAGGTAGACATACTCTAAATTTAAATCTAAGACAAAACACTATAGGTAACTGTAAATAAAGTGTACAAGTTATATTAGTTATTTGCAAACAATGATGCATGGATTAGAGAGGTTTGACAGATTTTGGGTACATAAATGCATTAATAAACATAGCAAAAATATTTGAGAGGTAGAACTGGAACTGAAAAATTCAATGCCACAGCTGGGATTTGAACCACAGACCCTGCGCTTACCAGGCAGGTGCTCTAACCATTAAGCTACTGTGGCAACCTGCCAGAATGGCATTGAATTCTCCAACCAGTTCATATTTCTCCCAGTAAACCACAAAGGCAGTCTCACATCAGAGACAATTACCCCAATGGTGACTTACCATTGTAAGTACTTTATGTGCCGGGATTAAATAACCTTTAGATGGTAATTATTATTTATTTATGCCAACAATCTCACTGTTGACATAAATAAGTAATAGCATAAATAAGTATCATATGTACAGCCCACATGATCTTAGTGCATTAAGTAAGGTAATATCGCAACAACATTAACTCACGCTAATTATTATTTTATGCCAACTAACTTAATGTTGGTTTTTTTAAACACACAAGCTGTGTGTGGGCAATGTTTGAGAGGTAAAATCAGGACTGAAAAGCCCAATGCCATAGCTGGGATTTGAACCATGAATCTCTCACTTCACGATTGTAAATCACTCTTAACTCATAACTCTTGGGGTACTTATCTCAGATGTGAGATTCCTTAGTGGTCTACCAGAAAAATACGAATTGGTTGGGGAATTCAGTGTCACTGGCAAGTTGCTGGTAGCTCAGTGGCTAGAGCAGCCACACATGAAGAGGAAGATCCGTGGTTCAAATCCTGGCTATGGCATTGAATTTTTCCCTCTTGACTCCCTACCTCAAATATTAACCTATGTTTATTCAGCGGTGGGGGGGGGGGGGGGGGTGTTGGTTATTTACTCTGTAGAGTTATTAATTGTATCAAATTTTGTGGTGCTTTTGAGCTAGCTTTGAGTGAGGCAGACACATTGAAAAATCCAAGTGTCTTTTTACTTCTGATAGATTTAACCTCTGTTATAGACAGTGCAGTGAAAGAACATGTAGCAGGTGATCAGGTTTTCAAGGGGATTTCAAAATTGATTCAAAATGAGCTGCCGTATACTGGAAACTAGTAAAGTTGTGTAAAAAGAAATGAATATAGTAGCACATTGGCACATTTTTGCACAAGCTGCCATTGATGTGGTATTATTTGTTGTTTCATTTGGCTCTGAGCTGTTTAATAAAGACTTTTGCCCTAATATAAGAATCAATGCATCAAATATGTTTGGTTTACTAAAAGTTTTGTTTGCATGTTTTCTAGCTTATTTTTAATGTAAACATTTTCCAAGCAGTTTTGTGCACGGTAGACATTGTGGCTGTGGGCTCTGTGGAGCATGTTTGATATCTCAATGCATTTTAAATATGCTAAGAAAACTACATGATAAAATTCCTTACAGTACCTGTGGCACCAGTGTGGACCAGAGGTTGCATACCTGCTGCCTAACCTCATGGGATCAGTGAGGTCAGATTACCTTAGGTGAGGTTTCCTAGGATTTTTGCATTCTGGGAAGTGAATACTCGATATCTGCAAGCTCCAAGCATACAGAGTGATTTACATGTTCATGAAGTTATGTTTAAGGTTGTCCAGGTATATACTTGGGTTTGAGATCCACCAAATGTCCACAATCATCCAAAGAAATTTTAGAGATGTTTTATTTGACAAGCACGCTTACTATTACAGACACTAATTTAGGGTAATTCCAAGTACCCTTAATGGGCAATATTTAGTATTAATGAGCTAAAATTAGCTTTTTAATACCTCCATTTGCAAGCATCCTTTTCATGATGTCCTCGTGACACTGACTACAACATCTTTTCTCTGTGTGGGACATTGGAAATTAATTTTGATTTATGTTATTCAAGATTTTATTTTGTGAAAATGCATTGTTAGAATGTTAGCATTAATTTAAACTGCATTTAAAAAAACACATGTGCACACACACACATGAACACATTAGTGTTCATGAAGTTTTGTGAGAAGTATCCAGATTTAACCATTAAAAACATTAATTTAACATTAGTCTGCCAGTGTTATTGAACAGTGAAATGCTATTCACGTGAAAAAAATGCTAAGCTGGAAAACTGTCATCACCTACAAAAGCAAAGGAAATGTGGAAAAAAACTGTTCATGGTACAAAACATAACTTCGTAAGAAACACTGTGCATCGTAAAGCACATCAGTTTTACTTGGACAATGAACTGTCAACAATTGGGGAAGTGCTAGCAGATGTTAATAGTGATACAATCTTACCTGGCTTTAAAAGAAGAAGCTTTTAGTTTTCTACTGAAAGAAATTTGATTTGAGTATGCAAACAAACATCCACAAACAATGTGCATTCATGCTCAGCTGATTCAGATCAGAAGCATGTGTCTTCAAATAATATGTACACTCTGTCCAGAGCACAGTAATACAATTTGGAGACCAGTATTTCACGCAGTTTACATCAGGTTTCCTTATAAGGCCAGCAGGAGTATGAGCTTAAGAACTTAATTTTTTTCGCTAAACACAAAAAGACTAATATAGCTTCAAAACTTGCTGTAGATCAGGTGGAAATCATTTCAAATGTAGAAATTGTGTACATATTTCAGTTTCTATAATTCTTTTTATTTTATTGTTGTCGTTTAAAATAAATAAATGTGATTTGTTTTCTTTTAACCCAAAACTGTTAATTTTAATTAATTATAAAGCAAATCAAATGAACTACCATCCTAAAGCAAATTTTAAGCCGAAGGAGTGAGACAATTCTAGCTGAAGTAAATAATTGAGGAGCATCATTTCAAAACGCGAAAAGTCCGCAAATAACAATTTTACAGGAAAGCCGAAAATGTAATAACTCTTAAAGTAAACAATACTTTTAAAATATGATTATGTCATTGTGATCTAAAAAATGAACATATAACATGGCGATGAGTGTCAAAAATCACAGCCTTAATGCAAAGCTATAATTGCAGGTTAAAATATGAAAAATGCTGGACTTATCTTGTTTTGCACCAAATAAATGGACATAAAGCTTTTTGAACTGTTCTTCCATATAAACAATGTTAATTTTAGTAAATTGCTTTATTGCAGGCTTTTAACTCTTACATGCCACTGTAATTCACAATACACGTTTAGTGTTCTTAATGTATTGTCTAGGACACTGTAACTCTTTTGACTGTTTGGATCAATACAATTTTGAAACCAATTCAGTGTAATAATTATGCATATTAGAAGTAGACATGCAGAAAATCCTGATTAATGATGTGTTCTGAAGTGTTATGACACCACTATATTTGAGCAAACGTAAAGGAAAAACTTATTCCATTCTATGAGTGCACTTAGAACTTCTGACACTTGTGATTGGTAGTTATCAGGGTGAAACAAAACTAATTTAGTGGTAAACTTTGAGACAGCTCTCAAATTGAATTAAAACCATGTTCTTCTTCCAAACAATCACAGTCTTCATTCTCACTTCCCTCCTCCATTTGTTGTGCATCAACTTCATGCTGAATTAACCTTGTATAAAATTCAGCTGATTATTACTGTACCAATTTTCACCAAAACGTTGTTTTAAAAGCTTGTACAAATCATTCTTTTTTCTAATTTGATGAGCTGTTCCAAAGGAAGAACTGGGGGCTCTGCTAGTTGTTCGACTGCTACTCCTCGTTTAAGCATAGACAGGAATTTCTTGGATTCGTCATTCAGTCTATACAACATTTCCATTTTCAGAGAAACGTAAAATTTATTCCCCTTAAGTTTCTTTTATAACATGACACTTCATTTCCCTTAAACCATCTAGCTTTTTTAAGTAATTGCAAAGCATCTTAAAGTCATGCACATACCAATTCTTGCCCAGTTGGCGAACAGTACCAACCTTAGAATATGTTTCAACATACTTTTCTGGAGTTAATATCTCAGACGTTTTTCTAAGATTCTTTTCCAAAACCCCAAACATGCGGTCTGCAGGTAAGAAAGAATGGCCTCTCACGGAAAATATGCACAGTTCCTTCAGATAATCTGGAGACTTTTTCAAAAGCCACCAATAGAGTGCGTGGACCATGTGGGCATTTCTATTTTGGCCAGCAGAGCCATCAGAGAAGACTTAATTTGGATACACCATCCTCAAATTGCTGTTTGCTTAGAAAATTTGTTAGCGCAGAAGCAACTTCAGTAGCTTCACGACCTGCTTGATTTTCAGTCCAGCAATAAAATGCTAGTGATTTATTCTCTATATCTGTGATGCACAGAGCACAGAATGATAGGTGGCGAGCATAATAGGCTTCACCTATGGCAAGCTTAGGTAATGGTTGCACCTGCTTCGAATCAAAGCATAAGGACATGGTAGAGGAGTCTTTTTCTCTCATCATTTTGTGGAATACCTTTGCTTTTAGTTTATGTGTAGTGAGTTCAGCTTGTAACTCATTCTTTCTATGGGAATTTTCCATGACTTGCAGGTCATATTTTGTCCTACTGCAATATCTACAAACATCTACAGCTGGTTCGCCAAAACCCAAGTTAAATTTATTAGAATAAATAATGTGGAAAAACCACTTCTTTACTTTTAGGGATTCAGCCATACTAGCATTGTAGATTTTGAATAACTTGTTCACATTTAACTCTGAAGGAAGGTAGAGCCACTTGCTTTTTTTTCTTGAATAATGACTCTCTCTACCTTTTAGCTTGGTTAAAAAACTGATTACCGATTCCTTCTTTTGGGCATATTGTTTGACTTTTCGGTCACCTCCCCACCTCCCCTTCTTTCAATTATTGCTTTACCTGCTATTAGAGAAGCTGCTGTTGTTTATTCTTGTGCCAATGCTAGAAAGAACTTAGAACAAAGCGGAATAGTTTCATTGTTTACTCTAACTAGATATTTAATAACTACTGTGTTAACCTTTTCTAATTTTCTTGATGTGCGCCTTTAGGGAGATGATACAGACATCATTGATGCCAGAAGCCTGTCTTGTTGTGATTTGTTCCTGTAGTTAAACACTAATTTTCTTGCTCTGATGAGATATAGGCAGAAATGGTACAGCCTTTAAATCTACCCTCTGTGTGCACATGGAGACCAGCGAATGATGTGGTAAGAACTATACTAACCGCAAACTGGTTCTGAATATATTCCAGTATAACTATTTTCGCTAAATAATACCGATAATTATTATTCTTATAAATTTTAAATAATATTTACCTTTCTTCTTGTTGCCTTTTCCTTTTTGTCATACTCTTTGCCTCCTTCTGGAACCTGCAGAGCGCTCACCTACAACTACGCTTTTTTCCATGTTCATAGACACAACTACACGAAACTCACAATAATAGCAAGACTGTAGGCAGTGCAATCTGGTCAAACAATGAGATAGAATGAGAAACAGATGTTTTTGTGATGTCGTGACAAAGCAGATGAGAATTCCTACGCGCGACTCCGACAATGTGCGTAAGAAAGTGGACGCTTCGCACTTTGATCCAGTCAAGGCACTGGACATAACACATTTTGCACCGAACCCACATTTTCGTTCTCGATTTTAAGGGCTTTAAAATGTGCTTTGAAGCAAACAGGAACATAAGCCCGATGCAGGGCATGCTGAAGTGTTGAAATTTGCTTCAAACTAATTTTCGACCGCGAGTGGACTTTTTGCGTTTTGAAGCGATACTCCTCAATTACTTAATTAAACAGTTCTAGCTTTCCAATATTTGTAAAATTGATGTCATTTAAATAATATTTGATATGGAATAGCAGAATAAGTTCTGTTATGAAAAACTGTACACATGAAGCCACAAAATTAACACAGTGTAGTACCTGAACAATGTTTATAGGCTCAATTTTGTGGCCTCTGAAGCCCTTAGCTATCATACTAAGAGATATTGTAACGTAGGCATAACTAATGGTTTTCCTTAATTCATTTATTTTATTTTTTATTTTTCAGATTTCACGAAAGATCAAGAAAATACAGAACCCAATCGAGAGAACCACCACCATGGTGTTGGAAATACAGGAGGGGGAGGAAGTGGAACAGCTGGTGGAGAGCGTCAGTCTAAACGTGCACGACGGACTAGAACAGATACCCTTTCTAGCAATCTTGACACAAATACGTCATCAGACTTGCTTCCTGCACCTGAAGCAGTGGTTACCCCGAGTAGGGGAGCAAATTCTAGTAGTACAGCAACAAGCGGAGCAACTAGTGGTGGGGGTGGTGGAGGTGGAAGTGAACGTAAAAAGGGAGGCAATACAGGAGGTAAGAAGAAAAAGCGCAAATCTCGCCAATCTCAGCAGCATAGTCAACAGCAACAACAGCAGCAGCAGCAACGTGAAGAATCTCCACCACATGAAGATGAAATAGCTATTGATCCTGATGAACCAACATACTGTCTCTGTGATCAGATATCATATGGTGAAATGATTCTTTGCGATAATGATCTCTGTCCCATTGAGTGGTTTCATTTCTCTTGTGTTGCATTAGCAACCAAACCGAAGGGGAAGTGGTTCTGTCCAAAGTGTAGAGGAGATCGTCCTAATGTGATGAAACCAAAAGCCCAATTTCTCAAAGAACTGGAACGGTACAACAAGGAAAAGGAAGAAAAAAACTGAAGTGACTGAGTATCTTAATATATATATAGCATATATATCATATATATGCTCAGTTGTGCACCACAGTAGAATGTGACTGCATTACTGTTTTAACACAATCTGCAAAGTGTTTTTGTAATGTAGACAGTTTCTGTCTATCTGGTTTGATACATAAACATTTGATTCCAGCATGAATACTATCACAGCTTTCGATCATCCCCAGTGATGTAACTATTAACATTAGAAAGAACATTCTTTTTTTAACATGTTTGACAAATAGAGTGTAAAAAGGTTTAAAATCTCATCTCTTGCTGCTAAATGTTTATCTTTTTATATGTATAAAGTGCCCCACATTGGGGTTATATGTCAAGATTTAATTTACCACAGAGATTTAAATGTATATACTTATATGTACTATTGTAAAAAAGAAAGAAAAAGGACACTGAGGTATCTTAAATAAATTATTGTAAATGATTTAATTGTTTTTCAGAAACAAATATAAACATGCAGCATTCACATGTTGAATGATGCAATTACTTTTAATAATAATACTAATAACTATTATTATATAGTATTTTCTTTAATAAATAGAGTTTTACCCCAAAGATTTATGGCAGTAGTGTTGTACTCAAACTTGTGCAGTCTTGATTTGAATGAATAAAAACTTATATATTGTTTATATAAATAGTGCATTTTGTATTTCACTTTGATGTTTGTTTCTTTGCTTTTACGAAAAAGAGAATTCTTTGAGAGGTAGAATCAGAACTGAAAAATTCAGTGCCACAATTGGGATTTGAACCACAGACCCTCCGCTTACCAGGCGGGCACTCTAACCAATAAGCTACTGTGACAACCTGCCAGAATGACATTGAATTCTCCAACCGATTCTTATTTTCCTGGTCAAACCACAATGATTAATTCATTGAATGAGATAGGACTAGCCTCGTTCACAGGTGAATGAATCAGCTAGCTGTCAAGTGTCAGGTTAGCTTTCATCAACTTCAGTGTGTCATTGTTTTTGGGCCACTTGCAAAAACCATCAGTTAGCTTTAGGTATTTAAATCATTGCAAAATCAATGTTTAGGATTAAACAGTGTCTTAATCACAACCATATTTAGACTTTGCATAAAAGATAGTTTACACCTATTTAATCTTAAATGCCTGATCTCAAAAAACAGCTAACGTTTCCTCCTAACAAAGAAAATTTACTTCCAAAGATCAACCCTACACAAACTCTAGATATCGAGTACCATATAGACCTAATGAAAGAAGTTAAAACAGATGACACCTCAAATAATGTTGAAACCATTAGCTTCAGAAACCATTCGCATAAGATTCCTTGGACAACAATGGCTTTATACTTTTACTGATGATTCTTTGTTGCCAAACCAAAATGGAGCAGGTGCTGGAGCTACATGTCATCTCTTCTCCTATGAAACTCTTGGAATAGGTACCACAAAATGGATTGTGGGAAAAGCCAGATATAAATGTCATTATCAAATAAAAATGCTAGTAAAAAGCAAATATACATAAATAGATCAAACAAAGAGGCAAAAGCCGGAATTAGAACAAAGTTATAAAAAAGGATTGAAAAGGTACAAAATTTTGATATCTAAAGTTCTAAATTCTTACGTTCATGTTTACTATTGCTAAAAACTTCAGAACTCTTTCCACCACTTGCTTATCATCTGCAAGTTGGACAGGCAGTTGTAGAGAGTCTCGAAGGTGCACTAGGGAAACACACTAGCAGCACATGACTGACCAACAAAAGGTTGTTGCAAAGCAAAGAGGGTCCCATTTGAAGTCACCATGTGTAAAATTGCATTGGCCAATGCGTAACCAAGCCAAAATCATCTCTTGACAAGACATGCAAGAGGAGGTTACCCAATTTATTGGAAGTTTTTTCACTGCTCTAAACAAGAGATTCAAAGCAAGATTTGGGTGATGAATTCAGATCCATATTTCATTAATGAAGTAGTCTTACAGCCAGTACCTCAGTAACACAAATAACATTGTGTGTGCCTCTCATAAGTTGTTTGATTATTTCTGGTTTTTTAACAGTTGTATGAGAAAAACACGCTTTAACATTAGTTAAAATAGCATCTAATCTGCTCCAATAACTTAGACCGATATTCCATACAAGTGACATATAATATATTTCAACATAAGTTAATACCCCATGCAGTGAGAAAAAATCTAATGTGAGACTTATGAAGTATAATTCATTAATTTACTGTGATAATGTATTGCTCTGCCCATATGAAGCAAGGTAAGTGACAAAATAAGTTGTCAGCAGACAGAATAATGAAAATGCGTTGTAGTAGTTTATCAAAGGGTGTGCTTATTCCAAGCCCAGATTTAGATACATTTGCATTTTAGCAACTCATAACCCATGTCATGTAACATTTTTCAGGTTCAATAAAGCATTACACCAACTTCCTATAAAACCCAAAAATGCCTCCAGAATGTCAGCAAAGAAGCCTTTGACCATTTTTTGGGGGGTGGAGGGAGGACAATGAAGGTGTATTGTTGGAGTTCATGGAACAAGGCACAGCAATAAACTTTGGATGCCTGTTGCCATATACTGTGTAACAATCATACGAAAATAATGTGACATTTTGAGTTCTGGGGTTATTTTCTTCCATGATACTCAGCTGCATACTGCTACATGAAGTCTGCAGCAGTTCAGTTGGGATGTTTTTGAACATCCAGTGCATAGCCTGATCCAACTTCGAATGATTATCAGCTGTTCCTAAACATGAAATGGATGAGGAGCTCAAGGAGATCAGCACAGGGTGGCTGGTTATAGTCACAGGCAGAAGAGTGCTATGCTGAGGAGATTTCAAAGCATAGGATAGTACAGCATATGTCAAAATGTAAATAGAAATTATGTTGAAAATAATTTAACAGTTTATTTTGCACTTCCATGTAAATTAAGTTTACAAAATTAATTTTAAATTGTAACTATTGTAGGAATTACCTTGCAACTCTAAAAATGTATTTATACTAAGTATCAATACAAGGAATATGGCTATACATCAACTTAGGCTGTTACCTTGCCATATTCCCAACCAAATTTTCCTTAATATCTAAACCATTTATTTTAATCATGATGATAATGGTAGCAATAATAATAAAAGTGCCCAATACTTGTGTTCTAATATTTCATTTAAAAAAACCATAAACTTACCGTTCATCTACTGCTCTTTTTGCTGTCCTCACTAAAGAGTTCAATTAAGGCTACCTTTCTGTCCATTTTCAACCATTTTCCATTTGTACACTCTTTCCTCCAAGTTCTGTCCCTTTACAGTAAAAAACTGTATGTATGTTTCTAATGATCTTTTTTCTCATATATTGCTGAACAATTTTCTACTACATATGGTAAGTAGGGAAGTATTCTATTCGACCCAAAATTTTGATGTCGAGATACCACCAGAAATAAGCAGTTTCTGTGTGTGTGTGTCTGTAAACAGCTTAACTCAAAAATGAAAAGTTGTTAGAAAACAAAAGTTGGTATTTAAGTTTAATATCTTTTAAGGATGTGACATAAAGATTTTGAAGAAAATTCCTCTACCCTAAACTACGCTTTACGTTGAAAATTTTTATTTTCTCAAAAATAGCTAACGATTTGTATTTAAATGCCATATGTTTGATATTTTATAGCAAATTAAATGCATATTTTGAATTTTCTGGCTATAGCCTATGTAGTTCTGTTTACTCTGGATGACTTTTGTATAACTGGTAGTAGACAATTGTCCGGTTGATAATGGAGGAAAGTTACCCTTCGAAATGCGTTACAGAAAATTATGTTGTAAGTGTTGTTCAGCGTTATTAATTGACTCACCTTTTAAATTAAATTAACAACAGAGATAACATACATTAATACTAATACCCACCTCTCCGATGGTTTACTCAAGATGCACCTATACAAATGTTAATGCAAGAATCTTTTTTAGGGCCATTTCCAGGTATCATATATAACTAGTAACATTTGAACTTATAATATTGTATTGTTTGCTGATGATACTGATTCATTGATGACATAAAACAATGACAATGATTCATTGATGACATAAAACAATGACAATAGATCACCTAATCATACCAGCAAGGAACTGGTGCCATAGGTAAAAAGTTCCAAATAACTTGGTATTAAATACAGATAAACCAGCTTATCATAAATATCGTACTTCAGAAAGCATAAAAGCAATGGGCAGCTGAAACCATTTCCATAGCTATGGCCCCATTAATGTTTCTACAGCTCAAGACACTTGATACCTACTATTCAAATGATATTGGTTTTCTGACTGAATGTTTTTATATTAGCTCCTAGGATAACAATTATAAGAAAACAAAATTTCCCAATTGGAAGAACCTATTTTCTTGCTAATGTCAGAATTGTGTTTTAAGAGCACTACAGAATGAGGAAAGAGTGCTAACTATAACCTCGCCCAAGTCTAGCAGTTTTAAACTAAAAGCCCTAGTCAAAAACAAACATTTCCCTGCCATTACAAGCTTTAGGACTGAATTTCATGATAAGAACCTGCAGACACTGGCCAGCTATGATTCAAGACAATTCTTTCACTTGCATTATTGTTTTTATTATAAAAATATACAGTAAACTGAAATGACGCATTGCAAAACAAGATATCCAAAGCTTCCTGTATAAGCAGTAATGAAGTTCTTCAACGTGCCTTAATTGACCTACAGCCCCAGTAAGACTCTAGCTTAAAGCTTTACTCAGTTATGGTACCAAATGTGTTAAAAATAAGATAGAATAGTGAAAGCTCAAGACAGAAGGGCACAGTTTTCTACTGAAAGTTTTACTCCATTCTATTGATGAGGTATGTATTATAATTTAGGTAAGCTCCAAGATGATAAATTGTGTAAATTTCTAGCTGGTATCCAGTTGGAATAGCTTCTGGCTTCCAGTAGCTAAGGTAATTGTGGGGCACATTGTTAAAATTAATTATATTTCTTTTATTTAAATATTTCAGCAGGTTAAGATTGTATTTGAGTAATTAGAATTGTTAGAATAAACATTTCATTTCACTGTGATTTAGGTAGCAGACCAATAGCTTGTGAACGGAATCATAGCACCAGTTTTTCTGCATACCTAAACTGTAGAAAAATATATTACAATGTAATATGAATGTATCATATAAACAACACACAGAGAAATATTTTCAATAATAAAAAAGAATATATTTGTATTTTATCTCCACAACTGGGATTTGGTTCAGAAATAAGTGTAAACATTTTGGGATGTATTTACTACTGTAAATCTTGCTTTGTCCATTTATAAGCAATTGTAGTCACCTACAAACTGGTCTATGCAAAAAGTTGTTGTTAGCTAATGCTGGATTTCTGACAATGAAGTCATTAATCCTCTTGCTCTCCAATATTTTTCACTGATGAATGGGGCACTAGTCTATGCAAAAAGTTAAAAGTGTGAAAAGAATTTCTCAACATATTTACAAATTAAGGGCACCTACAGATTGAAATGTTAGTACATATTCCATTTTGAGGAGCGTTTATGATTTTTAGGTAAGTTACAACTGACACAGAGTTTAAATTTTATATATAAGAGCCAGAAAAATATTTCTAGAGTCATTTTATATTTGGTTTGAATCAATATAAAGCTAAAAGCTCACAATTTTTAAATGATATGAAATACACATTGAATTTAAATTTCACCTTGATCCAAAGTTTAACATTCGGTTAAAATTAAGGGTAATTTTTGTGTATAACTTTTAATATTTCAAAAAATGTTCTTAATAATGAGCATTACAGTGCCATTGTATTATTTCCACTGTAAATGAGCATACCAGAAATGTAGTATTAGTGTGTACCTATTTATAATAGTGTTTAAACTCACTATGTATATACCTCATATTCACAATAATGAGACCTTCTCTTCCTTTCTATTAGCATAATGAAAAGTACAGCAATATTACAACTACCAATGTTTTCAAGATTAACATATCTAGTAGTAGCAGCTGAAGATTTAAATACTCCATGGCAGGTTTCAAAACTCATTCATTAGTGTGATGGGAGATGACCACCAGGGGCACCATAAAGAACGTACAGTAGAGCTGAGTTCTGGGTTAACCGAGGTACTGTTTTATGAAACCTTCCATGCAAAGTATGTAGTGTAAAAATAGAAATGACACACCTAGCTCAAAGGATTGGCAGATGAAACAATCACTGAAAATGATGTAACCAAATGGATCTATGTAGACGAACAATTGGAAGTGACTGATGAGATGATAGCAGAGGTTGAAAAAAGTAACAGTGACAATGAAGACGCTTAAATCGAGAATGAGAAAACCAGCCACAGTGAATGATGCAAAGCGATAGAAAAGCCACCAAGTAGCTAGATCAACAGTCAGAGATAGCTTCAACAGATCTTCTACTGCTACGACGATTACGTTTTCTTGAAGAAATAACTTTCTTTTTAAATTTCATAAGCTTTCATGACCAGTGTCATAAAATACAAAATGATTATCCGGGCTTGTGGGCCATGGTCTAGAGGAAAATCTTCCAGATGTTTCATTCGAAGCTCCGTAGAACATCCCCAGTGATGTGACTGTAGTACTCTGCTAGTCTTGGCAACGTCTAATACAGAGGCAAAAAACCTGACCGGAGAAAAATTCAAAATCATACCCCATTAACAGCTTCAGCTACAGTAAATGCCAGCCCATTAACAACAATGGAAGCAGCCCCCACTTTAAACCATCCCATGCAGCAGCCAAACCAATAAACAAAGACCAGATCAATTGTCAGATGCCCACACATGCTAAGTGTATAAAACCTGTGTAACCAAACGGCTCAATATCAGTCGTCACCGAGACTAGCAGAGTACTGCGGTCACACCACTGAGGATGTTCGACGCAACTTCAAACGAAACATCTAGAAGGAGATTTTCCACTAGACCAAGGCCCACAAGTCTGGATAATCATTTTGTTTTTTTTAAAACTGGAATATGTACTGTAGCTTTTTTTAGTATTGTATTTTTATTTGTATGTATGGCTTTTCTTTTTCAATTAATAATATAGAAGATGCCTTTTTTCCACATCTTTGACCATGTTTTTATTCATTTCACCAGTTTACCATATCTTTGCCTCTCAATTTTTGACGGAGTCTCTGCTATCTGGGTTTCCAATTATCCAAGGTACTGTTGGTCCTCCTTACCTCGGACAATCAAGGCTCTAGTGTATCGTGGGGAGCTCAATAATTCAAACTGGCATTTGCACAAAACTAGTCCTTCTCTCACACATATTGCTTTGAGACTGAAAATGATAGATATTCAAATTTAGTCTGAATTCATTTTGTGTAATATTTTCCTGTGGAGCTCTCTGCGCCACTGATTTCTGCACTAACTTCCTTAAATTATTGTTGGTATAGAGATTAAGGAGACAAAACAAATAAAACATTCAGTTTACACAATACTGCCATTTAAAGTACATATATTTGCTGTTTAATGCTTTTGCATACAATTTTTTATTACATAGTTTGTAGATAACCAAACAATAAATATAAAATGAATTTACAGTGGTTTTGAGAACTCCTTTTCTTGCATCATTACTCTGCAGCAAAATACTTGAAATTCACAGTGATATATACAGGAATATTACTGCTTGGTAGCTTAAATATTAAGGCACAGAAAGGAGTGGACAGTTACTTAAGTGAATTACCATCCAGGCTGTCATTGAGCATTAGATGGTACATGCTTTATTTATATGATTCTACCAAGCATAGTCATGAAATATTTAAAAAGTTTCTTATTTTGAAACACATTACTGTGAGGATCACTATGAAAGTTTTGAAATACACCAAAAATATTTTTTTTTAAAAATGATTCTGATTGTTGCACTTTCTCAAACTATTCACCGCCATACTTTTGCATTCACTGAAACCACTTCTGGAAGCACCTCTGCTACATGTTTTTCTTTGATGGCTACAAGCTCTTCTTCATAGGTAGAAACACTTTCTTCACTGAAAATCTCTTTCCATGCATAATATTTTTTATCATTCGGAACAGAAAAAGATCACTTGGGACCAGTTTGGGACTATATGGTGGATAATTTTGACCTCTGCCGACTCCAGGAATTGAGTGATGATGCTGGTCGTGTGTACGAATGCATTCTTGTGATGGACGAGGATCCCTTGCAGTCCCATGCCTGGCTGCTGTTCTTGAAGCTTGGCAAAAACTTTTGGTAGGCAAACTGTGGTGTACCAGTTAGCAGAATGTTTTCCTTAGCCATTGCTGTTGCCAAATACCTGTTTCTAAATTCATCTTTCAAAGATGTTTGGTCCTTTTTAAATTCTTGAAACCACTGAAAAACTGTGGCATGGGAAGGATCAATGTGCCCAAAAGCCTGCCGCAAATATTCAAAACCTTGGTACTGGTTTAACCGCTTTTAAGATCATAGAAAATCCTCCCAGTTCCATTGCAGGGACTGACTACCTGTGCACTGCAGACTGTTCATATTTGTACTGCTGGAATTCCTGGGCTACCCCATACTGCATTTAATTTAAGTGGATCAACTTTAATTTTCTAACGTCTCAAAACTTTCGTAGTGTACCAGGATTCATAAGGAAAGTCTAGCATTTATACACGTAATCCATCACAATGATGTTCTGCAATATTTAAATAACAGTTGCCAAAGTATTTAACAAATGTTTCATATAAACTTTGTAATGAATCACAGTTTATGTTGTTAGGTACTTAAAAGCAATTTGACAGCCTATTAGATTTGTGCTTTTATATTCAGATAGTAACAAAACTTTGCATCAGTATCCTATTTTACACTTATGGTTATATTGGTGCTTCTCTTGGCTCTACTAGTATTTCATTCACTGCACAATATTCGGGTTGTGACACTGCATAAACAACTGCCTGGGCTATGTCGGAGGGTTCCAGGAATTTCATCTTTCCTGCCATGTTGCATTTTTCAACGGCCTGCAAGAAGGATTTGATTTGATATTTTGTAACATAGCAAATTTCATAACAAATATTTATCATAGCACTTCAGAGAATAATAATAATAAAATTCAATAGCCATTATTTTTCTTTAGATGCTCTCAGGCTTCAAGTCAGGTGAATTATTGGTCCAACAACAATTTCCTGTTTCAACAAGAATACTAATGATGTTTCGTGAAGGTCTGTACTAGCGAACTCATGGGTTCTACTAGATCTGCCAGTTTCTTCAGCAGCCTTCAAAGACCTTGCACTATCCAGCCAAGGTGAATCCAGGATATGAAGGCCTCCCCTTGTGCCACACTTTTGCAGCTGGCTGCTTATCTATATAGGAACAACAAACAGTGAGGACTTCACCTACATCTAAAGAGTAAGGAATTCTTGCAACAATTAGTATAACAGCATATTCACCAGGAGATTTTCACCTGGTGAATGCATCAATTATGATGTCCGTATTATCTAGGGATAAACACCTAAAATAACCCCGTAGCACAAGAGCCATCTGGGTCAAGACCTACTGCCCGACTGCTACGCTCTCACCTCTGCCCATCATAGGTGTCATGAGTGGGGTGCAGTGCTAGAGGTGGGACATGGTCAGTACCCCAGTCCCTCCCATAGGTGTCATGAGTGGGGTGCAGTGCTAGAGGTGGGACATGGTCAGTACCCCAGTCCCTCCCAGCCTGTTATGCAGTCTTCATGACCAGGGCCTCTACTTTTCAATCAAGTAGCTCCTCAATTGGCCCCTCAGGAAACTAATGAAGCTGAAAGCATCCTGGACCAAGTCTCTCAGCAGGAGAAAATTACCACGCCGGTACTGGAATTTGAAACCAGGTCTCCCACTTGGTAAGCACCAGCGCTACCACTGCGCTAAGGAGACAACCCAAACACCTAAAATGCATGCTTATATTCATAGGTTAAGACATGCCTAAACATAGCTACTAATGTAGATGCATAACACAATACAATTAACACATGGTGGACAATTGCAAGGACCCTTAGACGACTAAACACCCAAAATTGCTCAGGGTGTTTATCATGTGCAATCCAGGGTAAGCAACATTTGATGTGCTCGTATGCAATGCAAGCCAGCTTCTCATCTTTCGCAGACTAACCAGTGTTCTATGCGGGAACTAGCACATTAATGCATGTGAAACAATGACACACCAACAAGTGAAAGGGTTTTGGAGGGTTACCGAAGAAAAATACCAATGTAAATATTGTGCTAATAAAGGTCATATATCTTCCCCTTTTGCTCCAAAATTTAAAAAAAAATGCCAGTTTCCCTACCTAAGCTATTTAGTATCCTAAGGGTGAGAGAGATGTATTCTCCCAAAATGTCAAAACACTGTTCCCCAAAAATTCACCTGGCTTGAAGCTTAAGAACATCTAGGGTATGTATCTATGTCACAAGAAAACATTCAGCTCTAACTTTACCATTATTTTGTTTCGATTACCTCAGCATCAGTAGAATACTCCGCCAGTTCAGTTGTGACATCTCCAGGTTGGATGCAAGTCACACGAATGCCATATTCTACAAGTTCTTGCCTCATAGCCTGACTCATTCCCTCAACAAAGAATTTGGTACCAGAGTATACTGCTAGACCAGCAAAACCCTGTGATAAGATTTGTAGTGATACAGTGACACAAATGACATAAATTATATCTACATTTTTATTTATATAAAATATATTGCTGTAAAAATAAATTTAAAATTTGATTACTAGGTATAATGAGTGAACATGCACATACTGAAAATACCATTGTGTTTATGTTTACTTTCTCTACTACATATAGTAAGTAGAGGAAGTATTGCATTTGACCCAAAAATTTGATGTTAAGACTTCACCGTAAATATATATTTGAGGCCCCCTGAATTTAAAAAAAGCATTTTTAGAAAAAAGTCTGTGTCTGCCTCCCTGCCTGCCCACCCGCCCACACAACCTCCCAAATGCGAGCCTGACATGTTATTGTGGAGCCATCTCGCTCAGTAAGTACTGTCTGTTCACCACCTTGTGGTCTAAGGGGAATGAAGGGCAGAGGGGAGACATTCCACATAGTGTAACCTGAGGTTTGTAAAACATTGAAAATCATTTTCAGTAGTCACGCTGTCTTTTGAGGTTCTCTATCACCATATCACACTCTACTCCTTTACAACCACCATATTCATGCTATGAGTAGCATAGGGTCATTGTAAGTTATACTTTTTAATTCTTTAAACAGCCTTGCTGCATCCTAAACATTTCTCTGCACCTCCTATGTGTATAAACAGATATCATTTCTCCCAAACAGAGAGAAAAGTATATGAAGATGGTGGGCAAGGGTTAGATGAAGTAGCCACACATTTAGAAGTTGCCATTTCTATGATTCACAAGCTGACACTCCACACTAGTTACGCACATTTGCCGCTGCACTTGAAAAAGAAACTGTAACATGATGCCCACTTGCCAGCGGAGAATATGCCCTGACCCAGCCCATTGCCATTTTTCCTTGAACTGAGGCTGCCCTTAAGACCTTCAAATGTTGTAGATACCAAATTTTGAAACAGATGTATACTTAAATCTGAAACTTGAGAATGAAATCTTTACGCTCAGAATACACTATTATTGAAGAAGACCATTTTGTTTTCACAAGGAAATTTCAGAAACAATGACTTTGGAAAACTATAGTCAGAGATCTCACAAATCCTCCCAGAGCATCTGGAGAGAAGCTGGCTTATGGCTACACAGGTTTGCAGATTTTGTAAATATAGACCCATTAACATTAGAGATGTATAAAGAAAATGAAACTGAACTTAAATGGATTAAGCTCAAACTTTTCTTATCAATTACAACAAAACTCTTTACTAGAAACAACTGCAGAGGTGCCAACATAAAAATCACTTAAAAGTATAGAAAATGTATACATAATTTTGTCACTAAAGACTGTGTATCTGCTAAAACATTTTTCATCAGAAATACTTATGCTAGCGAATCCTAGATAGGTGCAAAGCTATCCCAAGTTAATAAGTAGCTATCTCATTAAAGTATTTGGGCCACCCACCATCCCTTTTGAGTGCTTTTCAAGCATTTACATCTATTACTACATATAGAACTGTAATTACCATATCCTGAATGCAGTATTTTTCCACTGCGCAGACAGACACACAATAACAGCAGCTGATGTACACAAGGTCCTGCAGATGACTTATTTTTCTCTGCTCTGAAAGTGCAGTATAGAGCTGATGCTGATATAGTGTGGTTGAGTTATTACCAACATGCTTTATTATTTTGTTCTTATTTAGTCACAAAGTGCATTATGACTCAGCATTTGTTTTCTATTGCACAGCACATATTTATTTATGATTAGTATGTGTTAACTCAGCCAGCTCACCAAGTGAAACTGCAATTGGCAGAAAGTGTAAAAGTTCCAGGCTGTGCAACAATCCATAAACTTTACAATAAATTTCAGATCACAGGAAGTGTTCAAGCTCAGAAATCTAAAAGACGGCATACATTTCTTACCGAAGAAACATTAGGTGACATCGGTCATCATTTGGAGAATTCCCCCCAAAAATCACTTAGGCGTCTTTCACAACAGGCAGGGATTTTTTTAGCTGTCTGCAAAGAGCTACAAATTGTTTAAATTAAAATCATATAAAATAACTGTGGAACATGCTTTTGAACCAGGTGATTCTGTAATTAGGTGCACATTTTGTGAGCAGATTCTCAATAGTGTATACAATGGTAAAATTGACCCACATTTAATATTTCTCATGGATGAGGCTTGGCTCCACCTTCATGGATATGTATGTATACAAAATAACCATTATTGGAGCTCTGAGAAACCTAATATTGTTCATGAAATACCCCTTCATGATGAAAAAATTGGTGTATGGTGCACCATTAGCGGAGAAAGAGTTATAGGCCTGACTTAAGGGTTAACACGTGTACATACGTGAATACAATTTTGCCCCCTTTTTTAAAGAATTAACTGACAGGGAGCGTGATTTTGCCTTTTTTCAACAAGACTCTGCAATAGCACATACAGCCAATCTTTCGATGAGAACAATTGAAAGTGTGTTTCAGGACAGAATTATTAGTAGAGATTTGTGGCCGCCTTGATCCCCCAACCTAACCCCCTGCGATTTCTATCTCTGGGGTAACTTAAAGCATGAAGTGTACAAGACAAACTCATATACTCTGGAAGAATTAAAACAAAATGTCTGCCAGGAAATTGCCAGCATTTCTCAACGTGAACTACGACGAGTGATGGATAATTTCCTAAAGAGGTGCCAAAAATGTATGGATGAAGTGGCCAGTTTAAGCATCTCCTTTAATAATATTGGTAAGTAAAGCCTTTAAAGTGGCTTTAAAAATGTTATATGGTTTCATCTGCACTATTCTATGACAGTGGCAGTCGGCAGTCGAAGAGTGCCATACAGACAAAACATAGTGCAGCCAGTTCAGAGTCTTTCGGATCATCTGTTATAACTACCATATCCTGAGTGTGAATTATTGTCACTTATGTATATTAAGAATAAAGAATAATGTATTAAGTGAAATAAATGGGTGCAGTATAATGCTACATGTGGACGAAAAGTGATATAAAGTGTTCTAGCAAATATGCAATCTTAACCTAATTTTCAATAGGCAGTATTATCATCCTCTTTAATATCCTAAGTTGACTACAACGTAACGTTCAATTCTACCTCTTTAACATATAATTATCTTACCCTTCGTCCAGCATCTGATGTTATATTAACTATGTGACCTTGTTTGTTTTTAACCATTTGATCTAACACAGCAGCAGTTGCATTGAGCACACCTTTAACATTGACATCAACTGTTTTATGCCATTGATCCACACATAAATTCTTCATAAATGTGTAATACATGACACCTGCATTGTTTACAAGGATGTCTACTGGGCCAAGCATAGATTCAATATGCTGCACACCTTGTTGCACCTAAGTGAAAACACATGAAAAACCATTAGAATATATAAACCACAATGTGGTAACAGTATAAAGTAATGATAAAGCATGTATCAAGTAGCAACAAATGTATTAAAACATTCCAAGCTGTTCTAACTTTTTCTAGGAATGACAATAAGAATAATAAGGGAAAGTTAGTTTCTTACACAAAATGATAATGCTGTCATTTTAAGAAACTTTCTATGTGACAAAATGTGTCATTTTTTGGTTTAAGGCGCTGTTGGACTCTATTTTGAAAACTATTTTGAAAACCCAATCTTTGGAGCACAAGTTCCCGGCCATCTTACACAATATTAAGATCTATTTTCTGTACATATTGTTACAGCTAACTAGTAGTTAAGTGCTATAACTATAGTTATGGGCTGAACCTAAGACTAAAACTTGGTATGAAATCATAACAATTCTGCTAATGATAGGCTTCGAACATTGACCCCATTATCACATACCAGCATTGAGCTCATTTACCCCTCTTGCTGTAAAGCTGTATTTCTGTCATTTAGGAACCTTCATAGAACAATGACTGTGCACTTTGAAACAATATACAGTAGTGTGAGACTGTGAAAAAATCTTAAGTGCTGCATTCTCATGATTTTCTCCACTCACTCTTCTACAAACTATTCTTACAAAAGCTTATTCTTCCATCTATTTCTTGATAATATACACAGAACCTTCATTACACATTAACCCAATTCATTATAGATATGAAAAAAATGGTAAACTAAGGGAGATTTTAAATATTTTCAGAGGGTCTATGTGATGGGTTTAACATTCTCTTAGCATAAACAAAAAAGGGAGAGAGAGAGTAATTTGTGATTTGCTGTAGACAAAGGATAACAAAGGATATCTTGGAAGTGATTAACATCACAATAAAATTATTTGACATAAATTGTGTGCTTTAACAAGATCTTTTGTATACAAAGATTTAGTCTATTGCTTATGGTTTACCAATTATACAAAAGTCATTTAGAATGAAAAGGACTTCAGAGGTTATTCCCAGAAAATTCAAGATAAACATTTCATTTACTATGAAAATATTTTAAACAAATGGTATTTCAATCAAAATATTGGAATCATTTTTAAAAAAATGAAAATTTTCAAAACTTTTCCATATAAAGAGTAGCTTGATGTTGGGGATTTTTTTTTAAAACTTTGTGTCACGTCCTTGGAAGATGCTGAATTTAAATATCAAGTTTGGTATGTAACCAAATTTTCATTTTTGAGTTATGCTGTTCAGACATACACATACAGCTTTTTCTAAAAAAAAAATTTTTCAGGGGACCTCAAAAGGTATTTCCAGTGCAACCTCTATGTTGACTTTTTGGGTGGAATGCAATTCTTTCTCTACCTTCTATGTACATGGTAGGGAAAGTAAAAATGGCTGAAGTTATCCAAATGCCAGGATTGTCCGAGACATAAATGCACTAAGTAAACTCCACCAACGTTTTTTAATGATTTGTTGAATAAATGGTAGGCTGGAAAACTGTAATTTTTTCTTTCTCTATGTATAGTAAGTGGAAGAACAATTAAAAATCAGCCTATAACTGTAGCCCACTGTATCCTTCTTAAACCTGTAATGAATGCATAATAAAAGTTTATCTTATCAACATGTAGTAGACAGAAGAATAAACTTTTGTGATATATGTATTTAGGCTTTCCCGGCCGGTGTCTTGAATATTTGAAATGTTTAGTTCTTCTGGGCTTGTAGTCCGTGATCTAGAAGGCATGGTAGATACCAACGTTTCCCCAAGTACTGCGCTTGGCATCATCAGGGTAACACTATCCTCCATCTGCACCATTCAAACTCTGACCAGTTGGTATCTACCATGCCTTCTAGACCACGGCCTACAAGCCCAGAAGAACTAAACATTCCGAATGTTCATACTTTTGTGAGATTAGTTTGTAACCAGTGTAGGGAAGTGGCAATCCCATCACCTAGTGGGAAACCACTGGAAACAGCCTCCTGAGTATTGGCAGGAAAACCAAAACCTTTCAGGGTTGGGAGGAAATGCCCTATTCCTACCTCAAGAACTGAGGATCTACCCGAGTACTCTGGGAATAAAACAGAGAGCTTAAGCATTGGGCTAATCCCCCACCTTAAATAAAGTTGGATTCAGAAGGAAAAGGTGAGCCTCAGAAAGTGATGGATAAATAGACGAAGACTGTGCAAGAAATATAGATTAAAAATTGGATTATAAAGGAAAGACTGGGGACCAGTACAATAGACTAGCAGAGGATGGGATTGAGTTTAGGAAACAGATCTAAGGTAAACCCCTGACGCATGATAGTGGTAGAACAGGGAGGTTGAAGAAATTAGTTTGTAGAAATGTATGTAGAAAAAGTCATGAGAATGTAACCCATCAAATTTTTTTATCAAGTAATTGAAACTTTGGTACAAAGAATAAGTTACAAAGCCCTCTATTTTGTATATTATCATCCTCCAACGTAATGTCATATCAGATGATGAATGAATGAAATAGGTGAAATGTTGTTTAAATGAGCTCGAGGTCCATAGAACTTTAAGTTAGCCAACATTTGCCTTCTTAGGATAAGGGAAAACCTTGGGAGAAAAAAAAGAACCTTATCCGGATAACTCATTCTAACCGAGATTGGAATTTAGGACCTCTTAAATGTGAGGCAGACACACTACTACCACACTAGAGATGCAGCCTTATGTTACAAATGGTTGCATTATGAGACCAATTCATAAGCAATGTGTTTTAAGATCATTAAGTCAGCAAATAAACTTGAAGTCATATAACAAAATTTATAAAGTTTAAATTTCCCATCAAATTTCAATTACCTTTAAGAAACCTTTGAGAATGAGAGACTTTTACTAGAAATGGGAGAGTATTGCCATGAAAAAAATTACTATGACAGTACAAATATAATTAAAGACCAACAGCTTTTAAGCTTCAGTACTTCACTGCTCAGTCTCACCTGCTTCTCATCTACTACATCCATTGTGACTATAATAGCGGTGCCACCCTGGCGCTCTATCTGTGTCTGTATTTCCTTAAGTCGTTCAGTTCTACGTGCAGCCAGTGCCACCTTGGCTCCTGCTAGGGCTAAATGTTCTGCAATTGCTGCTCCAATGCCAGAAGAGGCACCAGTTACCAAAGCAACTTTACTGTGCAGCAACTGTACAGCTGACAAAGACAATTAAACATTTTTATCTGTAAGTTAGTTCATGCTGTTGGTTTAATGTCAAAGGTTACACAACATATGTGGGATGTTTTCACAAAACTGATTATCAATGTTTGCAAGATACTACCCAATCTCAGTAGGTACTGCTTTGAGAATAGTATGAAGTAAAATGCTGTCCTATGACATAAATAGCTTGAGGAATGGACAATGCTGGCAAATGAGAAGTGATAGAGAGAGGGTAGGGGTAAATTGAACTACCTTAGTGGTCATAATTTCTGCTATTCCCTCCAAATGGCACACATCAATACATTTCACCCCTCTCTCGACTGAGCAACAGAAAAAGTTGCATTATATCAACTGCACACTGCTAGACCCATTAGTTAGTATCTTGTGAACACTGCTTACTATCTACAAAACAAAATTTTCAGAAAATGATTTTCTTTTTGTTAAATAAGACAACTTCCTTTAAATTGTATCCATTTCAAAAGTAACCCTTTTGATATTACTATTAGAGTTAGTGCATGGCTGGAAGTTTAAAATACTCGCCATTCTCTGGAAATACATTAAATTTTAATAATTATCCCAAAAATGTTAATTTGCATTTGTCTATCACTTGAGCCAGTCAGTATTTATCATTTGTGAATAGATTAGAAAATAGTTAATTTTATATTATTTTTACTCACTTTTTACTTGTCTTTAGACAAACGCTAAAAATGCTTTAAGGCAACAAGGTCTATTATTTTCTATTAATTTACTTTATGCAATTCTAGCATTAAAACAACTTATTATGATGGCATAAAACATGTGAAATTACCCTCTTCCTGGCATCAGTGCCAGAAAATGAATTACTTAATTATCATGGCAACAAGGCAGCAATAACATCTTCACTGCCACAAAATAATTTTATCCAATGTGTGCCTGTAAGAAAACTTGAAATTTTCACTCTCACAAACTAATACACTTTTTCATCAGTGCTCTTGACTTCCAATGCTCTTGGCTTTTCTTGAGATTGCACATTTTGCTCATCCTGTTGTGAGCTTCTTTTGGGCTGTTGTCCGGTCTTTGCTCTGATGCTCTCACATTGAGTATATAAACGAGAGCATCAGAGCAAAGAAAAATTACACTGCCTTCACTGGAAGCCAAGAGCACTGATCATGACACAGATCATGGAAACCTATGCATTCATTCAATTAACATACTTTTTATTTCTCCATCCATAAAACTTTTCATATTATTTTATTTTTCTGGAATTAATAAACTCTCAGCACTCTTTGCTTCGTTCAAAATGTCAAGCAGAATACAATTCATATTTTTAATAGTTTTATCATAATTTTCCATTTTCCTCTATAAGTGTTGAAATTAATGCAACATCTGCTTTAGGTATCTCAGCCTCACCAATATGTGTCCTGTGTAACGATCCAGCAGAAATGAACGAAGACCACTTGAAGACCTGTGAAGCATTAAGATCAGAAGGAACTACAGTTCAAAAGTATTGGAAAGCACGAATGCTAATGGCTTCATTGCCAGATGCAAGGCACTAGAAAACAACAACAACATCTGCTTAGCAACCATATTACGTCACACATCTCTGATCTCTGATACATTATAATTTTACATTTAGCAAATTTGGTACTTATTTTTATCTATTTTAATGCTAGAATTGCATAAGACTTTTCATTGTGTCACTTGTAAACATTAGCGTGTTCACTTTTGCTCATGTATTAAACATATACTTGTATCACAATCAGTCGGATTATACACAAGTTACATAAATAACTATTATAGTACAAGTGTGAAATTAGATTCATCCTTTAAGGGGAGACTATAATCTCAGTATTGTCCATGTTAACTTTAATAAACTTATCTATTTTTTTTTCAGAAACTAGAATAATGAATAATGTGAATAATGGGCATATAACACAGTACTTACTATCCCGACGTCTTCTGTTGGGCCTTGGAATGAATCCAATTTGAGCAAGGTGCCTTAGATATTTCCTCATGAGCTCTGCATCAACTGGGGGATATTTCAAGCTTTGTGCCTCTAATGATATTTCTAAGTTTTTCCTAGTATAAGTGCTCATTTTGCTGAAATAGCTTGGCTCTCTAGAGTAATAAAAAGCAAATAAAAAAGCTTATACACATTTGGCATATTTTCATTAGTTTTTTATTTTTCAAACAGAAAAAGCTCACCACTAAATTAGTAATGTATTGCTATATTATTGCCATAAAAATTAGGACCAAATAACAGAAGAAATTATTCTCCATATTTTATAAGTTCTTGATATTGTTTTCATTTATAATGATTTAGGACATTTTGTAGTTTCTATTTAGCACAGCAAATGTTTAAAATTTGATGCTAACTTGCATACATTAACGGGACTCTATTAGAATTTAACATTTCTTCAGATGAGCTAAAATAGAATCAGCTTAAAGTCGTTCTCTGGTGAAAAATCTATGAACTTCAAAAGATTCAAATTAAGATTTTATACACCAATTGTAACAATTTTACAATACTTATTCATATGAAATAAACTACATAAGATATATTTGAAGCTCTTAATTTTGGCACTACACCTGTAAGTACAACTTCTGCTCCTGAAAGGTACAAGTGAGCTGCTAAAACTTGTATGTTAACCACTGTTTAAATTTGCTCTTTTATGTTATTTAATTTTATAAAATGCATTTTTAACCAGATAAGATTTTAATTTATTTTAATTTTGTTATTTACTTTTTAATCCAGTAAGGCAAAAGATTGTATAGATCACAAGGTTTAAGATCTTTTTCATATACCTGTGTTTCATAACTTGTAATATTGAAATTTCGGTAGCAATTGGCAAAAGAAGCTACAACTTAATCAGCTTTCATAGTTCAGTTCATATATGGATAATAAAGAAATAAGTTGGCTACAGAAACTTTTAAGCTATGAAAATAGAAAGAGAAAACAAAAACCATAACTATAGCCTTAACTTGATTTAGTTTCCAATTCAAAACAACCTAATACTGCAATAATAATTATGATATTTAGAAATACTATGCAAAAATTGTAGTGATATGGAAAGTTGATATTTTTTAGTCTTATTTGGATTTTTAAACTTAACACGCTCAGTGTAAAATGATGTATCACACTAATGTATTTAGATAAGTATACTAAATATTTTGGTTGTAGTAAAACATTGACTGCCAAGATAAATTTTCTTATTGTCTTTTGAGCCCCTCTATCATAAGTCAACTCAATCTGTGCCATTTTTGTTGTTGTTGTAGTGTTTAATGCCCACTTTTACTACATGTGACATTGCAGACAGTGACACTGATAATACTGTCCATTCAAATAGATGAGGGTAGTCAGATGCACAGTACAAGGAGTGGGGTGAGAGAGGGCAGGACTTTCAAACGATAATAAAGCAGTATGTAAACACATGAAATACGAGAGAACCCAGATGACAAACACATATTGTAGATATCGGTTATATATGCACTAAAAGTATTTAAAATGCACATGTATTTTGTATGAGGGCTTGTTCATTGCCAGCATTAACAATTATCAATCTGCTGCCTTTTAAAACATAAGTAAGGAGTCCAACAAGTGCATCATCATTCCATATGATGCTGTGTGTCCATAATTGGACGAGACTTATTTCTGTATTTTCTTACTTTCTGTGGGTAAGAAATTCTTTGTTCTTGAATGTGGCACTGTTCTCTTAGAATATGCCTCTTGTTGTTTTTTGTGCATTTCCATCTGCATTCAAGTTTATGTAGGATCTTCTGGAGTGTATTAATAGTGCCATCGAAACCAAATGCTACTCTTAATTTATACTGCATATTTTTAAGTGTTTCTTTTTCTTGTATATAACATCCATTCACTGTATGGTGAACAACACACTCATTAAAATCATCTAAATTGGCCTTCCTTGAACTTCTGTCTTTTTCCATACGAGGTATCAAGAAAGACATATTTGCCTACTGAATGCGTTCTGATTGAGATTTGATCCTATGGACCATACTAAAAGACACAACAGTGGCTTCTATTACATTCTTCTTTACACACATGAATTTAATAAGGGTACCCTCTACAGCTTACCTCACCATAAATTGATACACATTCCATACCAATCACTTCTCGTGTCTGACTGTACTTTTCCCTGTAATTTGCTCTAAATTGGTGACATCGCTTAGTGTATTTTTATCTGCACTATCAGTCACATGGAGCAATGCTCATGTTCACATGGTGCCGGACAGACTGATGCCAGTTACCTGTATCTCACTGCAACAGTCAGCTGTTGCCACTGTGTATCATGCTTACACTGCTCTCGTCTATTTGTATGGACAGTATGTGGAACAAAGATGGAACACCAGTGGACTGAGATTGTGGGGGTAACCGGAGAACCCAGAGGAAACCACCCTTGTACCACCCTGTCCACCACAAATCCCACATGTGGTCATCTGGGATTGAATTCAGGCTGCTTTGGTGAGAGGCGAATGGTCTAACCACTTGGCCATGGTGCAGCCATATCTGTGACATTTTTTACACAAAAGTGCTATGTAGAATATTAGAATTAAGAGTGTAAAAGTGTCAGCAGCATGATTTTGATATTATTATAACAATACCTTACAAGAGCATCCAGAAGATACAATAAACTGGTTACTGTTCCTTTGTACTCAGTCTCTTGTTGTGAGGCTTCCTGCACATTTCTATACCACTCAGCATATGGTACAACTTCCACTGGATAACCCTGAACACGGAGCAGCTGCCACAAATGACTGTAACAGGTTTGTGGTTATTGCTATTATGTTATAGCATTACAACAAATAAATGATATATGTGGCATGTAATTTGGGAATGAGAGGAAATGGAGACTCTCAGGAAGAAAATTGATAAAAAGAAGTGGTCAAATCTATCAAAAGAATCTTGGCAACCATGGTGTGTAAGTATTTTGTGTCCTGGGGTTCACAGGAACTCAGAAAGGCAAATGGACAATCAATATGTATAATTGGTGATATGGGTTTGTGGCAAATATTAAGATGGTCTCATGCCAAAAGAATTTATATAGGATTGTACACAGTGAGACAATAAAAATACTATTACATATCTTTTGGTCTACTTATCTAATGGAATATAAACAACATATGTGCTTACATTGGGACCTTTTGGGTACATACGAATATAAAATATTTATTTCTCTGAATACAAAACAAATTAGTAAAAGATTATCAATAACAACCTGATGTTTGTCTCACTCTGTACCACTTCTGGTACACAGTAGACAAGCTATTTCCCTTTATTTTGTTAATTAAAACATGAAAAAGTTAATAAATACATAAACTTATTTATGTAAACTTTAAATTAATGAAAAGCTGAGGTCACATTTCATTGGTGTTCATAAACACCTTAACCTACCTCATGGTTTTTTAAGTTAATGGAGAAGCAGATAAAACAAAGATGTTTACTAAACTGAATTTTATTTATTCTCAGACAAAGTGTAAGAGATTCATGAAGCATATAAAGGAACCAGTGCAGTAATTGATACTTACTGACAGTCCATAGTTTCAGTGTTGATTAGATGGAAAATCTTGCCTATTGAGTGCAGTATATCTTGTGACATGCCCACAATAACACGGCTAACAAAATCTACTGGAGTAAGTTCAATCTATGGATAAGAATAAAACATTTCATGTTTACTTCTGTTATTTTATATGGATTATATATTTTCCCATCACTGTAAAAGCACATAGGTTAATTCTCTAGAAAAAGTAGAAGTGGGAGGGTGGGCAGGTGGGTGAGTGGGCAGGCAGGTGGGCGGGTGGTTTTATATAAAAATATTGACAATTAAGGCAAAAAATAATACAGTACTGTTATTTTGTTTAACAGGGTTTGTTTTTACAAGTAAGGGCAAGTTAAATATTCTAAATACTTGGTGCTACTTGCTGGAGAATAGGAGATACAGAGTGGTGCAGTTAAAAGTAGCTTGCCTCCTCTTTGAATACAAATGCAATATTTCAACTTCTGAAATTCATGCTCAACAATGCTACAACAATGCTCTTATTGAGTCAACAGCTACAACAATGGACAGTTTTATGCAATTAACAATTGTTAACACTCTTCTGTCAACATTTAAGCTTATTACATCAGTAAAATTAGACATTTCTCTTTGCATTCTGCAAAATGGTCTCGATAGAAGAAAGAATTGAAATCATGGAAGCATAATATGTGAAAACAGATTTGATTAAGGAAGCTCACGAAATTTTTGGGGTCAAGTATCTGGTGAGAGGACTACCAGCAAAGAAAACAATACAGAGTCTGTATAAAAATTGGCACACCTATGAATCTGTGCCAAATGTAAAATGATAATTCAGTTTGCACATCAGAAGTTGGTGCAGGCATTTGCCAAAGCATTATTCAGAGCCCAAAGAAGTCTACATGTATATTGGCCCATTAGGCACATGTAAGTAGGAGGGGTTGCCAGCATATATTAAAAAATCTTAATTTGAAGACATATAGTGTGATGGTTGTACAGCAATTGTGAGAGGATGACAGTCAGAAACATATAGATTACTGCATGTGGCTTTTGAATAGCATCAACAATGGTTTGTGAGGCCCTTTCCATTACGTTATGAGTGATGAAGCATGGTTTTGTCTTTCCAGTCATGTGAACTGACAGATCATGAGGTACTGAGAAATGTTTGTCAGCAACCCCTCCATGATGAAAAAATCAGCATTTGGTTTCATGTAACAGGAATGTGCATTATTAAACCAATATTTCTTGACACAGTTACATAGATATATGGAAATTTTAAATACATTTTATGCTCAACTCACTGAATGTGAAAACAATATTGCTTGTTCTAGCAAGATGGGGAAACATTCCACACGTCTAAGGTATTCCAGGAATGAATCCATGATCTTTTCTCTGAAGAACAAACTGTCAGCAAACATTCGCTGGATCTCAGCCTGGGACTTCATCGTAGATGCACTCGTGTGTATTGCACACCAGCATGATACATTATGGGACTAACCAGTGTGCAAATGCGGGAGCCGACTAACCTATGTACTAACGCTCAAGTAATTCTCCCCTACACATTAGCTGTGCACAGCTTTGCATGCCAGTCGATTGCTACCGAGCTAGTGGGTGTGGGGCCAGCGCGTAAAAAAAAAAAAATAAATAAAAAGAAATTTTTTAAAAAATTCACAGGGTCTAACAACATGTGATTTTTTCCTGTGGGGACATTTGAAGAGCAAGGCCTATGAAACAAATCCATACACAATACAGAAACTGAAAGACATCAGCCGTGAAGTTACCACCATCAATATCTGAACTTTATGCTGGGTGTATCTGATTATGCTTAAATGTGCATGGCTGTGTATAGATGTTTCAGGGGGTCACTTTCAACATCTTCTATAAATGTATTTGCACTGTATTTTTCATTGTAAATAAATGGTAAATCCATTTCAGCTCTTTGTTTCTGTAATTTCACTGTATTTTCTTCATATTTACACAGGCTACTTTTGTCTGTGCCACTCTGAATTTGTTGACTGGGCTACCTTATACTATAACTAAAAAAATATTTCTTCAGAAAATGTCAATGCTTATTTGATAGATAATTTGGAAAGAACAGCTATTAAAACATAATAGGTAGGTAATTATGAGCCTAAGATGTCACTGCACCCAAAAGGATTAAGCATTATAATTTCCTAAGAACAAATAAGGCAATTAATATAATCTGATGATATATTTAATTCATATGAAAGGTAATTATTATTTATATATGCCAACAAACTGACTGTTGGTGTTTTTAAACACACAAGCCGTGTGTGGGCAAAGTTTGAGAGGTAGAGCTGGAACTTAAAAATTCAATGCCACAACTGGGATTTGAGCAATCGCTCTGCACCTCATTTTCCAATGGAGAAGGCTCTTGCATAGTGCAGTCATGTCCACAGTTTCCATTCATCTTTACAAGCTTTCCAAAGACCATCAGTTGTTTGAGAGCGCCTACTTCCCAATTCCTTTTCAGAGTCTAAAGGCACAAAAATCCATTGAAGAGGTAATGGTAGATTTCACTGGGATATCGCTGAACAGAGTAGCATGTTCCATTCTTTGCAAGAATATAAGAGCCGAAACAGAAGTGTGACTGGACGCCTTATCTTGGTGCATAAAGATTTTGTTTTGGTCTCTCCCATAGAGAGCAGGGATTTCAGTGTGGTAAATTGGGGCGAGAACTTCATCCTGATAATACGGTGCATTCTTAGACTGCCTGGACTGTCCCATGGCGTCAAGGAATGAGGCGAGGACCAGCGTGTTCTCTGCCACATTTGTGCATAAAAGACCAGCAAGTCATGGGTACAGAGCACTAACTACTGTACTAACTTGCATTAGCCTTACCTGCATCACATCAGATGTTGAAATTAATTACCTTCAACATGAACACATACCCTATATCTCCAAAAACAATTCTGGTTTACTTGCAAAAGCTTATGTACTGTTTGCCTGTATTTCTCTCATGATTTTGTCCTTCAATTCTTTTAACATGTGCAGATAGATACCTATTCTTTTAAAAGTTTGTTTAAATGTCAAATGTCAAATTTAAACATTGAAACTGGACTTAAAATATTTGCTGAGCAAGCCAACATATATTTATTACCTTCCATCTCTTAAAACACTCAACAATAGATAAATATTATGGGACTGGTATACTGCATCTAAAATATACAAGGCATGTTTTACAAGTTTTTCCTTTTCTTTTTCTTTTTTAAAGAAAAGAAAGGCCCTAAGCCCTAAGCACTATGTCCAGAGTTGATCTACACTATGTTTCCATGGGAAATTGAAAGCAATTTGGGTCCTCATTCCAGAATGAATAAAACTGTAACCCCATGGCACAACAGCCCATCCAGACCAAGGTCTACTGTCCAACCAATGTGTTCATCACCTCTGTCCACCTCAGGCATCGTGAGTGGGATGCAGTACTAGAGGTGGGAGGCGGTCAGCACCCTGGTCCCTCCCACCGGTTATGCAGTCTTCTCGATCAGGAGCTGCTATTTTTAATCAAGTAGCTCCTCAATTGGCCCCTCAAGGACCTAATGAGGTTCAGTGCACCCTGGACCAGGCCTCCCAGTGGGGAAAAATCCCATACCGGTACCGGGGATTAAACCTGGATCCCCTGCACCAGAGGCAGGTGCCCTACCACTGTACTACAGGGGTGATCTCTGTATTAAATACTGTATGGAAACACGGATTCAGATCAAATTAAATCCTGGATCTCTTAGAAAGTGGGATCGGATCAAAATTTTTCAAATTAATTTGAATATGCCAAAGATGCTATCTTTCACTGTACTTGTAAGACATTACACATTTGTCATTCTATTTTCATAACAAAAGTGGTGTAATAAAAAAATAATAACAGAGCTACTTTTATTTTCCTATAATCTCACAATATATTATTCTCAAAAGCATTCAATAACCTTAAAACTTGCTTAAAATATGCAGAACAATAAACCAACATATTTTTTACAGGTTCACCAACACACATAAGTCAACCAACATAAAAGCTTGAATTATTTATTCTTGAGCCTTGCATATTCAAATTGATCTCAATATGGATTGAATAAATGCAGATTGCATTGAGAATGGGATTGAACTGAAATTGATTTCAATTTCCCATGGAAACACAGTGCTATTGTGCATCCCTTCATTTACTCAATTAAGATCCTTACCTCTTTCGCAAAGTCTGCTAGTCTCTTAGTAGAGACAAGGTTACATTTTAGTATTCAAATTCAAATTTATTGCTCATAAAACTTGTAATACAAGCATGGAGCATTGTCAAATGCTAATACATGAATAAAAAGTACATCATGGCACATAATTAGACTTATGGAATAAAAAACATGGAATATTGAATATACAAAAATACATCAACAGTACACATTAATTTAACATCTCTTCTAACCTGTATGGGCACTTTTCAATTAGATAATTCTTTAACTCTTTAGCAAAGGAGTTTTTTCTTGAGTGCTCTTTTATACCTCATGGTAGGGCATTATATAATATCATTCCCATTACAATCGGATCCTTTTTGGTTGAAGCCTTATTTAAGTGTGTTCTATGGTAATTTTCATTCCCTCTGGTGTTATATGTATGGATATCTGTGTTTTTAGTGGGTGATTTGTTTTGAATCAGTATAATTACTTTGTATACATAAATAGCAACTATTGTCAATATTTTATTCTTTTTAAAGAGTAGCTTACACGTGTCTGTAGTCTTTAGTTGAAAAATATAACATATGCATCTCTTCTGTAGCAATAGCATCCTGTTTAATTTTGTTACCCCATACCCTCCCCAAATTTCAATACCATATTCCAAGTGCATGTATATTATGCCGTAATATATAGCTTTAAGCTCTTCTACATTAAGGTATTTTGCAAAGTATTTTAGTAGGTATATGTTTTTTGTGATTTTCTTACATACTTCGTTTACATGCATTTCATATATTAAGTGTCGTCAAGATATATTCCTAAAAAATTTTGATTAGATACCTGTTCTACTTTAGTACTTTCAAGTCTTACATTTATGTAGTTTAGTTCCCCCCTCCCCTTTTTTTGCTGATGCTGAAAATGTATCAGTTTGGTTTTTTTTATGTTTAATTTAAGAGAGTTATCTTTAAGATAATTTGAAATTTGTAGCAATTTTTGAGAAATTTTGTTTTCTAGTTGTAGCAAGTTTTTTCCTTTACAAATGAGTGAAGTATCGTCAGCATACGATATGAGTTTCAAATCGGTTGATTCCCCCAAATCATTTACATACAAAATAAAGAGCAGTGGCCCTAGGACGGATCCTTGAGGTACTCCAGATTTTACATTTTGAATTAGATTATTTTAAATTAGATATACAACCTTGTCTTCATTTATGAAAATGACAAAGAGTTATTTCATGATACATACAATGTACTTTGGAGACAATACTTAAGGACACTTTAGTTATTTTGTAATCACAAAATGGCACAATACACATGCTCCAAGCTGAAGGCTTTGGTTCACATATTGAGGAGGTATTCACCTCACTTTTTTGTGTAAAGATTTTACTCTAAGCAAGCATAGGATTACACAATTTTTTTACCATAACACATTATTATGTAAACTTGTGGTTAATTAACATAGAAACCATTTCTTGTAGAGGTATTAAGGATAACATACTTGCCAATTGATGTCTGGGGCTTTGAGGGTAGCAATGCAGCCCTGAAGCATCAGCAGTGTAAAGTCTGCAGGATTCCAACTTGCTTCTTCTTGTGAGCCACCAACATTGCCACACCTACAGCAAAAGAGAATTGGGATTTGGCATATTATGTGATAAATAATATGTGAAATGTGTATGTTTCTTCTTTATTAACAATTAGCTCTAAATAAAGAATGATTCTTATGAAAGTCTTTCATATAAATGCAATGGGTATCTGTATCCCTAAACATAAGAATGTGGTTTCTGAAGTACTAATGTATTTCTGTATATTTATTTTATTTTGCAAGATACTTCACTAATCATTTTTCTAAAAATGATGATTAGCTGACTACCACCAGCAAAATTTGTGTTTTTGTGAATGGGTGTATACATATGCTGATGTTTCACTCTTTTACCTTTAGTATACAAAATCTAGCAGTACAGTTACCTGTAAATTGCTACTGGTAGTCCTCTGTCTCGAGCTCGCAGGACCAGTTGCTCTGCCACCCACTTTGATTGAGAATAGCCACTAGTTAACTTGCCAGCATATGCTGACATATTAGCATCTTCTGAACAGTCTAACAATCCATCAGGAAATACTGCGTCAGTGCTGCATGAAGAGAGAAATAAAAACATGTCCACATTACTATGCTATACTATACCTGCATATATTTTATCTCATGAAGTGAATTCAAAGAAGAAGCAATAAAAGAACAACTAAATAAAAAACCTTTTGATTGTGAACTTATTAACTAATATCACAGTGAAAATTATACAATAGCAGAATGCTTCTTTGTTGGGATCAATTTTAATCATTTTGCACTCTAATAGTAATACTGAAGAAGAAGAAGGAGAGGGAAAGAAACAGGAGAAGGAAAAGGAGGAATAAGAGGAGGAGGAGAAAGGAGGAGGTAGAGGAAGAGGAGGAGGAGGAAGATCAGAGGAAGAGGAGCAGGAACAGAAGGAAGAAGAAGAAAATAAGGAAGAGCGGAAGAAAAGGTAGAAGGAGATGTTGCAGAATGTAATGTGGAGCAAGGGTGGCTTCATGTTGTTAACATGAATGATTAAATTAAACATGGTATTGAGAAAGGCTTTACTCGAGTTTCTTTATATGCACTAATACTCTAATGATTATGCAATAGGAGATGGAGAAGGAGGAGGAGAAGAAGTAGACAAAGAAGAGGTGGAGGAGGAGGACAATAAAGGAGGAGTGGTGGCGGTGATGGCTGTCTACACAGCAGCAACTTTCAGAATATCTTTTGTTTAAAAAGAATAACTGAAATATTGGATTTACAACATACGCCTTAAATTAAGGGATAGAATCAGGACTGAAAAATTCAATGTCATAGCTGGCTTATTTCAAACTGGAACATAAAGTACTTATGATTGCAAGTTGCCCTTGGGGGACTTATCTCAGATGTGAGATTCCCTAGTGGTATACCGGGAAAATATGAATCAGTTGGGAAATTTAATGTCACACTGGTAAGTTGGCAATGGTAGCTCAGTGGTTACAGCAGCCGCACATGAAGCAGAAGATTCATGTTTCAAATCCTGGCTATGGCACTGAATTTTTCAGTCCTGATTTTACCTCTTACATGACTTGTGTGTTTAACCTCTTCGGACCCTGCATGTCATATATGACACATGTCTTAAGGTTCTCTATGCACTAGGGGCATATATATAAACTTTGATCTCAAGGAGTACTGGCCTGTTTTTGCTTGAAGGCCATACCTTAACTGTCACCCTTAAAAACAAATTAAGTTGGATCCAAAGAGGCTAAAAGCACCAGCAGTTAGTGGGTTGGCATAAATAAGAAATAAATAATAACATTGATCTTAAATGGTCAATTCTATTCCTGCTTCACTGTTACAAACTTATTTCATATACACTCAATAGCTTTACCATTACTGATATGTATTGGCAATCATTAGTGATGTAGAAAAATTATAAGTACTAAAAAGAAATGAGCAAGTAAGCAAAGCTTTTCATGGGCCTTCGGAGACATAGAGGTCAATTACCCACCCAATTATTGTCTAAAATAGTAAAAGCTCTGCTTCCCATCACCCATGAAAAGGTTAACTTAAATGTACTGTGAAATGACAGTTGAATAAAAAAAGATTTTGGTTAAAATGTTTAAATCATGTACAATAGAGGCACAAAGCATAGAAAGAATGGATATGAATAAACCATGAGTGACTTTGTTCTTACCTAATATGATGCACTGGTTTGATCTTATGTTCCAAAGCAAAATTGATAATATTTTCTGTTCCCAAAACATTTGTGCTGTGGAGTGCTCTGTATGGATATATGAGATTCACCTTTGCAGCAGCGTGGATAATTGAATCAACTTCATAAGAAAGATACATATAGTCATCTTCGCTCATTCCAAGATTCAGAAGAGTTATATCACCTAAGAAATTATCATAAATATTATTGTTTGTTCACTTGGGAGGGTTTTTTCAAAAGTTATAACTTATTTCAGAAATGTCTATACAAATAGTGACATTCTTATTAAATTGGGTAACTCCTGTTGGGGGGGAAGCAAAATAAAATGAAACAGACAGAACATTGGTGTATTTCTGATTTGCTTGATTAATACAAGTCAGAAGTAAAATAATGCTGTTTTTGAAATGCTTTCATTGTATGTCAAAATGTGAAAGTATAGTTCAGAACAAATCATAAGAGCTTCACCTCATTCCACTGTCACTTAGGTGTCATTTGATAACACTACATGGCTCAGCTTTCATTTTGGGAAGGAAGGCAATTGCGGAAAGGGTAGAATGAGACTGAAAAATTCAGTGCCCTAGCCGGGATTTGAACCATGGATCTTCCGCTGTGCATCTGGTTGCTCTCTCTGGACAGAGACCAGAAGATCCGTGGTTCAAATACCAGCTATTGCATTGAATTTTTCAGTTTCATTCTGGTCTTTCCAACCTTGTCCACAGCTATTGTGTGGAAGAGCAATTAATTTCCATTGATGGAAGGCAATTGAGGTTTATCTTGAATCCAAGTTGAGCATTCATGCATAAAAAAGGTTATCTATATTACAGTAAAAGGTGCATAAATAATATGTAATTACATAACATAGCTAATATGCATAAAATCGTAAATGTCCCACAATTTTTAGTTTTTATGCGGATCACATCTGAGTCACACTAGCACATGATAGTGAACTTGAAACACTGTAAAAGTAATTTAATAAACGTATAGGTATAGAGTTGTGAACTGTTATCTAAAAAATCTGATATGTTGCACTCACATGACTTTTTCTACTCTTGTACTAACCATTCTTACAAACTCTTATTCCTATATCTTCTTCGTATTAGTCGAGATAAACATTTGTACAAATTATCTTATTGCTTATTTCCTTGAAGATGCAAGGGGAATATCAGAATACAGTAGGCTTTGAGCGATAGTCAAATCTTTTAAAGCTTTGAGATTCCGTTCTCTTTGCACACTTAACATATAAAAAAATGAACAACAATGTTCCATTTCACGTAACAAGGAATATCTCTGAAATGGTTCACCCTACAAGAAAATTTATTCAGACATAAATTGTGTATTTTAGCAAGATGTACATTTTTTGTATAGTATAATTTGGTCTATCTCTAATGGTTTACCAGTTATGCAAAAGTCATCTAGATTAAATATGACTACAGGGGCTATAGCCAGAAAATTCAAGATAGACATTTCATTTGCCATCAAAATATCTCTAACATATCACATTTTAATCAAAATTGTTAGAGGCATTTTCAAGAAAATAAAAATTTTCGAAAAATTGTCCATGTAAAGGGAGTTTAGGGTGGGGTTATTTTCTTCAAAATCTTCATGTCGCATCCTTGAAAGACATTAAACTTAAATACCAACTTTGGTTTTTAACCTACTTTTTGTTTTTGAGTTATGCTGTCCACAGACTGACACACACACACACACACACACACACACACACACACACACACACACACACACACACACACACACACACACACACACACACACACACACACACACACACCTTTTTCTAAAAATGTTTTTTTTGGGATTCAGGGGGTCTCAAGACATATATTTCCAGTGAAATCTTGACATTGAATTTTTGGGTGGAATACAATACTTCCCCTACTTACCAAAAGAGAAAGTATAAAGTGTAATGAGAGGTTACCATTGATGCATCATGCTGTAAACAGAAGTCATAATCATATTGCACTAACTGAGAGCTGATCCAAGCATTTCCTCCTCTTCAGAAACAAGAAAGAGGTATACCCAAGTTATTTTATAAATAATCCAGAACCTTCTTAAGAAGATTTCTTTTCCCTTAGAAGCTTGCATACAGACCAAATTCTTAAGTGAATGAGAGGTAGCACTGGAATTTAAAAATTCAATTCCACAGCTGGGATTTGAACCACAGACCTTCCGCTTACCAGGCGGGTGCTCAACCATTGAGCTACTGTGACAAACTGCCAGAATGGCATTGAATTCTCAAACCAGTTCGTATTTTTCCTGGTAAACCACAAAGGCAGTCTCACATCAGAGACTATTACCCCAATGGTGACTTACTATTGCAAGTACTTTATGTCCCAGGATTAAATAACCTTCAGATGGTAATTATTATTTATTTATGCCAACAAACTTACTGTTGGTGTTTTTAAACACACAAGCCATGTGTGGGCAATGTTTGAGAGGTAGAACTGGAACTTAAAAATTCAATGCCACAGCTGGGATTTGAACCACAGACCTTCCGCTTACCAACAGTAAGTTTGTTGGCATAAATAAATAATAATTACCATCTTAAGTAAATGTTTTGCATTATGAGAAATATTGTTTTTTACTAGAAACAAATCAGAAAACAACAATAATTTGCTAAAAAGAATAAAGTGAGTAAATGATTTTATTTCAAACCAATAAATGGTAAACTAATCACATTTGTTTATTACAGTTTCACGCGTGATGAGCCATGTGAGGTTTAAAAACATTGAGCTTTCGGCCATTGTAAACTCTATGGCCTTCATCAGAATGAAAATGACCGTTAGCTTTCCGCTCCCCTTATATATACAATGTTAGGTGGGAGGGGGTTGCATTGCCCTGGTCAATGAGCGGGTGACGATTTGTGATTGAGCCTGCTGTTTCGGGCTATGTTTGTCACCGGCCACAGTGTTTTCTTGAGGGTCAGTACTTGGTCCAGAATCACTATAGTTGCTGTTATGAATGTGTTTCATGGCTATTGTCCAGGCAGGGCTTAGCTGAAGTCTGCGGTCCCTATTGTAATTCTTTGGATGTAGTTTGATTTGGATGGCTTCCTTAATGACCCTGTCCCAATATTTATCCGTATGATCCAGAACTTCGATGTCTTCAAAGTTCTTCAAAGTTTCTTCATTGCTAACAGTCATTTTCATTCTGACGAAGGCCATAGAGTTTACAATGGCCGAAAGCTCAATGTTTTTAAACCTCACACGGGTGATCACCCGTGAAACTGTAATAAATAACGTGTGCCGTGAAAGCTTTAAATCTTACATAATCACATTTGGTTTCCAAAAACATGGAACAAATCCACTACAAAAATAAAGATAACTATTGAAAACAGGGAATTAAAGGGAGTAGATAGTGTGAATCTTCTAGGAATAGTCTTGGATAAAAATCTGATATGGGATTAACATATAGATTATATCTATAATATGTTCAAGGTTATTTTTAACGAAAAAAAATTACAAATCTGGTGGATGCTAGGACACTAAAGATGTTATACTATGGCTTAATCTATCCTCATTTATCATATGGGATAACTGTTAAGGGACATTGTGTTAAAGAGTATACTAACCCAGTATTCCTTCTCCAGAAAAGAGCATTAGGTTTAATTTTAAAGATGAAACAATCAGATTCTTGCAGACAAGCCTTTAAAGACCTAAACATTCTCACAGTATATTCACTATACATATATGAGGTAATACTAGATTGTTTAACAGGCAAGAGGCGAGTAAAACAAGCAATCAATACATGAGCACTACAGTAGAGGAATTCAAACTTTATATCAAGTCACATAGATTATAAATGTACTAAACTAAACCTTCTGCTGTGGCTCATGAACTGTATAATAAGCTCCCTGTCTACTTGAAAAATGTTAGCAACTTTAATATATTCAAGAAAGAATTAAAGAAATTTTGCTTAGAAGGATGCTACTATTCACTAGATGAATATCTTTGTTAATTGTCATTCAAGGAAACAGCACTTTATAACTTAAGTTATGATAAAATGGCAAGTGATTCAACATTTGTAAATATGTTATTTTAAAACATATTTATGTATAAGAGGTAGAATCAGAACTGAAAAATTCAATTCTACAGCTGGGATTTGAACCATAGACCCTTTGCTTACCAGGTAGGTACTCTAACCAAGAGCACCCCCATGTGGTTCAAATCCCAGCTGTGCCATTAAATTTTTCAGTTCTGATTCTACCTCTCAAACATTGCTTGTGTGTTTAAAAACAACAGCAGTAAGTTTGTTGGCATAAATAAATAATAATGTCTATGTATGTATTAGTGTGGTATTGTTTATGCATGTATTACTATGTGTACATTTGTTCAACTTGACAATGCTGCAGATAATAAATGAAAAGAAAATAAATGGGTTGTTGTGGCACATAGGACAGAGGAGGTTATTGGCAGATCTTGTTAATGAAATTGACTGTTTTTGTTTTGCATGATATCTGTTTTTTTCATAATTTTTCATCTTATGTGTTTCTCATATATTTGGATAATCTTTTATCCCAAACATTTTTATAGGCTGTACAACATTTCCAGAATTTTGAAGATTTCTACAGGGGAGGGGAAGGGGGCAGAAACTGAGATAAGAAATACATCTGTTGATATTTCATTCCTAATTCTATGAATATCAATACATTTTGGTCCATAATTATAAATAGCATATGATTTACAGTTCCTAAGGGGAAATTCAGCATAAAAAAAAGAATCTTCTAAATCTTTACACAATAATTTTGTGAAGTGTACACAGAGTACATTTAATTATATTGTCATTCAAAATTTCAAAAGCTATCCATTCAAGTATGGCAGCTTGTAATAAACATAACTTCATACTGTGGCAGAGGAAACAAATAGTAAAGGTTTTAAGCCACCCACAAAAAGTATTTTTACTGCATACCATAGATATCATCGCCTATAAGCCCAGCTCAAAGAAAGGCTGTATCCTTGACCCAACAATCCATTTTGAGACCACTTCAACCCAACCTATGGAGGTTAATCAAGAAAAAAATCTAATATACCAACAGAAAGTGCAATTTTATATACATAAATACAACCTTGACAATATTCAAATATTTGGGATATTGATTGGTGTTCGAGGATCTATACCTTCCTTCATTGTAAATGTCTGCAGCAAACTGGGAATATCAACAGAAACAATTAAGCAAATCAGCCTTTCAACAGTGAAGGGCTCGGTTGCCATTCTGTGGTACCATTTATATGGTAGCTGAAAAGTTAATTTTTTTTTCTTTTTCTTTTCTTTTCTTCTTTTATAACATACGTATTATATGAATCTTGTTATGTTCTTTCCTTTTATAAAATTATTATGTGTAACCAAATTGTTGTTAAAAATAAGCTTTGTAGCCATGGCAGCCTTGTATTCAAGGAAGCATAAAATAAAGAAAATGTGATTCAGTACTGCAATTTTGTCAAAATTATACTAGAATTGTAAACCTTATGACAGCAGATATCCTAGATTGTCAAAATAAATAAATGCTACCTTTTTACTTTGTGAGAAAATAGTTTTTGCTTTAGGTAACTTACTTGCCCTACTTTGTCTGCAGTATAAGATTTCAGTGTCTGACACATATTAATTGTGAAAAATATTGTCACCGCGCCCGCCGCATCTAATTGCCGACAACAGCAGTGTCACCCATCGCATTATTGTCGGCACTACCGCAAAGGAGCCGAAGGAAAGAGACAGAGAATGGCCGCATTGTTGGGGCGCTTGTCGAAAAAGAGAAAAGGATAGAGGCTTCTGGAATCTTCTACTTTGTATCTCACCGCAATAAGTGAACGTTCCTGAAGCTTCCAGAATAGTGCCTGGGAGATATAAATAGCGGTAAAGTGCGACAGAAGAGGAGTCAAATGTATGTGAAGCGTTGAGTACTCGTGCCGACGGAGAAGAGTTAGTTCTTTGTGTTACGAGTTCGGAGCCGTGCTGTTGGAGAATCGGAAAAGACTTTCTTGTTGTTGCAACGAGTGTACAAAGTTACTGTTTACGGAAATAAAAGTATTTCTTTATCTCGACTACATCTGCCTACTTTACTTCACACCCACACCAAAAAGTTACACTGGTGTCAGAAGTGGGATCCGTCGAATTGCTTCTAGTTTCGTTACATCGTCGTTAGAAGTTGCAACGTTAGAACCAAGATGGAGGGAGATTCGGAAACCAGGATGATGGCAATGATGAAAGAATTATTCGCCAAAATGGAAACGAGAAACGACAACCTCTTTGCCGAGCTGAAAGAAGAAATGAAGACGAGAAACAACCTCGCTGCCGAGCTGATAGAGATGAAGACGGCAAACGACAACCTCGTTGCCAAAATGAAGACGAGAAACGACAACCTCGCTGCCGAGCTGAAAGAGATGAAGACGGAGCTATCGGCGAAAATTGACGGCGAACTGATTGGCCTGACGGAAGACGTGGAAGAACTCGGCGAAAAGGTGGAAGACCTCTGCCAGCACGTGGACGTCGTGCAGGACGACGGAAAACATCTTGACGCCCTGGTAGTAAGAGTTGACGTCAAAGTACTGGATGCCAGGGGCAGACGGAATAGCGCGGAGCCGGGGAGGGAGCACCTAGTGGCCGAGGCGACAGTTGCGCCCGTTTCGGATGATATGAGGGAAGACGTGGAACAACTCGGCGAACTGATTGGCGTGACAGAAGACGTGGAACAGCTCGGCGAACTGATTGGCATGACGGAAGACGTGGAACAACTCGGCGAACTGATTGGCATGACGGAAGACGTTGAACAACTCGGCGAACTGATTGGCGTGACGGAAGACGTGGAACAACTCGGCGAAAAGGTGGAAGACCTCTGCCAGCATGTGGACGTCGTGGAGGACGACGGGGAACGTCTTGGCGCCCTGGTAGTAAGAGTTGACGTCAAAGTACTGGATGCCAGGGGCAGACGGAATAGCGCGGACCCGGGGAGGGAGCACCTAGTGGCCGAGGCGACAGTTGCGCCCGTTTCAGATAACGAAAGTGTACGTCTCGGGGAAGACAAAGGGGCAGTTCAGGGACGTCGTCGAGGATCCCCTGGAGGAGTGTGTCGGGTACGTAACCAACCAGGATATGACGTGGAGGACGATCAGCAGGGAAGCGCACAAGCAAACGAGCAACACGCGAGAACCGACTTGGCGTGTGACATGGGGGGACCGTCGGAGCCATCCAATCACCTGACGCATAGTGCCGTGAACGGAAGAATGGTGGACATCATCTTGGACGGCAGGATACAGGAGAGGCCGTGCCGAGCACGAGTGAACACGAGTGCAGCGGTGGACGTGACTCGCGCGGATGTGGCGGGGATTGTTGCCGGACCCATCGGAAGCAAGGTGGCTGCGAAGGTGCGCCAGAAAGGTCGGCGGACATGGTACCCAGTGAGCCGTTTCCAAGTGCGCAGGATGGCCCGTCAACACACCAGGAAGAAGGGCAACTGGACGAGGGACCGTCAAGACCGGCGGTACTGTTGCAGAATTTCGAAGCAGGATGGCATACATCGTCCTACCCGGACCAAGGGACACTATCCAACAGCGATACCTAGGATCGTGCCTCCTGGAGAAGAGGTTCGATGGGTTAGTCCACCGGGGCGCAAGGGAGATGCCGCAGTGATAGTGCTGGTCGGGACGACCAGCTCTGAGGAGGGAGCAGTGTCACCGCGCCCGCCGCATCTAATTGCCGACAACAGCAGTGTCACCCATCGCATTATTGTCGGCCCTACCGCAAAGGAGCCGAAGGAAAGAGACAGAGAATGGCCGCATTGTTGGGGCGCTTGTCGAAAAAGAGAAAAGGATAGAGGCTTCTGGAATCTTCTACTTTGTATCTCACCGCAATAAGTGAACGTTCCTGAAGCTTCCAGAATAGTGCCTGGGAGATATAAATAGCGGTAAAGTGCGACAGAAGAGGAGTCAGATGTATGTGAAGCGTTGAGTACTCGTGCCGACGGAGAGGACAGACGTATGTGAAGGTTGAGGAGTCGTGCCGACGGAGAAGAGTTAGTTCTTTGTGTTACGAGTTCGGACCCGTGCTGTTGGAGAATCGGAAAAGACTTTCTTGTTGTTGCAACGAGTGTACAAAGTTACTGTTTACGGAAATAAAAGTATTTCTTTATCTCGACTACATCTGTCTACTTTACTTCACACCCACCAAAAAGTCACAATATGAATCTTCTATTAGAGTTCTTAATAAAATGACTATCAAAGAAGTGCATAATAGGCTGTGCATTATGTCAGAAGAATACAAAGGTGAGAAATAAGTCACAGCATACCTACACAAATAAATTTCTCTTTAACAGATATGTTGTTAGCTAATGCTGGATTTCTGACAATGAAGTCATTAATCCTCTTGCTCTCCAATATTTTGATATTGAAGAGAGCAATAGCAGTAATAGTAACCGCTTTTTTGAGAGCACCATATTTTTATGTTTTGGCGGTCACATCGCTCTCTCACAACCCCCAGAATGTCTGGAGGACCACACCTGTCGTTGGTTTATGGGTCTTCCTGACCTGACCGGGAGAGTTATCAAAATAAATTCACTGACCATATCCTCTGATTACCAATCAGAGGACGTATTACATGCCATGACTGGTCAGCATGTTAGGGGTTAAGATTTTATAGAGAAATTAGAGAAATGGAAAAATAAAAGACTCCCTAGCCCTCGGGAACCCTAATAGCATTGGGGTCGGAAGAGAACAAGAGGTGACCAAGGTAATTGCTTTAACAGATATAAGACAAGCATTAATGTATTGTATCCCTACCATTTACAGGAATCACTCTCCAATCCAATTTCTGAGCCAGATCATCAGTTTCCGAGTTAATGATACCAAAGTGTATAAGAGCTTGTCGAATCCTCTCCATTGGAGCTAAACCTGGCATCATACGAACCAAACAGTACACAGTTGTCTGTAAACAGAAAATGCATTGACATTACAATGATATATGGAAATTGCTTTTACACGTGCAAAAAACTTTAAAAAAATTAGAAATAGAATAAAAGTTACTTAAAATTTTTAATGCTAAATCCTGCACACATCTGCAATAGTTGTATAGTCAAATAAAATGTCAATCAGAAACAATAAATGTCCCACACATACTGTCACGGCAGCTGCCCTTAGAGAAAAATATCAAGCATTCAGCTGCCTCACACCACTGCCTTGGTGAGCCACACAACTAAAACAAACATGACTGCACGCCTTTTCAAGAAACTTTTGATGTGCACAGACTTGTTTGCCAGAGAAGCCAAGAAACTCCTATTTTCAGAAAAGTTGCTGGTAATTTAGAGACTATATAAGCAGCTGGCATGGACTGAGCAGTTAGTTTTTAATTGTCAATGTAAGTTGTGAACAGTTATCCAGTTAAGTTTTATGTCAAGGTTATGATACAACAGAACAGCTTGAGTTGCAAGGTCATGCACTGTGAATTATGATTCAGTTTTAGAACAAATAAAATAGAGAAAAAATAACCAGACTTGTCTTTTGTCACAGTACAATCATTAACAGGTGTCTTCTACTTAATTAGTTTCTAAAACTTGACCATTTATGGGTATATTAAATTGTTTGGTTTGTCATACTTTTGTATGTAGATATTTTCTCTGGAGTAACAGCAAAAATTTTCTACTGTACTAACTTCATAAGTGCATCCTTTTATGTAGATGTTCTAGTATACAGAGCTTGAAAATCTTTTTTAGTATTTTAGACATTTAGGAATTGAAATTATGGCTGACGCAAAATTTAATAGCAGGTGGCTCAACACAAAATCCAATTGTGATGTTGTGTATTTAAAGATGCTGTGAAATCACACTGTAAAGCCAGGAATATAAATATCATTTGTGCCCACAAAATTTATTTGCACAACAGGAAATAGAATAGTAATGGTCACCTATCAGCCGTCATTTAATTTTGCATCTGTCACAGATGTTGTTTTATATACTATGATGACAAGTGCTTTTCAATGGCAAAAGATTATCAAAATTGGTTGAGTGGTTTTGCACATACACACATATATGCACAGACATATCTCTTGGTAATATTATTGCAGATTACAGCATATAAATTAGAAATACTGCACAAATGAGTCCAGAAAGCTGTCATGCAAAATTTACAGAAAAAATTATGTTAATATAACTTTCTTCCAATGGAAATTTATAATATACTGCAAAGAAAGACTAACAAAAGCTATGCACACAGTAATCTGTCAGCATACATTAGCAATACTGCTCTTATTTTACATTTGTATTTAATGCTCTTTGTCTGTAGTTATTTACAGTGAACTGCAATAATGGTACCCTTTTTTTCCCTCACTTTACCATTCTTTTCATCTAAAAAATTCAGAGATGATTTATGGTACACATCTTGTCTCAAGTACAAACATATAATACACAAGAGCTGCTATTCTTATCCTGTACTATGTGTAAAAATATGGTTTGTAATCATATTTGAACTCTCTACATTTCTATATTTTTGGGGCTTAACAAAGGAAAGATTTTTTATCATGCTTGTCCTGTCAGTGCTCACTATGAAGTGGTTAACAAGAGGGATGGTATTAATAAAGACGACTGTTTCACTTTTTTATTTTCTTCTTTGGTAATAACAACTTACAGTCATTGTATTAGATGCAGTGAACACTAGATATTCATGCTAAACTATTAGGTATATCTCCACAATGTTATGCACTTACCTTAGTAGTCTGCAGAAGCTCTTTAAGAATGAATGCCCCAACATATCCTGTGACACCAGTCAAGAGCACTTTATCCCTTCGCCATTTGGTGTTAGAGAGTTGGAATGAACGCCAAAATGCCCGTAAGCGAATATCCATTAAAGCCTTTCCCTGAATATGCCTATCTACTTCAGCGAGTAGATCAAGCTTAACACTGTCGGAACCATTGGTGGAGCTAGGGTTTTCAATGAAGCTGGCCATAGATGATACTGTAGGATGTTGGAATAAATCCAGAATAGCAAGTTCCAGTCCTAACTCTTGATTCATCTCACTTAGTAGACGAGTAGCAAGTAAGGAGTGTCTGAAACATTTAGGACATTCCCAAAATTAATTTCTTTTCTTTCTTTTCTTTTTTTTTTCTTATTAACCTATCTAAGTTTTAATGCCTAAATTCTTTCAAGAATACATTCATTAATTTGGCAAGCACCTTTGACCGTAGATTGGATAACCAGAAATTTAGAAGTATTTATGTTGCAATTGATTTGTTTTTCTATAGTAAACAATAAAATGCTTACCCTCCAAGCTCAAAAAAGTTCTCCTGAACATCAATTGCCTTAATTTTGAGCACTCGGCACCAGATATTTGCTATTTTATGTTCCATGGGAGTAGATGGTAGATCCTGTGGATCTATGGTGTGATCTTCATTTAAATCTGTAGTCTTTGGAAGAGACTTCTTGTCTAACTTTCCTGATGACTCCAAAATGGGAACACTATAAAAACAACTCATGAGGTTATTAAATTGATAGATATACTTTACGGACAAAATATAAGAACAGAAGAACGTATAATGAAAGATGCAGTAGTACATACTACCGAATAATGCTATTCAAATAAATGTTTCCCTCTACTCTTAATTTATTGTTGTGGCATGTAAATGTCACACATTTTAGAAATGTTGTGTGTCTCTCATAACCACATTCAACAATAGCCTAAGTTAGTAAAATGATATAAGTTGATGGTAAACCTTTTAATTACAGTTCATTATTGTAAGTATTATTTTGGAATATTATGCAAGATTTCATGAGATCATGATTATTTAACACTTTTCCTACTCAAATGACCTACTTTGAAAATATTTTGTGTAAACAGAGGTACTCTTTTATATTTATGTTTAAGGCAAAACAGGTCTCCAGAATTAGCTATAGGTAAATTATTAAACTTAGTAAAAGAAGCAGTTAATAAAAAATTTCCTTGACTTATCAACAACGTATGGTGTTTTGGATCATAAAACATTTTGCTTTCTAAATTGGAAAAATACGGACTTCATGGAAAAATTAGCAATTGGTTAAAATCATATCTAACAAAGAACAGAAAATAGCAGAAATGGGGTTCTTAGTAAAAAAATATGATTACTACATATAAATCAGTAGAACAGGAAGCTAATAAAGGAGTGCCCATTAGGGAGTTAGAGCGAGTCTGAGCATATTGAAGCACAGCCACATCATTTGCTCATAGTTGAAAAGAAAGGAGAGGGAAAGAAGGGGAAACAAAAGTGATGCTGACTCTGCAGTATAAACACTGTAAATAAAAATTCCAATAAATAAAAAGAAGAAATTAAAAAAACAAAGAAAAATGTGACTTTGGATTTATTGAATTATGACTCATCTATTATTTAAAAAGGCACTCATGATACCATTGAATTGCATGTACTTTTTAACTGGAGTCAATATTATCAGACTACTAAACAAGTCCATAATTTGGCCTGGGAAAAAGTTAAAATAGGCAAATAATAAATGAATATCATTGCATGAAGATTTAGTATATGTAAGTACTTGTTAGAAACAAACAAAGTGTGACTATATTGCAATTAAATACAGGAGCTCAGAACTTAAAAATCCTAGACTTGGTAATCCACCCATGTAAAGATAGTCCAAATCAAGCAATTTGTGTTGTGTAAGCAACTCAGGTAGCAGTTGGATAAATGATGTACTGACTGAGCAGGATGGCTCAGAACATAGCATCTTCACTCACATTCAGAAGGTTCCAAGTTCAAACCATGTGGGTTGAACAAACTGACTGGCTTTTTTCATATTTTCCCTCCATCACCAAGCTAAATAGTTGTTAATACTATGACCTGAAGTTCCCACCTTAGGTCTAAATCAATAGTAAAAATGAAAATAGGTGGTAACAGCAAATGCTCTGTAATATAGTATACCTAATGAATGCAGTATACTAGACTGCACACTAATGCTATCTACCCAGCTACCTGCCTAGCACTAAGGTCTTTGTGAACATGTGATAAAAGCTGCACTTATGCACTATTACATAGTTTCAATTTGTGTTAATAACTCAGCAAAAGCAGGACTTTTTTACCCCATACAAGGACATATGATGCAGAGAGAAAAATCTTCACAATAAGATAAGCAGAATATTGAGTTCCGCATCTCAGTATGTTTTCTTAGCTTTTATAGTAATAAAATGTCTTACCTGCTAAGAAATATGAATTTTGATGGTATCATATAAAAAGGTAAGCGTTTCTTGAGAGCTGCTCTAACTTCTTTACGTGATGTTTTACCCTTTGCCACAATATAGGCAACAAGGAACTTGTCTGTGCCTTCCTCTCCTTGAGCTAAGACACAACCAGCCTGCACCATGGGAAGATCTAATAGTGCTGTCTCTACTGCCTAAAAGAGCATAAGATAGGTAATTAGGCACTTAAAAATAAAGCTTTAAATATTTCTATTAGGGACCCCTACATTGGCTTGTGCCCCTAGCCCAGGTTTCAGCACACCCATAGGGCACTCCCATCTCATCTCTTCCTACAAGGGGTCTGACACACAATTGCCTGTTTGTGAGCACAGAATGGAATCTATTCTGCTTCTAGTCCACTCTAGCCTGGAGTGAAAATTATGAGTTGCCTAATTTTTACTTTCTTTTAACATGTTGTCCTTCATGGTCTAGGGGTTGAATACTAGTTATTGGTTCCCAAGGTTGTTGGTTGCAACCCAGGGGAAGGGGATGGATCTTTTTGGCATGACTTCCTTTGGAAGGGAAGTAAAGCTGGTGGTCCCGTGCCATAGATTTACAGGACTTAAAGAACTTCAGGATCAAAAAGAGGCCTCTGAGCAAAATTAAGCAGTGTTTCATGCCCAATATAGAATGGGATGCTGATCTTACAGCAGTTAAAGAGTGTCCATAAATAAAAACTCAATTTCAATGTGTTTCTTTTAACATATTAGATCCTTCTACTTTCCTCATCATTCTGGAAGATATTTCCTATGCCATTTTTACTATTTGCGTCACTATTTTTTTATGATCCCTATCCTTTAATGGAAAGTTTTCTGGTATGTAAACCTACCAAATTGTTAATCCTTGTATGTTTATATGTCCTAAAGTTTAAATTATTTGCTTTAATGTAATTATTGGTGTGTCTTTTCAATATATTCCAAATTTTAACCTACTTCCTTTCCTTCAAATTTAAGTCTAGAAAGAGGAGCATGCTGTTAGTTTCTTTCTCCAGTGCGATTTGATTTTGTATTTTGAATATTCAACATTGACATCTGTGAAGTTATTCTAAGCTTCAAGTTCCTAAAGCCAGAACTACCTCAACTGCAGCTCTTTGAATCTAATAGTTGATATTAGCTGACAACAACAGCCCATAAAATATATATTAGTCAATATTAAAAAAGTGAAGCAATAGTGTTGTTAAAATTCAATTTCAAATTTGACAATCACAAAATAAAACTAAAAAAAAGTAAACATATAACAAAGGTTTCACACTTGCCAACATTTCAGCAAAATAGCGGGTTAAGTATCTTTTGGGATAGTATTAAACTGTAAAATAAATCAATAATGGAACAACTGATTTCTTAGATCCCATCCCATTCCTAAACATTAGAATCTGAAATTAAATTTTGGTGTTCATTATTACTAAAAGTGGTTCTTTATAAAGGTGCTGTGTTGTGTAGAACTTAAACAAATTTGGCATTCCAGACACGACTCATTTTTTTTTTGTCCACGGGTGCATTAGAGTTAAGAAAACCACCTTGTTCATTTTAGAGAGACTGAAAGCAGAACACAGGTTTAGGTCTTAAATGTCATTCATGAACAGAAACTCATGTCATTAAATTAATGATTTGATGTTATTATAGTATTATAATATTAAAAACCCCTAATTATTCTGCCATATTTGTAACAATAACATCCTTGAGAACAAAAAAAGAATAATGATAGCTCACCTGTATCTCAATGCTGTAACCTCTAATTTTCACCATGGAGTCGCATCTCCCACAAATTTCTAAATTGCCATCACTCAGCATGTAACCCCAGTCACCAGTCCTGTATAACCTATCTCCCACTAATGAAGGTACATGTTCGGGACGTGGTATGAATCTTTGAGCATTCAAATCTGGTCGATTCAAGTAACCAATTGCTAGTGTTGGACCTCCAACATAGATCTAGACAAAGAATATTTTTAATACACAAAATTGGAATATTATACCAAGCATGAAACACATGAAGTTGTGAAATGTATGACAAAACTCAAAATGGTTCAGTTAAATCTAAAGCTGAATACCTGTTACAGTTTTCTGTCTGTTGACATTACTGCTTTGAGCAACTCTTGCTTAATTTAACCTTCCAGAAAGTTGAGAAAATGATTACAAAATGCAAAAATCTTCAAATTCCATACTTAAGGTGTTCAATGATTTACTCAACAACTTACACCATATAAAAAACATAAGTGAAGCTTATAGTCTCTAAATATTTGTTATATTAGTAGCTCATTTGCAATTAAATACTTTCCAAGAGTCATGTTAATGGAATAATAAAATTCACTAAAACATATACAAAGCAACTTTTTTCTTCAATACTAATTAAAATTAATCAACAACTACAAAATAATTTCTCACCTTTGGTTTTCAAGCTCAAAATAAAAATTTAGGACACATTTAATCAAACATTATTTCAACTATGTTAAGTAGATTTTCTGGGCTTGTGGGCCGTGGTCGAGTTGGATTACCTTCCTCCGACGTTTCGCTGAAAACTGCATCCAGCATCTTCAGGGCCGTGAAAGCCTCAGCACTTATAAAACATTATTTTAGTCTTAGAAGGATTTTATACTGACACCAAAAGTGTTTAAGAATGTTTAAAAAGCACTAATATCTGAAAAATAAGTAACACATTAACATTTTGTATCCCTTTATGCCATCCACCACACTGCTATGTTTTTGAACACACAAACCATATGTAGGCAATGTTTGTGTGGTGGAATCAGGACTGGAAAACTCAATGCCATAGCCGGGATTTCTGCATGAAGTGGAGGATCCATTGTTTGAATCTTGGCATTAAATTTTTCAGTCCAGATTCCACCTCTCAAATTTTTTATCTCATTTATTTTATGTTTTGCAAACATAATAAAATCTTTCAAGTTAATCAAAAGAAAACTGAGCTATCAATTTTGTCATAAATGCATTGTTCTAAAGGATGAATAAAATGAGTAGTAGTAATGATGGTGCTGGTGATGGTAACAGCGACGGCAGCGGTGGCGGCGGCAGAGGCAGCAGTGGTGGCAGTAGTGGCGGTGGCGGTGGCATTGGCGTTGGCGGTGATGATGATGACGACGACGACGACGACGACGACGACGATGATGATGATGATGATGATGATGATGATGATGATGATGATGATGATGATGATGATGATGATGATGAATAATACACACCTCACCCGGAGCTCCAACAGGTTTCACATTCATTTCTTCATCCATTATAACTACATGTACTCCAGGAAGCAACTTTCCTACAGGACAAAACTTGCGTGGTTCAGAGTTTTCAGGTTTGTCCACAGTGAGATCTGCAATAAAGCATCATTATTTTAGTGTCATTTAAGGTATAAATGATAACTGCTGCAATTGAGAGAAAATCAAAAGTAACTTTATATCTGTAATGGAAGACAACAATGTAGATTAAAATAGTACTATAAAACAATGTAATTATGAAAAGTTTAACAGGAAAGAAAATTTTTATCATCCTGCATTAACAATGACTCCCTTAAACAATTCATAATTCTAAAAACATTTTGAAAAAAAGCACAACTAATAAGCCATTAATACAAAAGTGTCAATGAATGCAAAAAACAAAAGGAAGGAAAAATATTAGGTACTTGTTACAATCTTTTCATATATTTCTGAATTTAAAAACTGGTTCAATTTATTTTACACAAGAAGCAACTTGTGAATAGTTACTGAAGAGACATTTCCATGGAACTTCCTCTCCATCGTTGCTATAGCCACTTAGGTTCTACCATCTTCCTTCCTCTTTGGCTACCAGTTCATATTTAAGAGGTGGGATATTGCCTGGTGTACTGCATTTAGCACATACTTTCATACTGCTTAGGTGCTAGCTTTGCAACATGACCACCTGACAACTGTCTTTCCACTTCCCCTGTGAATTAACTGTCACAAGTCACTTCTTGTTTAAATGCTACTGTAAATTCATACACTTAAATTAAATAAACTGCATTCCATTTAAAATAATATAAGATCAGTAATATAATTATTTAAATAATGCTTTACCATTTAAGTGCATATTCATATCTCAGAAAAAATAACATCTACATTGCACTTTTGGATTAGAAACAAAAAGCATCTTTTCTTCAATAGATAGAGCAGACTACCTTTAATGTAATACAGAAAACAACAGGAGTGTCATTTTTTAACCATTATCTTTTCTTTCCAAAAATATTATTTAAAACTCCTTTTTGAATTATTCTCTTGTAGGAATTCCTAAACAATGTTTTACATGCATATGGTTTATTTTCATAATTTTTCTATTTTAATTAAATTAATTTCAGCAGAACACAGTTAGCAGGTAGCATTTAAACCATGAATGCAGTGAAGTATTTCACAAAATGAAATTAATTCTTAGAGTTTCCTCACTTTAGATCAGCAGTGACTAAAAGTTATAATATAAAGAAAACCATCTTAGAAGAGATCTTACCTGAACAAGCAATATCATGACATTCAGACACACTATAAAGATTCAGCAGCTGTATATGTGGAAACAATGTGGCAAAGCGATCCCTTAGTATTATTGTCATCACCTCACCACAGAACCAGAGCTGTCTGTGACAAAAATACAGTAAGATTGTTCAATATAACATCAAGATCAATGTTAATACACACAACATTTTTCTTCTCCTTCACCCTTGTTTGTTAGTTAGGGACTATTTTTGAGAAATGGTTTAGAAAGACTGATTGATTTGAACCATCTTGGTTTGTAGTTAATAAAGTTTTTAAATCCACATTCTTGTTTTCTTTGGTTTGCTATTCATTTCTGGTCTGTGAAAGGTGCTTCTCCCATTTTCTTTCTTTCTTTTCTGGCACATTTGTATTGTTACCTTCATCACTTGCCTCCACATCAGTTGCCTGATGTAGTTGCAGAGGGGACCACTATCAAAACCCATGAGGCTAGTGGCTGCATGGTGAACCCTGGTGTCAGATGAAGAAGCCCCAGCACATATGAGGGACTCACGCTGGCTCGTACTACTCATCTGGGTTCTAACACGTCCATAGAACACTATCATTTGATCCCTTCCTCCCGAAGCCTGACATACAACAGCCTAAACAGTTGGCTCAGTGTGGAATCCCCTCCATCTATACTGTACCTCTATCTCTGCATAGCTACTTTTATCTGCACAGTCACTATATCACATTCATGTTCAAATAGGTGGTGGGCTTCTTTTATCTGTGCCACCTGGTAAAACTCCATGCAATATTTCATAACACAGAAAAGGAAATTCATCATAATATCAAAATTATGTTAATCACTTCCTACTTTTGTGCAATGTGCAGTGCAAAAGTTTGTTTTAATGCATTTCTCATTAGTGGATTAATTTTCACTGCTGAAGTATCCTCAATTAGCTTACAGAAAGAATTTTTTATTCTTTTGATTTGGTTCATTCAAAGTTTAAAGACCAGGAATTGAGTAGACCATTAGCTACTCCTTTTATTCAAACTCTTTAAAGCTAATTATGATACTTGAATTAATTTCTGTGCTCTTTGAAAAGTGCTTTTAGATGTCATTTTGCATAGCCGTTTGTTGAGATATAAATTGGGAGTTCTTGATAAGTAGTGGTGGCATGTAACAGAGAAAAAGTAATTGGATTACCTATAGTGTAAGGCAGTTAATTGAGGTTTAGTGCTGCATTTTCAAATGATTGGTTCAAGATTTGAGAGATTATTGTGGCATTAAATCTTGAGAACACTGATAAAAAGCTGCTTAAATTAATATTTCAATATTTGGGCAGCAATTTTAAGACAATGTAAGCCAATTTTTCACCCAAGTTTGCTACACCATATAACTTGTTATGTTTAGTCGCATACCACACATTGCCTATTTGAAATTATTTATATCAATCACACCTACAATCTCTGAAATTAATTTGGTAATTGTTTATTGTTTATTAGCCCATAGACAATTATACAAATTGTTTCGAGCATCATCAAACTACAAATACAACAAAACAAAAATTACAAAAAGACTTAAGATAATCATATTCTATGAAATACCACTAAGTAGTGTCATATACAGCATATTTACAATTCCTCTATACAGTATAAACATTTTCCTATAAGATATTTCCTTAGTTCTTTTTTAAAACTTTCTCCTTGCTTAGCTTTAATAGTATGTGGCAATTTGTTATATAGTTTGACACCACTTATATATGGATCAGATTCACTTGTTCTTTTATTAACATTAATTCTATGTATATTATTCATACCTCGTGTATTGTAACTATAATATTGATTATTACTACTAATAATATGTATATTTTTACTTACAATATGTATTATTACTTTATATACATATAATGAAATAATAGTGAACAAGTTATTATTTTTAAAAATACTGCGGCACGAAGTCCTGTTATTAAGTTTATACACTGTTCTTATACAATTCTTCTGCAATATTAACAACCTATTTAAATTTTGTTTACTAACATTTCCCCAAACCTCGATCCCATATTGAAAGTTATGATATATTACCCCAAAATATACAATTTTTAGAACCTCAGTATTGAGGTATTTGGAAAGCCTCCTTAGTAGATATAAGCCTGAGCTTACTCTACCACAGATTAAGTCTATATGAGGTGCAAATGACAAATTTTTATCTAACATTAGTCCTAAAAATTTAATTTTCTGTACGTGTTCGAGAATTGTGTTTTGTACATTTATAGTTACAGAGTTATTAGTGTTTTGATTAGAATACTGAAAGTGGAGTAATTTTGTCTTTCCTATATTCATGTTTAAGTTATTATCCTTGAAATATTTCTGTATCTCACTTAATGAGTCCATCATTGAATATTCCAAAGCATTTAGGGATTTATTCCAGTATAGAAGTGTGGTATCATCAGCATAAGAAATATTTTTACAATTCTCAAACTGGGGGAGGTCATTTATATACAATAAAAACAATAGAGGACCCAAAACTGAACCTTGCGGTACACCAAACCTAACAGTATGGTATGCAGATGAAAAACTTTTCATTGAACCATTGACTTTGTGTGTAACTACTGTGCACTGCTTACGATTAATTAATTGGTGTAATTCATTAACATTCTGTATCTATATCACTTCGCTAAGGCTTCTGGTAGAATATAAATAAAAATTTAAATAAAGAATACATTTAATATAACACCATTTGAAATGGAGATTCAGAAAGGCATTAACTGATCATGTTCCATAACTGTATAGAACTATATACCTAACTTCCATTTGTGGCACATATTTTGTTACATAATAAAAGTAAGTGCAATAGCAATTATATGCCACTAGCAGATTCTCTTTTTTAAAATTAAACTAAATGCCTAGTAGTAGGTTGCATTAAGATAGGGTACAACCAATTTCTACTCTTTTCACTAACAATGAGTAGAGTGGACTGAGAGCGTGTCTAGTTATCAAAATGTCTAGTTTTATGGAATAAGACTTCTATTACTCACAACTTATAACATGGTACTGCAAATTGCATAAGTGCACAATACAGGAAACAGAAAAGGTTAACATTGTAAAATTTATTACACATTAATGTGTTCCCCTTTTTCCAGTGTCTTTAACACATCCAATTTAATTTTCATTGTCATGTTAACTTCTCTTTTCTTCTCATTTGACATTTTCATTGGCACTAGTGCAACTCAGCACAACACTAACAATAAACGGTACTGTAGCCAGAAATATGTAACTGAAAGTTCAGCTTACCGCATACGTACTGGGTAAAGCAATAAGTCTTCAATCCTTCCAAACAAGTGTTTGTGCTATGTATCCAAATTATAGTGGCAAGCTTTTGATTTTGTGACAACGGTCTACCGACTGCTTATGTTCTGATCAGATATCAAAGGTTAATATGTTGTTAGCTAATGCTGGATTTCTGACAATGAAGTCATTAATCCTCTTGCTCTCCAATATTTAATATATTGATAGAGCAATAGCAGTATAGTAACCGATTTTTAGAGAGCACCATATTTTTATGTTTTGGCGGTCACATCGCTCTCTCACAACCCCCAGAATGCCTGGAGGACCACACCTGTCGTTGGTTTACGGGTCTCACCGACCTGACCGGGAGACTTATCAAAATAAATTCACCAACCATATCCTCTATTACCAATCAGAGGACGTATTACAAAGGTTAATATATAATCAGTCATTTTGTTATTGTGAGGGAGAATACAGTACGTTGCAAATGTACGTTAATTAAAATTTACTTATACTGATTATATCGCTTAGTGGATTATAGAAATAATTACAGTTAATAATATGAAAAACTGAAGTTATTAAACGTGAAGCAATATAATTCTAAAAATTATAACAAATATCTTAGAGACTCTAAGCTTCATTTATCTTAATATCTGTGAAAGTTCTTGAAATTAAATGCAGACAATATAACTAAAATAAAAACAAATTTAGAGATGAAAGCTTCACTTATCTTAGTAATTGCTGCAAGTTCTTGAAATACCCAGACATAGCTACTATGTAGCTTCACAGTATATCAACTGTATCCTCACTGCATCCTCAGAATTACAATTAAGTTTATAATGATAAAAAATAAAGATGTTAAAATAAAAAAAAGTATTGGCTTATCGAGAGTTGAGTTATCAGGGTTTTACTATAGTAACAGTATTTTTCTAAGTATTGCTAACAAAATAAGATGTAAATCACTGGAAACCACAATAACTGGTTTTCTTGTTATATAAAAATATCAAACACTGTTGTTTTCTCTTCTTTTTCTGCTGGTCTTCTTTCAAAGTGTACTTAAAGCTCATTCAAGCAAAACTACATCCTGGCCTGTTTATTATTTAGTTTTGTGATCTTTTTCACATACCTCATTGATTCAAATGCTTTGTCCAATTGCAATCCTTTGAAATCTAACACAGCTTGAAGAAGGCTAGGAGTAAACATCATTCGTGTAATTTTATGCTCCTGCAAGAACTGAATAAGCCGTGGAGGGTCATATATGATATCATCAGGGATGATATGCAGTTCTATTCCTAAAATAAATATACAAAAATGATAATGTGAGGACATGAAATACGTATAAAGAAATTCTTAGAAATAAAATGATTACTATGCCAAAATAAACCAACTTTAACTGCTGATATTTATCTATTACATACCCCTGATAAGTGGACGAAGCATTTCCCAGACAAAGAACACATTGCATGCCTCTCTTTCATCTTCTTTATAAGGGTAAGCTATATGTCTCCAGTAATAAGAAAATACAGCACCACGATGTGGACATTGAATACCTGAAAAAAATTTAAGGGTATTAATGGAGCTTAGATTTGAATTTAATGGATGCAATAGCAATTATATCATAGACAGGATATTCTCCATTTGAAAATGTAAATATTCATATCCTTAAATTTTTGAAGGCAAAATGCAAATTTGTGTTCAAATCTGTGATATAAAAGGTATATGTTTTACCAAAGCTTCAATTTTAACTTCCCCACAAGTATATTTGTGTTTGTAACGGGAGAACAAAAAAATTATGAAACAGCTACACAATGTTTTGCCTGTTGATATCCTAGATGCTCGTTGTTGTCTGCTGCTATCATAGAAAAGTGCAGATGAAACCATACAACATTTTTCAAACTATTTTTAAAGGCTTTAATTACCAACTTTATGAAAGAGATGCTGAAGCTGGTCACTGTCATTGCCCATACATTTTTGGCACCTCTTTAGTGCCATAGTTCAGATTGAGAAATGCTGGCAATTTCCTGGTGGATAGTTTGTTTTAATTCTTCTAAGGTATATGGGTTTGTCTTGTACACTTTAGCTTTTAAGTTACCCCAGAGATAGAAATTGCAGGAGGTTGGACCAGGGGAACTGGGGGGGCCACAAATCTCTACTGATAATTCTGTCCTGAAACACACTTTCAATTGTTCTCATTGAAAGATTAGTCATATGAGCTGTTGCAATCTTATTGAAAAAAGACAAAGTCACGCTCCCTGTCTATAAATTCTCTAGAAAAAAGGGGAAAAATTGTTTTCACGTATCTATTGGCATCAACTGTTGGCCCTATAACTCGGAAACTAATATATTTCCTTAGGACTTACAAGCCTATGCCTAGGGCCAAATGCCTGTTGGGAAAGAGACGAACCTAGAGTGAAGACCTGGAAGCACCCGGCATGATAGTGAGGAAGAGGATGATATGAAATGCAGGCAAAATCGATGAATGGAAAGCTGATTATGGAGCAATTTTTATGTAAATTTCGGTTATTACAATGCAATTAAATTAGTTTATTTGTTCTTATACTTATATTCTTTAAGATAATTAATTAGTATTTACACATAATTTAATTAAACTTCAGAGATTAAGAAATGTGTTAAAATATTAGTAGGTACAGTTGTTATGTTTCAGTATGGTATTACTAAAATTTGAAGCTTATAATATTCCTTCCCCCAAGTCATGCTTGATGTCGTGTCCCTCCTCCCCTGACTATTTGCCACTGATGGAAAGGATTCCTGTATGAAATACTGTCATTCATCATTTACATTAGCAGCCAATTAGAAAATACTAAGAGACTCTGGAAAGTTGTTTAGGGTGGCAAGAGGTTTACGAATCCTCTGTTGTCAGAGGAGCACCTTATAGCATTAATCCATGCAGCTGTAGAGCACAGAACCATACATCTTTGCCACATGTATCAATACTGCAACCCAATGTAAGCTCTACAAGAAAGCTTTTTTAATTACTATACAGCTTGGAAGGGAAGTCATTGCATTCCTTCTAATATATACTTCATAGAAGCATTATAAACAAAAAGGTCTAATAGCATTTTGTTCTTTGATCAGCCGATTTCGAAAAAATAAATGGTTTTTGGTCCAAATTGGATGCATAATTCCACAATAATGTGCGAAGATAACAGTTTGTTACTTATAAGATGTGTAGAGTAGCATATATCTGACATAGGTTATGGAACATCACACAGAGTTTCAAAATGATTGATCACTTAAAATATATGAAGGAATACGCCAAGCTGCTCTTTCAGACATGAAATAAGTTGACAATGTTGTGTTGAGGTTGGTCAGCTGGTTTGTGGATGTAAACAGGTCAGGCACTTTTGCTTTTGTGTACTGTTTTGGGAGCTAATGCATGTGACTGGCCCACACTAGTACAATAAACACGGAAGGACAAGGCAGGGTATGAGTTTGTTTTCAAGATACACTGTTACAGTGTTTAAGTACTGAGTTAGGAAAGGTGACGCCCACACAACCTGCAATGTTGCCAGCTTGTTTTCGACAAAACTAAATATCTCCACAGGAAATGGTCATAGACAAAATCATAAGATACTAAATGTGTTCTAAATACTGATATATACCACTGGTTTAAATTAATGTAATGACTTCCCTTCCAGCCGGTATATTGCAATACTACTGCTGGTCTGGTGCAGATTTCTTTGAAAAAATGAAAGGTACTTGCCCATCACCTTATCTGAAATAACATAATAATTTAGTGCCATGATGTTATTCCTTGCACACGGGTTTGCTCATCTAAAATTATTACTTTGGTGTCTCCCAATATATCAATATATCCATTCATATAATTCATTCATTCAAATAATGTTATAATTCCATAATAAGATATAAAATAATTAAGAGATTCTTAACCTTTAGGTTTTCCAGTAGTGCCAGATGAATACACTGTGTATGCCATATCATCTAATGATACAGAAGGGATCTCTGGAAGAGGCGATGCTTTCACTAACTCTTGAATACGCTGTTTCCATGTCTGGTCCAGACTGATCAAAGGCAAAGAAGATGGCAGCCGCTCAAGATATGGAGGCTTGCTGCATACTACAACTGGTTCAGCATCTTCCAGCACAGAATCAAGCAGAGCTGATGGATAAGATACTTCAAGAGGCAGGTATGCTCCACCTAAACATAAATTATAATCACTTTAATGTGTCTTACAAACTAAAGCTGTCACTTATTCTAAATTTAAGTGTAAGAGAAGTAGGGAGTAGGAGTAGTGAGATAATCAGCAAATATCTGAAGTTAAACAGTTTACACTTTGTAAGCCTGAAAAAGAAGCATTTTGACTTGTTTCTTTGTAGATACCAGTTCAAAAACTTTGAGGCAGTTGATGATAATACCCAAGTAGGGAGTGAATATGATTGTATTAAACAAAAAATTGATAAGTGAGAACATTAAGAAACCCTGTAGTTCAGCAAGCAAATGCTATCAGTTTTTTCTCAAGTCAAAGCCCCTGATATGACCAAAGAAGTTAGAAGGGCCTAAATAAATAATTAAATAAATAAGTAAGCAAGTTTTTTAACTTTAAAAAATTGCTGCACAAATTTAAGATTTTCTCATGCAATTCTTAAGAGAGAATGAGTAAATTTACCTCTATATAATTCATAGATGAGGTGGATATTAGGCTCATATAGTGCTTATGAGCTTGATAATGTTATGTCAGGAAATAGAACCAAAAAAGAAGAAAAAAAGACAGAAAATAAAATACATAAGTGAGAAAGACTGAATGTGTACATAGGTTAAGTATATTTTCCAAAATAAACTTTTGCAGGAAAAAAAGTGTGCAATGTCATGATTAAAAAGTCTGATTTGTTGCACTAACATGACCTTCTCTACTCTTGTACTAAGTATTCTTACAAACTCAGCTCCCCCTCTCAGTTCCACCACCTTTCTTACATTTCAAAACAACTGAAGTATCCATATGCAGTAAAAAAACAATTAAAAATGGCAGACAAAAGACTTAGCAAATATTCTAGTGAGAATATTGATATTTTAATTCAAGAGGTGAAGTCAAAATACTTTAGTTTTAAATGTAGCAGAACTACATTTAATAAATAGCCTTTTATATTCACCATATATCTAACTCATTTCCCTGGATTGAATACTAAAACTATTTAATTGAAACCAAAAAGGTGAGTCGATTAATAACACTACACACACACTTACTTATAATTTACCAAAACATTATCTGGTAAATTATAAGTAAGTGTTGTGCAGTGTTATTAATTGACTCATCTTTTTGGTTTAAATTGATTATTACAACACTGTTTTCAAACTTCCAAGAAAGAAGGTAACTAGTTATTGTTTTTGTTGTTCTCATAGCCTACTGGATTAGTTGTAGTGTCAACAGTGAAAATAAATTTAATTAAAATGTATGAACGTTATTGGAAGTTGTTTACTATTAAATTGCTATTCATATTAAATAGTATTAAATTAATGAATTATTAATTATTTTGCAGAATACTCTAAACAAATACCACTTGAAGCTTTCATATTTGGGATAATTTTCTCTGGCTTCATGCTCACAAGATTATGTCATATGTTGTTGTTAGCGAATGCTGGATTTCTGACAATGAAGTCATTAATCCTCTTGTCCTCCAATATTTTTCACAATGATACTGAAGAGAGCAATAGCAGTAATAGTAACCGTTTTTTAGAGAGCACCATATTTTTATGTTTTGGCGGTCACATCGCTCTCTGACAACCCCCAGAATGTCTGAAGGACCACACCTGTTGTTGGTTTATGGGTCTCACCGACCTGACCAGGAGAATTATCAGAATAAATTCACCGACCATATCCTCTGATTACCAATCAGAGGACGTATTACATGCCATGACAGGTCAGCATGTTGGGGTTAAGATTTTATAGAGAAATTAGAGAAATGGAGAGGTTGGAAAAATAAACACTCCCTAGCCCTCGGGAACCCTAATAGCATCGGGGTCGGAAGAGAACAAGAGATGACCAAGGTAAGGTCAGATAGAAAAGTTACAGTGAGGAGCAAAACACCAGAAAGTGGAAGTAATGTTCTGCTCAGCTTGGGTACCTTATCATATGAAACCCTCTCATGGTATTACTGCAGATATTTTTCTTGTAGATACAAAAGGAATATGGGAGTATGGTAGGCTTTGAGGAATAGTCAAAACTATGAAAGCTGGTCACTATACGACGGCTTTGAAATCCCGATAAAAAGGGGAATAGTGGCCACCATTTGAGAAAAGTGTAAGTATTACAAAACTCACACAAATAAGAAGGAATATATCCAAAATAGTTCACTCAAAAAAATGCAGATTTGTATAGTAAAATTTGGTCAATCTCTCAGTTTACCAGCTATGCAAAAGTCATCAAAAGTAAACAGGCTATACTAAGAAAATTCAAAATATGTATTTCATTTTCCACAAAAATATCTTAAACATATGGGATCATTGAGAGCCATTTTTGAGAAAATCAAAATTTTCCATGTAAAGGGTAGTTTAAGGTGAAGGTTTGTTCAAAATCTTTGTGCTGCATCCTTGAAAGATATGAAACTTAAATGTCAACTTTGGATTTTAACCAACTTTCCATTTTTGAGTTATGCTTTCACACACACACTCACTCACTCACCCCCCCCCCCCCCCCCACACACACACACACGCGTGCGCGCGCAGGGACCTTTTTCTGAAAATGTTGGTTTTGGATTTAGGGAGCCTCAAAACATATATTTCTGGTGAAATCTTGGCATCAATATTTCGGGTAGAAAACAATACTTCCCCTATTTACTGTACATAGTAGAGAAAATAAAAATGTACCTGCACGTAGAATAGCAATATATGAGATGACGTACTCCAGGCAGCGATCCATGAGAATACCCACCACTGTGTTACGAGTGACACCCAGTTGTCTCAGTCTTGCAGCCAAGATTTCAGTCATTTCATCCAACTCTGCATAAGTCACCTAATAACAGTGTAAAACCATAAAATTACTGCAGAAATTTGAGAGAGCACAGCTTCAAATAATTGTTAAGGACATGCTAAATGTTTCATGAAGTAAACAGAATAAATAGTGGTAATTTGTTATTATTATCTATTGACATCTACAAAATGAGAAACACAAAATAGGACATTTTAAAAACTTCCTGATTGAAGGGAAGAACTTAAATAGTCTTAATATTTAGGACTTTGTTACTCTGAAGCACAAAATTAATATGAACTTATAGTTCATCACATCACTGAGAGAGGCGATTCAATTGTCATGAGAGAGTTCCCTATATCCAAATTCAATAGTCAACATAAGCTGATGATGTAAGGAAGGTCATAAAAATGTGTTCTAGCAATAAATGGAGCATGAAGTATGAGTCTGACTAGTAACTTTAATGATGTTTGCTGTCTTAGACAATGGATGTTTTAATCAATATACAGTATTAAAATGTATTTATTTACTTAATACAATTTTAGAATGAAAAGTTGGTTGTTGTTATTTTGATATTACTTACTGACAAGCTCTGCTCAGTCCATATATGTACAGTAGAACCTTGATAACTTGACTAATTTTTATAATCCACTATGTCATATAAACAGTAGCTATAGGTAAATTTGAATGTAGTGTAAGAATACAAGTCACTGCATTCTCCCTCACAGTAACAAAAGTACTAACTCTCTATTGACCTTTGATATCTAGGCAGAACATAAGCAGCCGGCAGATCATTGTCATGAAATCAAAGCTTGCCACTAATAATGTAAGTTCAAACACTTGTGTGGAAGGTTTGAAGATTTATTGTTTTACCCAGTACGTATGTGGTAAGCTAAACTTTCAGTTACATATTTCTGGTTACAGTACTGTTCCTCAGATTTAAGAATTATTGTTTGTGTTTTGTTTGTGGCAGTGAAAATGTTGAATGAGAAGAAGCGACAACAAGTTAACATGACAATGGAATTTAAATTGGTTGTGTTAAAGAGATCGGACAAAGGGGAACATATTAGTACGTAATAAATTTTAGGACATGTTTGACAGATAGAATCAGACCTGAAAAATTTAATGCCACAGCTAGGAGTTGAACCACAGATCTCCACTTACCAGGCAGGCATTCTAATCATTAAGCTACTATGACATCCTACCAGAATGACCTCCACTTACCAGGCAGGTACTCTAACCATTAAGCTACTATGACAACCTACCAGAATGACTTCCACTTACCAGGCAGGTGCTCTAACCATTAAGCTACTATGACAACCTGCCAGAATGACCTCTGCTTACCAGGCAGGTGTTCTAACCATTAAACTACCATGACAACCTACCAGAATGACAGGTAAATGAATGACTTACCCACCTGGTAAGTGGAGGTCTGTGGTTCAAATCCCAGCTGTGGAATTGAATTTTTCAGTTCCAATTCTATCTCTCAAATATTACCCAGGCACAGCTTGTGTGTTTAAAAACACCAATAGTATGTTTGCTAGCATAAATAAATAATAATTTAGGATATGTTATGAGTTGTGAATAACAGACTCCTTATTCTGTGAAATTAGGCATTTTGGAAACTCTACACCCTCTTAGTCCATATTAGCTCAAGTTATAAGGGTTCTACTGTAAAAGTAAAAAATTAGAGAATCTTAGTTCTAACACACAAAGCTTTTAGGTCAATTAAGCGTAGTTTGTAATATTACACTTTTAGTTTCATTTGAGATTCAATAAAACCCAACAGCAACAGAATAATGACAGCGAGTAAAGTTATAGTGTCCTGTAAACTATATTTAAGGAAACAAGGCAGTCTCAACATACATACCTTGTTCCTTTAAATGACTATGTATTCTGTCTCTGGCATGTTCTATTTACAAAATGTAGCAACTCTTTATTGTAAATGAATCAGAAAATTCACACCCACAGCACCAGGTCTTTAAAAAGTGTACACATCCTTTCAGCAAACACAAAATTAGTGGAAAATGGACTACTTCACACAATTATAAAAATGTTTAATGCTTTGCCAAACAATATAAAACGTGAAGAGGAATTCAAAATTTCAAAAATTAAAACTGCAATTCTTATTGAGAACTGTTTTCATAACATAAATGAGTATGTTAGTAAATAAGGTACTTATATAGTTCTTTGACATATTCTGTATTAGATCTATAATGTTGATAAAAATAAGTAATACAATGTAAGAAAATAAATGGTAGACGGATATTCTTTGTCATATTCAATCAATGGTAAAAATGACATTATTTTTTGGTTTACCTTATTCCCATCATGTGTAACAACAGCAGTAGCATTAGGAGTACGTTTAGCTTGTGCAATGAACATATCATGGAGACACCCATGTTTGTCATAATCCTTCATTGCAGCTTCTACTGTAGTGGTTGCAGACATAAGTGATGGCATCTGAAAATAAATATTAGGTTTGCATGAATAAATAAACTCATATTACTGTTTGCATAAACTATAATGTGCACTTAATTTGGCAAACAATAATCATTAGTATATCCCTAAACTTTACAATACTATCACCACAAAATGATGATAGAGTATGTTATGAACTCAGAGACTATTAGAATCTCTGTTTGGCATATATTGCAAGTTGACAAAGAATTTCAAAATAACATAAGGAAAAGTCCCAGAAAGAAACTTTTTCAGGCAACTTGTACTAAGATGTGAACTTAGACCCTCTGGATTGCTAGCAAACCCACTACTCATTACATCATGAAGGCAACTGAATCATAAATATAAAAAATTCATTTTTGTGCATGACAGCATAATATACAAAAATATAGCCCCTTCTATTTGTAGCAGATTTTCATTATCTGTCACAGTATTTGTTTTTCCAAGATATGGTTGGGTGTACTTTCTGTAATACCTTGTTGGTTCCCACCACAGGTTGGTCATGTTGTCCCTACCTATTGCTCATTCATGGGTTAGGGGTAGTGCCACTGTCACTTTCTGGGTTTGGTCCTTTCCTAGCTTAGTTATGATCTGATACTTTGACCTGCATGGTGTGCCTTCTTGGTAAGCTTCCCCATACCTTCAGTACTTATAATGTAATTCACTTTGGTCTTTATGCTTGTGTGTCAGCAATTTTTGTGGGCTTATAATCATTAGCCAGAAGTTGTACTGTAATTAATTATTACCACTCTAATAATAAATGTGTATGAATAAGTCTCTGAGCTGATTTATGGGCCATTCTATTTTAATTACTATCCCTCTTAGCCATATGTTGGACAATAATTCCTGCAGCAAAGCAAAGGCTAGAAACTGAACATCTGAAATGGTCAGGAAGATGTTTTAGGAAGTGAATTTGCAAACTCAAGTATTATTATTTAGTTGTTTAACATTGGACATGTTGTGGAAATATATTTGCTATATTATATTTTCCATGTTATTCTTGTGATAGCCTTTGATTGACCATTCCCCAAGCGTAGGATTGTATGGAGGCATATTTTAGTGTGAATTGTCATATTTCAATCCCTTTATGCTAGTATCACACTGAGAAAGTTGACTGGCTGATTAAATCAGGTATTTTTTAGTAATTCTACTTAACACATATGAAATGATATAGACAGTGAAACTTCTCACATATTTTTGAAAGTTTATGAGTTGACCTATGGACAGTTATGTTTCACTTAAAGTTACTTTTATCAGGACACATTTCAAAGACAAGTGTCTTCATTATCAATGGTTTCTCAACTTCCTCTTCATCTGCCAGTTGAGAAATTAAGCCTTTAAACTTGATGATTTTATAGTCATTCAAAGTGTTAGTACATTCCTTTGAGGCACCCTGTATATATATTTTTTTCTAAAAATACTTTATTTTAGGATTTGGGGCCTCAAAGTATGTATCTCTGGTGAAATCTCTAAGTAAAATTTTTCGATGGAATACAATACATACTTCCTCTACTTACTATACGTAAGAGGTAGAAAAACTAAAAGTGTATACTTCAATGAGCTATTCTTTTGTCTATGATAAGCACCCCATAATTTCTTCTCTAAATAGTAGTTAACATTCACTCCCAACCTAAAATGAACTGAATGTACTGTTTTGGATACCTATACCAATTCTGGAATAGAAGCATGAGCTTATGAAAGCTTTCCCAGCAGAAGTCAAGGTATTTCCAATGCAAACAAGCAAATATGCCTGGTTTAGATCACTGTGATGAGTCAGGATGTCTGACAGCCTGCCTTTGATGCACTTTACAACAGTAGGTAATCAAAATGTAATAGGGATGTAAATGATTACGGGCTCATGAGTCTGCTATAAAAGGATTTGATGTCTATAACAGCACTACAATGTCACTCAGTGAGTAAACAGTGAGCAACACCAGGGGGTACACAAAGCTTCTTCGAAATAAGATGTCATTCAATTCTCTCACAATAATAGTAAGCCTGTGACCAATAGTACAATGTTATTGTTCCAACACTGCAAGATAATTAATAGACAAGTTCATAAATATGGAGACTTACTATGCAGCTTTCCTTAATAGTTAACATTACAACCAAAATAGCCTATGTGTTGCACTCACATAGTTTTCTCTACTCACTCTTCTACAAACTATTCTTATAAAAGCTTATTCTTCTATCTACTTCCTCTTAATACAGATAAATTTTCATTACTAATTTTCACATCTCATTGTAGGTATAAGAAGAATACAGTAGGCTAAACTGATATTCAAATCTTTTCAAAATTGCTTGCCACGTGATGGCTTTCAAATTCTGTCCCTTGGCAAGAATATGAAAAACAATTAAAGAAAAACGTGAATAGTGATTTGTAGTTGTGAAAAGTGTAAGCACTTGAAAATTCAAACAAATAACATAGAATATCTTGGAAAAGCTCAACAGCACAAACATTTTTATTTAATGTAGTATACTTTGTTAAGACTGACTTGAAGAGAAATGAGATGGCAATTTGTAGACCAATTCCCTGTTTTGTTACTAGAAGATATTTCCGGGCTGTTATGCCGTGGTCTGCTGGAGTTAGAACTGCCAGACGTTTCGTCCACAACTGCGGTAGACATCTTCAGTGGCGCGGACGTAGTCTCCTCGGAGAAATAAGCGTAGCGTCTGAGGTGTCGGCTGTCCGAGCTGGTGTATTTATACCCCGAGCGGCCTCCGCTGATTGGTCCGGCTGGCAGACAGCAGGGCAGGGGTGGGAGGTTCCATCCAATGTGTTGTTTCCTCTTGATTGGTTCATTTTTATTATTCCTTCTAGTAACATTGACTCCGGCCGTGAAAAGCCTACGCTCTCTTACAATTCCCTGTTGTTCGTAACCTCACACAGAGTAATGTTCATGATCTTGTGAATAGACTTTAGCTAGTAATTCTATCTTGAAGAGAAATCACATGTAAATTGCTGCCTTTTTACTGAGAAAAATCTGATGTGTTGCACTCACATAACTTTCTCTATCATTGTACTAACTATTCTTACAAACTCTTATCCCTCTATCTTCTTCATGTTAGTCAACATAAATGTTTGCATAAATTATCTTATCGGCAAATTTTCTTGTAGGTGCAAGGGGAATATGGGAATATGGTGTGTTTTGAGCAATAGTCAAATATTTTAAACCTGGTCACTATATGAGGGCTTTGAAATTCTCTTCTCTTTGCATGGCCAAGGTAAAAAAGGGAATAACGCTGTTCCATTTGAGAAAAGTATAAACATTGCAGAACTCACACAAATAACATGTAATATCTCTGAAATTATTCACTCTATGCAAAAATGCATTTGTACATAATGAGTGTGTTTTAATGAGATCTACTTTTTTACTTTCTCTTCTGGTAAATAGGGGAAGTATTGTATTCCACCCAAAAATTCAATGTCGAGATTTCACCAGAAATGTATGTTTTGAGACCCCTGAATACAAAAAAAGCATTTTTAGAAAAAGGACTGTGTGTGTGCCTGTGTATGTGTCTGTGTGTCTGTGGACAGCATAACTCAAAAATGAATAGTCGGCTAAAAATCAAAGTTGGTTTTTAAGTTTAATGTCTTTCAAGGATGCGACACGAAGATTTTGAAGAAAATAGCCCACCCTAAACTACCCTTTACATGCAACATTTTTCGAAAATTTTGATTTTCTTGAAAATACCTCAAATGATTTTGATTAAAATATCATATGTTTGAAATATTTTTATGACAAATGAAATGCATATCTTGAATTTTCTGGCTATAGCCCCTGTAGACATATTTACTCTGGATGACTTTTCCATAACTGGTAAACCGTTAGAGATAGACCAAATCATACTACACAAAAAATTATATCTTGCTAAAATACACAATTTATGTCTGAATAAATTTTCTTGCAAGGTGAAACATTTTGGAGATATTCCGTGTTATGTGTGTGAGTTTTGGAAAACAAACTTTCGTGAAATGGATCATCGTTGTTTATTTTTTTATATATTAAGTGTGCAAAGAGAACAGAATCTCAAAGCTTTAAAACATTTGACTATTGCACAAGGCCTACTGTATTCTAACATTCCCCTTGCACCTACTCGTACAAGGAAATAAGCAATAAGATAATTTGTACAAATGTTTATCTTAACTAACACGAAAAAGATATAGGAGTAAGAGTTTGTAAGAATGGTTAGTACAAGAGTAGAGAAAGTCATGTGAGTGCAGCACATCAGATTTTTTTGTATGGTAAGAATGTGGTCTATTTCTTACAGTTTATCAGTTATGCAAAAGTCATCAAGAGTAAGCAGTATCACATGGGCTATAGCCAGAAATCAAAAATATACATTTCATTTGCCATGAAAATATGAGTACCTTAAAGATATAGCATTTTAATCAAAATCATTAGAGCCATTTTTGAGAAAATCAAAATTTTGAAACAATTTTTCATGTAAAGGGTAATGTGGGTGGAGAATTTTCTTCAAAATCTTTGTGTTGCATCTTTAAAAGATATTAATTTGTGTTGCATCTTTAAAAGATATTAACTTAAATACCAACTTTGGTTTTTAAACAACTTTTTGTTTTTGAGTTATGCTGTTCACAGACACATGCACACATGCATGTATGCACACACACACACACACACACACACACACACACACACACACACACACACACACACACATACACACTTTTTCTAAAAATCTCTTTTTTTGGGAGGTAGAACTGGAACTTAAAAATTCAATGCCACAACTGTTCTACCTCTCAAACTTTGCCCACACATGGCTTGTGTGTTTAAAAACACCAACAGTAAGTTTGTTAGCATAAATAAATAATAATCTCTTTTTTTTTTGATTTGGGGGCCTCAAAACATATTTGCGGTGAAATCTCGACATCAATTTTTTGGATCAAATGCGATATTTCCCTTTTTTACTAGACATAGTAGAGAAAGGTATTTGCAAATTAACTAAAATTGTATATTTTCATTTTTGAGGGAGATAAAAAGTTTAAATTTGTTGTATTGTGTTATCATTTAATTGGGAAGAGAGTAATGGAGCAGTACTATCTGTTGCTGGTCTAACGCAAGAATCAGGGTCAGGGAAGGTTATCTTTGGGAATCCCATCATTTGCCATTATTACTCATGTTTTAAAGTTCCAAATCCATTCCCTGTCTTTCTGATTATGATGAGATAATATGAAGAGCAAACTTTGTACTCACATAATTATTTATGGACCAGATTGTTATTTGATGTGTGCTTTAACTGGTTTAATTCAATAGAAAGTTTTCCGGAAAATAACACAATCTGTTTACTTGCAGGATGTCTATTCTATTCCATAAAATTTGTGCCAGTATCCTTTGAAGCAATGAATATCATACCTGATGGAAATCATTCTCTTGGATTCCCCTCTAAATGGTGTGAGAAATTGCTGATAAGATCCAATGGAAAGGACTCTAGACAGGTTTCTGACATCGTTACAGATCATGAAACCTAGATCCGAAGGACAAGCAGCAATCATCGGAGTAGATCTTTCTTGATGACAATCCATCGACAAAAGTGAAGTGTCACAAAGTATCCCATGAAAATGGTGGCCTCATTTTGCCTAAGGGGTGGTCTTGTGGCAACTATTTCTCTGGAGGAGCAAAGCACAGGTACCGCTAAAATTGGTTCCCCACTCAAAAGCTTTTGCCAAGCTTCAAGAACGGCAGCCATGCACGGGACTGCGAGGGAACCTTCTCCATCATGACAATGCGTCCGCACACATGGCCAGCAACATTGCTCAGTTCCTGAGAGGTCAAACTTATAGTTCATCCACCATACGGTCCTGACCTGATCCCATGTTACTTTTTTCTGTTCTCGATGATAAAAAATTGTATGGCTGAGAAGAGGGAAAATGCTCTCTTCCAAGTTCCTGCTACCTGGCGCTGCGGATCGTTCATCCTTGCACTGCTTGAATTCCTGAAGTGGTAAAGTCATTAACCGACACCAGTTTACTCACAAAGGATGGGGCCATCCCTTCCTACATCCAATTTGAGTGAATCAGCTTTCATTTTCTCACATCTTAACACTTTCGTATAGTCAAGAATCCATCCAGGAGAAAAGATACTCTAGGGTGGAAGGGCTGGTAAAAATGTATTCTTGACAAGATCAATCCCAGCAGCCTAGGTAGACACTCACCAGGAAGATAAATCTAGTTGTTATAGTACGATAACCTATAAGCAATTCACTTCGATGAGTCTCCTGCCTATAAAACTCGGAGATAAAACTGAACAAACAAAACATAAACCAAGAGTTAAGAGAACTTGAAATATTTTCATGTACATGTAGCTAATACAATGGTTCTGCATCAGACAAAAATGACAGATTACCCTCAAGAATAGATTTCAAAAATTACTCCTTCCCCATTTTCATCAAATCTTGATTGTTAAGCTACCTGAGTAAAGTTTCATCGCTTGTGCCTTAGGACTCGACAAAAATTATAGGTAACTCAATAAATTTAAAAAATTACACAGTACTTTTGTTTTCGCAACAATCCTTCACATATACATTTCAGATATAAAAATATGATGTGTTGCATTCACATGACTTTCTCTACTCTTGTACTAACCATTCTTACAAACCCTTATTCCTATAGCTTCTTCGTATTAGTTGAGCATTTGCACAAATTATCTTATTGCTTATTTCCTTGTAGGTACAAGGGGAATATTAGAATACAGTAGGCTTTGAGCGATAGTCAAATCTTTTAAAGCTGTGAGATTCCGTTCTCTTTGCACTCTTAACATATAAAAAAATGAACAACGATGTTGCAGTTCACGAAAGTTCTAAGTTTTCTGAAACTCACACACAAGGAATATCTCCGAAATAGTTCAACCTACAAGAAAATTTATTTAGATATAAATTGTGTATTTTAGCAAGATCTACATTTTTTATATAGTATGGTTTACCAGTTATGCAAAAGTCGTCCAGAGTAAATATGACTACAGAGGCTATAGCCAGAAAATTCAAAAAATGTATTTTACTTGTCATAAAAATATCTCAAACATATGACATTTTAGTTAAAATCGTTAGAGCCATTTTCAAGAAAATCAAAATTTCCGAAAAATTTTCTATGCAAAGTGTAGTTTAGGGTGGCGCACTTTTCTTCAAAATCTTCGCGTCGCATCCTTGAAAGACATTAAACTGAAATACCAACTTTGGTTTTTAACCGACTTTTCGTTTTTGAGTTATGCTGTCCACAGACACACAGACCTTTCTCTAAAAATACTTTTTTATTATTCAGGGGGCCTCAGAGCATTTCCAGTAAAATATCGATATCGAAGTTTTGGTTGGAAAACAATACTCCCTCTACTTACCAGTAGACTAAGTCAAAATCACCAAAAAAAGTGAAAATTCGACATCGCAAACACGACGTCAAAAACGCAACATCCAGTATTCGACATCGGGTATTAGAAATCCTCGAGTGTTCAGCATCGTAATTAAGTATTACAATGGAAGTTCGGCACGGACGCTCCACGTGGGATGTTTGACTACGAAAATTCGTCGTGCTATGCTCGACATCTGGGTTCGAGATAGGTACCCGACATCGAAAATTCGACATCGTACTTCGTCATTGTACTTCGACATGAAAAATTCGACATGGTAGGCTCGACATCTGGTTTCGAGATAAGCAACCCGACATCGAAAATTCGACATCGATTATTGAGTTCGATTAAGTACCTCGTAATCGAAAATTCGACATCGAAAAATCGACGTGGTACGCTCGACATCTGAGTTCGAGATGGGCACACGACATCGAAAATTCGACATCGAAAATGCGTCGTAGTAGGCTCGACATCTGGGTTCGTGATAGATACCAGACATCGAAAATTGGACATCAAAATTTCGAGATCTGGGTTCAACATACGTACCCGACTTCGAAAATTTGCCTCATTTCGACATCGAAAATTCGACGTGGTAGGCTCGATATGCGAGTTCGAGATAGGTAGCCCGACATCGAAAATTCGACCTCGAAAATTCAACGTCGTCGGCTCGACATATGCGTTCGAGATAGGTACACCGACAAAGAAAATTCGACTTCGAAAATTCGATATCGAAAATTCAACTTCAATGGCTCGACATCTGCGTTCGAGATAAGTATCTGACATCAAAAATTCGACAACGAAAATCCGACATCGATAATTTGACATTGAAAATTCGACATCGAACATTCGACATCGAATATTCTACGTAGTAGGCTCGACATCTTAGTTCGAGATAAGTACCCGACATCGAAAACTGGACATCGAAAATTTGACATCGTATATTCGACGTGGTAGGCTCGACATCTGGGTTCGAGATAGCTAGCCGACATCCAAAATTCGCCACAATTCGTCATCGAAAATTCGACGTGGTAGGATCGACATGAGTTCGAGATAGGTATACCGACATCGAAAATTCGAAATCGAAAATCAACATCGATAATTTGACCTCGAAAATTCTAAACCCTAACTCTACATCGAAAATTCAGCATGGTAAGCTAGACATATGGGTTCGAGATGGATACCGACATCGAAAATTCAACATCAAAAATTCAACATCGAAAATGCGTCGTAGTGAACTCGACATATCGGTTCCAGATAGGCACCCGACATAGAAAATGCGACATCGAAAATTCGTCATCGAAAAATCTACGTGGTAGGATCTACATCTGCGCTCGAGATAAGTACCCCAGCATCGAAAATTCGACATTGAAAATTCGACGTGGTGGGCTCGACATCGAAAATTCGAGATTAAATTACGACGTGGTAGGCTCGATATCGGAGTTCGAAATTGGTAACCGACTTCAAAAATTCGTCATCGAAAATTCGACATCAGAAATTAGACACGGTAGGCCTGACATCTGGGTTGGAGATAGGTACCCCACACCGAAAATTAGCAACAATTCGACATCGAACATTCGTCGTGGTGGGATCGACATGTGAGTTCGAGATAGGTATCCCGACATAAAAAATTCGACATCGAAAATTCACCATGGTAGGCTCGACATCTGGGTTCGAGATGGGTACCCGACATAGAAAATTCGACAACGAAAATTCGACATCGAAAATTCGTTGTGGTATGCTCGACTTCTGGTTTCGAGATAGGCACCCTGACATCGAATATTCGACATTTAAAATTAGACATCGAAAATCCGACGCCAAAAACTCAACATAAAAAATTCGACATCGAAAATTCGACTTCGATAATACATTGAAAATTTGACATCGAAAACTCCACATCGATAATACGACATCGAAAAATCGACGTGGTAGCCTCGACATCAGGGTTCGACATAGGTACCCGACACCGAAAATTCGCAACAATTTGACATCGAAAATTCGACATGGTAGGCTCGACATCTGGTTTCGAGATGGGCACCCGACAGAAAATTCGACATCGAAATACGACATGGAAAATTCGACGTGGTAGGCTCGACTTCTGGGTTCGGGATAAGCACACCGATATCGAAAATGCGACACCGAAAATTCGACATAGAAAATTCACCGTCGTATGCTCATCTGCGTTCGAAATAACAACCTCGACATAGAAAATTCGACAACGAAAATTCTACGTGGTAGACTCGACATCTAGATTCGATATAAGTACCCCGACATCGAAAAATAGACATCGAAATTTCGCCGTGGTAGACTCATCATCCGTTTTCAAGATAGGTACTCGACATCGAAAATTAGTCAAAATCGACATCGAAAACTCGACGTGGTAGGCTCGATATCTGAGTTCGAGATTGGTATCCGATATCGAAAATTCGACATCGAAAATACGGCATTAAAAATTCAACACGGTAGGCTTCACATATGGGTTTCGAGATGGGTACCCGATATCGAAAATTCTACATAGAAAATTTGACATCAATATTGAGTCGTAATAGGCTCGACATTTCGGTTCGACAATGGCACCCGACATCGAAAGTTCGACATTGAAAATTTTACGTCTAAAATCCGCCATCGAAAACTCGAAATGGAAAATTCGACATCGAAAATTCTACGTGGTAGGATCGACATCTGGGTTCAATATAAGTACCCCTATGACAAAAATTCAAAGTCGTAGGCTCGACATCTGCGTTCGAGATAAGTACCCGACATCGAAAATTCGACCTGGTAGACTCGACATCTGAATTCGATATAAGTACCCCGACATCCAAAATTAGTAATCGAAAATTCTAGATCGAAAGTTCGACGTGGTAGGCTCGATATCTTAGTTCGAGATTGGTATCAGACATCGAAAACACGGCATTCAAAATTAAACATTAAAAATTCGACATCGCAAATTCGACATCAAAATTGAGTAGTAATAGACTCGACATCTCGGTTCGAGATAGACACACGGCAGCGAAAATTCGACATTGAAAATTCGACGTAGAAAATCCGACATTAAAAATTCAAAGTTGTAGACTCGACATCTGCGTTCGAAATAAGTACGTCGACATCGAAAATTTGACATCGAAAATTAGACCTGGTATGCTCGATATCTGGATTTGATAAAGTACCCCGACATCTAAATTCGAGATTAAATTTCGACGTGGTAGGCTCGATATCGGAATTCGACATTGGTACCCGTCTTCAAAAATTCGACATGAAAATTCGACATCAGAAATTAGACATGGTAGGCCTGACATTCGGGTTCGAGATACGCACCCGACACTGAAAATTCGCAACAATTCGACATCGAAAATTCGTCGTGGTAGGATCGACATTTGAGTTCGAGATAGGTACCCGACATAAAAAATTCGGCATTGAAAATTCACCGTGGTAGGCCTGACATCTGGGCTCGAGATAGGTACCCGACACCGAAAATTAGCAACAATTCGAAATCGAAAATTCGTCGTGGTAGGATCGACATCTGAGTTCGAGATAGGTACCCGACATCAAAAAATCGATATTGAAAATTCGACATCGTACTTCGACGTAGAAAATTCGACGTGGTAGGCTCGACATATGAGTTCGATATTGGTATTCGAAATCGAAAATACGGCATTAAAAATTAAACATCAAACATTCGACATCGAAAATTCGACATCTAAAATTCAGCACGTAGCCTTCACATATGGGTTCGAGATGGGTACCCAATATCAAAAATTCTACATCGAAAATTCGACATCAAATTGAGTCGTAATAGGCTCGACATCTCGGTTCGAGATAGGCACCCGACATCGAAAATACGATATAGAATATTCGACATCGAAAATTCGACGTCGAAAATCCTACATTGAAAAATCGAAATCGAAAATTCGACATTGAAAAGTCTACGTGGTAGGATCGACATATGGGTTCGATATAAGTACTTCTATATCGAAAATTCAACATCGAAAATTCAAAGTCGTAGGCTCGACATCTGCGTTCGAGATAAGTACCCCGACATAAAAAATTCGACCTGGTAGGCTCGACATCTGGATTCGATATAAGTACCCAGACATCGAAAATTCGACGTGGTGGGCTCGATATCTAGGTTCGAGATTGGTATCCGACATCGAAAATTCGACATCTAAAATACGGCATTGAAATTTCAACATCAAAAATTCGACTTCGAAAATTCGACATCGAAAATTCAGCACGGTAGGCTAGACATATGGGTTCGAGATGGGTACCCGATAACGAAATATCGACATCGAAATATCGACATCGAAAATTCGACATCAAAATTGAGTCGTAATGGGCTCAACATCTCGGTTCGAGATAGACACCGACATCGAAAATTAGACATCCAAAATTCGAGATAGAAAATATGGTATTGAAAATTCAACATCATAAATTTGATATCGAAAATTCGACATCAAAATTCAGCTATGTAGGCTGGACATGTAGGTTCGAGATGGGTACGCAATATCAAAAACTCTACATCGAAAATTCGACATCAAAATTGAGTCGTAATAGGCTCGATATCTCCGTTCGAAATAGGCACCCGACATCGAAAATTCGACATAGAAATTTCAACATCGAAAATTCGATTTCGAATGTCCGACATCGAAAATTCGAAATCGAAAATTCTACATGGTAGGATCGACATCTGGGTTCGAGATAAGTACCCCGACATCGAAATTTGATCTGATAGCCTCGACATCTGTATTCTATATAAGTACCCCGACAACGAAAATTAGACATCTAAAATTCGACGTGGTAGGATCGACATCTGAGTTTGCGATAGGTATCCCGACATCGAAAAATGGACATCGAAAATTCAACATGGTAGGCTCGACATCTGGGTTCGAGATGGGTACCCGACATAGAAAATTTGACATCGAAAAATCTTCGTGGTATGCTCTACTTCTGGGTTTCAGATAGATACCCGACATCGAAAATTCGACATCCAAAATTCGACGTCGTTTTTCGTCATCGAAAATTCGACATGGTAGGCTCGACATCTGGTTTCGAGATAAGCACGCCGACATCGAAAATTCGACATCGATATCTGAGTTCGATAAAGGTACCTCGACATCGAAAATTCAACATCGAAAATGCGAATTCGAAAATTGGACATAAAAATTTTGACATCGATAATTCGACATCGAAAATTTGACATCGAAAAATTGACATGGTGGACTGGACATCTGGGTTCGACATAGGTACCGACACCGAAAATTCGCAACAATTCGACATCGAAAATTGGACATGGTAGGATCGACATCTGAGTTCGAGATAGATACCCCCACATCCAAAATTCGACATCGAAAATTCGATATAGAAAATTCGATATCGAAAATTCGACATTGAAAATTCGACATAAAAATTCATAATCGAAAATTCAACATTGTGGGCTCGACATTGGGTTCGAGATGGGTACCCGACATAGAAAATTCGACATCGAAAAATTGACATGGTAGACTGGACATCTGGGTTTGACATAGGTACCCGTCACCGAAAATTCGCAATAATTGGACATCGAAAATTCGACATGGTAGGATCGACATCTGGGTTCAAGATGGGTACCCGACATCGAAAATTCGACATCGAAAATGCGTCGTAGCAGGCTCGACATTGGGTTCGAGATAGGTACCCGACATTGAAAATTAGACATCGAAAATTGGACATCGAAAATTCGAGATCGAAATTTCGACGTTGTAGGCTCGACATCTGGGTTCAAGATAGGTACCCGAATTCTAAAATTCGCCATAATTCGACATCGAAAATTCGACGTGTTAGGCTCGATATCTGAGTTCGAGATAGGTGGACCGACATCGAAAATGCGACATCGAATGTTTGACGTGGTGGGCTCAACATCTGGGTTCGATATAAGTACCCCTATATCGAATATTCGACTTCGAAAATACATCTAAAATTCAACGGCGTATGCTCCACATCTGCGTTCGAAATAAGAACCCCGACATCGAAAATTCGACGTGGTAGGCTCGACATCTGGATTCGATATAAATGCCCCGACATCGAAAATTAGACATCGAAATTTCGAGATCGAAATTTTGCCGTGGTAGGCTCGACAACTGGGTTTAAGATAGATACTCAACATCGAAAATTAGCCACATTTCGACATCGAAAACTCGACTTGGTGGTGGGCTCGATATCTTGAGTTCGAGATTGGTATCGACATAGAAATTTCGACATCGAATATTTCACATCGAAAATTCGGCATTGAAAATTCAACATCGAAAGTTCGACATAAAAAACTCGAAATAAAAAATTGGACATAAAAAATTCGACGTGGTAGGCTCGACATCCGGATACGAGATAGGTACTTCGGCATCGAAAATTGGGTATCAAAGGTTCGTAATCGGTAGCTCGACAACGAAATTCGGTTCAACATCGGAGGTTCGACACGGAGAGTTTAACATCGAACCTTGTGCTTTTTTGGATTCAGGGGTCTCAAAATCTTTTTCCATGAAGTGTCGACAAGGTATTTTACGGTGGAATACAATATTTCCTCTAATTTACTATTCGTAGTAGAGAATGTAAAACTGAGCATCAAAATGTGTATCTAAAAATCAATATCAAATCCTATATTAAAATATGTATTTAAACCTCTGACAAAAAAGGTGTTGCTCTCAGATGACTTTCTCTGCTCTTGTACTAACCATTCTTACAAACTCTTAGTCTTATATCTTCTTCATGTTAATTGAGATGAATATTTGTACAAATTATTTTATTGCTTATTTCCTTGTAGGTCAAGGGGAATATTAGAATACAGTAGGCTTTGTGCGATAGTCAAATCTTTTAAAGCTTTGAGATCCCGTTCTCTTGCACACTTAACATATAAAACAACTGAACAACGATGTTTCATTTCACGAAATTTTTAAGTTTTCCTAAACTGACACAAATAGCATGGAATATCTCCGAAATGGTTCACTCTACAAAAAAATTTATCCGGACATGAATTGTGTATTTTAGCAAGATCTACATTTTTTGTATAGTATGATTTGGTCTATCTCTAACAATTAACCAGTTATGCAGAAGTCGTCCAGAGTAAATACGACTACAGGGGCTATAGCCAGAAAATTCAAGATATACATTTCATTTGTCATAAAATATCTCAAATATATGGCATTTTAATCAAAGTCGTTAGAGCCGTTTTCAAGAAAATAAAAAATTTCGAAAAATGTTCCATGTAAAGGGTAGTTTAGGGTGTGGATATTTTCTTCAAAATCTTCGTGTGGCATCCTTGAAAGACTTAAATACCAACTTTGGTTTTTAACCGACTTTTCGTTTTTGAGTTTTGCTGTCCACAGACTGACACACAGACACACAGACACACACACACACACACACACACACACACACGGACCTTTTTCTAAAAATGCCTTTTTTTATTCAGGGGGTCTCAAAACATATTTCCGGTGAAATTGCGACATCGAATTTTTGGGTGGAATACAATATTTCCTCTACTTACCAGTAGAGAAAGTAAAAATACATCCTTGTAATCCGGGTAGATAGATACAGTTCTGTTTATAAAGACTATTCCATTCATACAGCGCATATTTAATATTAACCAATTACATTTGGAAAAGCTAAAAAATATCGACCAATCACATTCCATAAGTGCATTGACCTTATCTTCACAGTGAAGTCGGTCTGGGTGGCTCAGTTGGTTAGACGCTGGCCTACTGATCCCAAGGTCGCGGGTTCAAACCCGGCCCAGGTCGATGGTTTTTAAGTGTGCTTAAAAACGACAGCTCCATGTCAGTAGATTTACTGGCATGTAAAAGAACTCCTGCGGGACAAAATTCCGGCACACCGGCGACGCTGATGTGATCCTGGCAATTGACAGCGTCGTTAAACAACAAAATAGTTTTTTTTTTTTTTTTTTTTTTTTTTCACAGTGAAACAGTTGACAGCATTGTGATATTTGTGCAGACGCGAAAATATTGGTTTTTTTATTTCTGATCTCGACCTTGAGCATTTTATTTCAAAATGTAGTAGTTAGTCCACATGGTCAATGCTATCAAACTTTGCGACAATTCTTCGAAGTACACCAGCTATACATTTTGTGAAAATGAGGATATGCGTTTTGATCTTCTCTAATCCAGAATTGTAGCAATAAGTTATTAGTCACATCGTGTGCCTTTGCAGAAATTTCCAACGATGTAAGTTGCATCTTACTGTTACTCGTGTCCAACATTTTTTATCATTTTCTAAACTCGCGCTAGTTCTTCGACTGAGTGTACGAGAATAATCGATAGTTGTGCTTTCTTCTGATTAGTGGAAAACTGCAGTTCATTGAGGCTATTACACATACTACATTTAATCCTGGTGTTCTGTGGGCACGGTCGAGCATAAAATAAGTTATATTCCTATTTCTATATCCTATATTCCTATCTATAGATTTATTGTCAAGAAGTTAGTGCTGCAAGACTTCTCTGTACACATATAGTATACGAAAACACGTGGTGGATTGAGTAAACTCCGCCTTATTTGAAACAGAATCGCTGTTATCTGAAATAGAGTTAACTAAAGGATCAGAATGCAGTGATTAATTATTATTATTATTATTATTATTATTATTATTATTATTATTATTATTATTATTATTATTATTATTATTATTATTATTATTATTATTATTATTATTATTATTATTATTATTATTATTATTATTATTATTATTATTATTATTATTATTATTATTATTATTATTATTATTATTATTATTATTATGATTATGATTATGATTATGATTATGATTATGATTATGATTATGATTATGATTATTATTATTATTATTATTATTATTATTATTATTATTATTATTATTATTATTATTATTATTATTATTATTACCATTACCATTACTATTACTATTATACGGATAGTGCCATATTTTTTATGAAATTTTCGAACTTGAGACAGGAAATCAAGGCAAGGTGACGTGTGCCTTGCTGCATATGCAACCAGCAACACATATGAGTGCAGTGTATAATCTAGAACACTCGAGTTTGTTCAAGTTCCTTTGAGAGTCATTCTACGTCAAATTGTACAAAAGTTGACGAAAATTGACCTCGACCTTGAGTTGTTTTCCACAAAAATTTATTTCGCCTGATATTAAATATTTTAATTTTCGAAAAACAGCATGCACCACTTCATTCCACCGAACGTATCTCTGATTCTAATAATCCAAATTTCTTCGTTCTGGAGTCAAATGAAAGATAGAAGTGCAGTATTTAATGTGACATGTTTAAATATTTTTATTGATTCATAAATGATCTATAATAATTAATTTCATTAAAAATAATTATAAGTCAACCACAATCCACCACATTAAAATTATAACTATAAAAATACTATTAAAATTATTAAAAAAAACACACATTTATTCTCTCATGTTTCCTACATACCACTACCAAATTATAAGATGAAATTGATATTTGTTCTATCACAATAAATTCACTTGCCAGAGCAAATGTGCTGCATAGTTTGCATACTTGAGCGAAGACGCTTGTGTGCTTTACTGACGTTACAACAAATGTGCCTAGAAGGAAAGAGAGAGTACAGTTTGTCCAGATCATCCAGGAGAAGTGACTGGAGTGTTGGGGAACAAGCGAGTGATAGAACACGCAGTGCATGTTTACGTATTATAAACAATTATTGTGTCAGAGCAAGTTGTATACTAGCCTCGCCTCTTTTATTTTGCAAGTGGGCACGTCTCTGCTATTGCGCATGTAGGCTTCAGGAGTGGGGGAGTGCCGTGGCAATCTGGATGGGCTGCATAAAGTATCTCAAGATGCAAATCATTAACAAGCAATATCTCGCAATATCTGCGATCTGGCGAGTCCTTTTTGGGGGTCTCACTAAGGATGTCCATGAAAACTCACTAAATATTTTGCTTATAAACAATTCAACAATTGACACATGTGTCCCTTACTTTAAAACAAGAAAGAAACAGAAAAATACTCAAAAGAGAACCACTAATTAATTTAGCAAATGGTTTATACAGACAGATAATATACGAATATGAGCCTATGAAATCACAGGAAAATCTCATAACGCGAGGATTCGCAGTTATAACTTTCTACCTATTTTGAAAAGTAAACCTATAATGATTACAATGAATACGACCGTTTTATAGTATAAAGGCTGTACAAGAGAATTCCCAAACCTCTATCTAAATTGTTCTTTAGGACGTTCACAACCATTATTCTGTACTCCTCCCACAGATGCGTGAACTGCAGGTTTGGACTGGTGACCCGTAAACATTATTATCACTGAATGTACAAGAGTTCAAGCTTCACAAGTTAAACACGAACATATTTCATACGCCACGTGACTTAGACTTTTTCTCCACATTCATGACATAAATATAAAATTTAATTCTCTTTTCCACGAAAAAATAAGCCTTAGATTCATTCATTTAATTCGTTCGCTAGGAGCTTCGTTCGCTGAAATTCATCATATAGCTTATGTACCACCATTAAAACACAAATTGCTATTTAAGGACAAAAAAACTCAGTGGTGGCTCGCGCTAAAGGGTAGAAAAGCACATATCCTTCTTTTAATTTACCATAAATACCTGTAGAAATTCTGCTTAAGCAAGATTATGGAATTTTAGACCTAACCCTGAAAGATTCAGCATCTGAATTGAAATTTACTTCTACAAGAGAAGTAATGGTAACTTCCACATATACTAGCGATGTCCAACCTTGTCTTTTTGGAGATGCTTTCGTAATTAACTGCTACTCTCTATCTCCTCATTTACTTGGAGAGTGAATCAACTTACAACCAGTCAATATCCAGTGACGGACACAAACAGGTGGTTCCATATCTTAACTTGAATTTTCTGGGAATGTCCTCAGAACACCTCTTCATTCTGAATGATTTTTCCATAAATGGTAAACATCAAGAGAGGGACAAAAGTTTACTAAATAAAAAATGTGGATCTCGTTAAAACATACAATTTATGTCAAATACTTCGTTTTTCTTTTGAGTGAACCATTTCCGAGATATTCTTTGCTTGTTTGAATTTTCCAATACTTACACTTTTCTCAGGTAGGAATATTTATTCGTTTTTTCATCTCTTGGCCTTGCAAAGTGGACGCAATTTCAAAGGCATCGCAGAGCAACCAGCTCTTAAAACATTTTACTATCTCTTAAAGCCTAAATGAAGTAGATAGAGAAATAAGAATTTGCAAGAATGGTGTGTATAAGAGTGCGTATAGCTCTACATGTATTTACGAACAGAGTTTCTCTAAACTGAACTGTCCTAAAAGTCTGTATCGCAATAGGTTATGCGAAGATCATTTGGTGGATCTTCTAAGGCTATGCACTTCGATTTTGTTGCCAAATATTGATAGACTTCTTAAACTATGCAGCGCCAAATAAGTCGCGAAGAACAAACATTTATCGCATAAGATTTGGAAGTGTTTTCGTAAATCAAACGCAACGTACATATAACCAAACCGCCACAGTGGCACAGTCCGAATAAAGTAGGAGGAGGTAAAGCCAACATCCACTCTTTCGCAAACGTTGGTCATCGCTGGTATATACCTCTCTAAGTAAATGCGGACTAAAGATGATTTAAAGAAGGAAACGATGTATGTTAGATGTAAAGCAACGAAAGCTTGCCAACAAGCCCTGCTTCGGTCCTACTTGGATTAAATGGGTTACCTCGCTCCACTGAAGGCCACACGTCACTTACACACCCCGCATTGTGTCTGTCGCTTCCAGTGTCTTCTGCCCCTCTACTCATTCACTGCAATATGCACACCTCGAGACGCTGTTTGTTTTTACATTTTAAATTTCCCTAAAAAGTGAAACCACGAACAGCAATGTTTTTTAAACATACTGATTCATTCTAAGCATTTATACGAGTAGGTATTTATTGCTTACAATTTAGTGATGGGACGATAACACTATTTCTCGATACTCGATGTCGATACTGAATTTTAAGCATACTCGATATTCACAGCTATAAAGGCGACAACTTGTTCACTGAGAACTGTTATTAGTAGTATATGTATATACGTAGGCATAATCAATTTTGTTTTTGCTCATCATTTTCAGGTGTCACGGTATAATGTTCCGAAAGTGACTGGAAGCTCTACATTGTTTTTTCAATAGAGGATTTGTAAATCCATTTGGTATATGAATGTATCATGCTTCTGGTGACCCGTAAACATTATCACTGAATGTACAAGAGTTCAAGCTTCAGAAGTTAAACACGAACGTATTTCATACGCCACATGACAAACTTTTTCTCCACATTCATGACATAGGAATAAAATTTAATTGTCTTTCCCATGAGAAAATGTCTTAGATTCATTCATTTAATTCGTTCGCTAGAAGCTTCACCTAGAAGCTTCGTTCGCTGAAATTCATCATATAGCTTATGTACCACCATTAAAACACAAATTACTATTTAAGGACAAAAACTCAGTGGCGGCTCGCGCTAAAGGGTAGAGTTAAGGCGGCTCGAGCTAAAGGTAAAGTTTACAGTCATGGAAAAAATTACTGAGCGCATTAGGAGAAGAAAATATTTACTTTTCTTTTCGTTTTTGAAGTGTGCTGTTCATAGGCTCGCGCTTTAACCTTTTTTTCTAAATATTCGTCCTTTTCTAGAGGCTTCATAACATATTTCGGTGAAATCTCGACATCGAATATTTGGGTGAAATACAGTGCTCCCCTTGAGAAACTAATAAACGATGTTAGAGAAAGTGTGTGAATATAACACATCAGATGTTTTGTGCATAATACTAGAAACTGGACAAGGTATGCGGTTTTTCTATTTATTTCAAAATTAGTATTTATGTGCACACCATTTAGAAGTTTCACTCCATATTTAGTGCAATATTAACTAGAAGTGAGAAACATGTTCAAAAAGTAGTAATAAATAGTAAAATAACATGTTCACATATCTTGCCAAGAGAACAAAGTTCGTATTCAAACCTATACTTTCATAGAATATTCTGTTATCTTAAATTGCATACAGCATAATTTTTATGAGGTTCAGCATGTAAGACAATAAATAATTCGGTTGATACTAGAAACAATATATTCCGAGCTTGTGGGTAATGAGTCGGTTGACTTTGACACAAATATTTTCGTTTATTTTAAGATATTTTTGTAAGCACTAATTGCTACGCATATTTACTCATCATCTTTTAAAGCGAGCTTGATGTGTTCAAATGTGCGATGTGCGATGTTCAACTGTTATATGATGAGAAAAGGGCATGGCAGTAAAGTGCAAAAACAGATAAATGAGTACAACTGCATCCGTATCTGGGGAAAGATTTAATGTGGAAGGACCATTATTGATTTCATTGCGGCATGGCCTTGACAGAAGTATGATATAGTAAGCTATTCGGATGACACATTAATGATTACAAGCAATTAGAATTATTACCTTAAACTCGTTGTGTGTCCTGGAAGCCTGCCCTTCGCCGTCTGAGGTTATACCGTACTGGCGACTGTTAACAACTAGTGGGGGAGTGGAATCGATCCACATCAGTCACACGTATGCAAGCAGTCAGTGGCGGATGATTCATGCCTCGAGATCAATGGTTTTCTAATATGCATTCCTTAGCTATCGGTTACAGAGCAATTAAAAAAAATACTTTATGGGTCAAGAGTAAAATAAGATAAAACTGCCCGTAGAAAGTGTATCATCCCAACTGTTGCATTTGGTGTTGATAAGATGAAAAAATTATACCTGCTAAGTCATTTTCCTTTTGCGCCTAATGCCAAACAGTCTCCAACAATCAGATATGAAAATAATGGTTGTGACCAAGCTAAGCAAGTGAGAAAAAAACCTCTATAAGGATGTATGTATTAACCTTTTTAATAAAATAGGTCTGTATAAACCAGAGTCACCCAAACCTTTTCACTGCAAGGCCACTAATTAATTTGGGCGATTGGTCATGCTTTTAAATACATTTATATTCTACACGCTAAAGGTATAGCCATTTTGAAGAGCTTTGTACCGTAACTGTGAAGATGCATTCAAGTGCTTTCAGCTTACCTAATGAGAAGTGTGGTACTGGTATTTTGAACTTAATAAGGTGCTGATGTCTTGATTTTTGTCAGGTGTGCTTAGAAACAACACATCTTGGAGATCTCCATCACTCAAGCTGGATCATAGCGCTAATTTTTGTAGGTTCATTTTTGAAAATGTCTTGTTGTATATAAGATAATAGTAGCTTTCCCATCGCCAACAACTGCAGATAAGTTTTCATGCAAATATCGACTCAGAGCCGTGAACAACAAGCAGCAAAAACGTAAGAAACTGAGACCCTGCCTTTGAAACAAAGGTAAATGAAAGAAGCATTTCACACATAAGGATTAAGAGTTTCCCTCTGTACGATGTGAAATGTCCTCCATTGACTGCATTTTGTAATTCCTTTCTAACAGCTGTCCTTCAATACGGAGTGACGTTTGCCGGAGTAAAAATAAATTAACGTTGGATAGTTCGAATTCATGCAAGTCCAATACTTCAGTCATTTAAAAATGGCTTCTAAATTTTTTTAAATTATTTTATTCTTTAACGACGCTGTCAATTGCCAGGATCACATCAGCGTCGCCGGTGTGCCGGAATTTTATCCCGCAGGAGTTCTTTAACATGCCAATAAATCTACTGACATGGAGCTGTCGTTTTTAAGCTCACTTAAAAACCATCGACCTGGGCCGGGTTTGAACCCGCGACCTTGGGAACAGTAGGCCAGCGTCTAACCAACTGATCTACCCAGACCGACCAGGGGGAAAAAAAAAAAAAAAAAAAAAAAATGGCTTCTGAAGACCAAAGAAACCCGCTCTGTAAGCGTGAAGTCATATTAACTAGTCAGGCCCCTCGGGGAAGAAACATTTTACATCTCCAGAGCTCAGCCCTAGGTTAGCATATAGGGATTTGTTTGCAGAAAAATAAACCAAATCTTATTTTTTCTGCAAAGTCTGCAATTGGAAACACCATGAGAGTAGGAAGTGTGAATACAAGATGTCTGAGAGAGAGAGAGAGAGAGAGAGAGAGAGAAAGAGAGAGAGAGAGGGAGAGGGAGGGACGGAGAGGAAGAGAGAGAGAGTTGTAAGCAGTCCGTTTTGCATTAAGGAATCCTACAAGGACAATTCGTAAAGTGCTATGTTTTATACACATACAACTATCATAAATAGTTGCAAAACGGTTCTTTAACATAATTTCCCACATCTTTGTCTATTTTTCTACATAGTTGACATATTTGTTTAAAATTTGTCGCAATGCTCTACAGCTTTTGTATGCTGACGTCATAGAAATTTGCCACTTGTGAGGATAACCACAGGAGCCGAAGTTCTCCCTCCCCCCTAAAACCAGGAAAGGAGGTAACCGAGTGCCACTACTTCCGTGGGTCTTTCCATTAGGCCAATACCTTGTTTCATAAAAAGGCCCCCCTGCTGCTACACAGGGGACGGAAGTATATACGCCACTTACGTGCGTCAACTCATCCGGGAAGACTACCTGTAACCTTGGCGGGACCGCCGGGTATCTAGCTTACCGGCTACTAGCTCTGCACTACCCGAGAATATTGAGGCTTCTCCCAACCCCGCCTTGACTAGTCAGGACGTACTCCATCTCCCATGAGTATCAGGAACCACTACCCAACAGAGACCTACCCAGTCCGAACAACTTCCTTACGGGAGGAGCTCAATGTTCGGCCCTGCCTACTTCTGGTAACGTCAAGCCAGTGGAAATTGTCAATCTCCGATCTTCACGGATCGTTTCATCCACAGTATTGACCAAATCTTCTATGATCATTGGTGGCCGACCTAATCGTGGTTCACTACGGACATTCCCGTCCGGCCTTGAAAGCTCTCACCCACTCTCACTCATCGCATTGGGGCCACAGACACTTCACTGATTTGTCGATGAATGACCGCTGCTAAAACGTTCCTTGCTGTCAAAACCCAAATCACGTATTTCCCAGTCACTGGGCACGTCGATTGTTTCATATATTTTAAACCGACACTGTGAACAACACACTGCAACACTACCAGTGCAAATGGCCTCGTTTTACGCGTAAAGCATGCCAAGAGTCGGTGCACATGCACGTTTCAATGTTCGCGCGAAATTCAATGAGCTACGACGAATCGGATCTTACTTTCCGAGTTACCCTAATATATGTTTATTTTTCGTTGTTTCATTTGCATAGTCTTCCTTAACGCCTGTGATCATATCGGGGCTTTGAGATGAGAATCAGCTTCTTGAATGTTGCTTTTGGTCATTTCTGATATGAAACATACATTTTCAAATTCGTAGTGGTAGAGAAATACTCGGCTTATGGGAAAAATTCTCCCAGTATGCCAGGACTTCTAGTTTGAGAAACCAGAACGCTAACCACTCTACCACAGAGGCAGTCCTGTTCGGCTCTCACTGTCTCTCTCGCCCTCCGTTTTGTGTGTGTGTGTGTGTGTGTGTGTGTGTGTGTGTGTGTGTGTGTGTGTGTGTGTGTGTGTGTGTGTGTGTGTGTGTGCAAACCTATGTTGGATCAAGAAACTCAAGAAAGGGATATTTGTTGAGAATGTACAATAAATGCACTTCTGTCCTGTTCTTATTAGCGTTTTGATGTAGGAACAAATGATCTCATGATGTGAAGCCTATAAACTTGAACCAGAGAGATAATAATATCACGGGGATGAAAGTTTGCTGACCGTTGACGTTC